>JASXTE010000012.1:10700000-10707500 GCA_030280995.1 Hemileia vastatrix
AAAAGTTTGACATAAAGGCCAAGTATTTATGGCTTTGCTGTAATTTAACTTCTTACTTCTTGCTCCTGCCAAATGCTTTTAAAAAGAAAAGAAAAGAAAACAGTCTCATTTATTTTCTCACCCACTTTTCCTCTATTATACCTCTTCCTCTCTTCCTCTCTCTCTATCAATCTACTTACCAATCTATTAATTAATTAATCAATAAACTTTTTATCAAGTACTCTGAACACTTTCAACAATCCACTTCTCAATTCATCAAGTCTACAGCCATCAACCAACCAACCAATCCATCCATCCATCATTATAAATTTACAAACAAAACACCCATTCCCCACACAACAAAAAGAAAAAAATATTAGAAAGTCAACAACATTTCAACACTCAATAATTAGCACATCAAAAAAAAAAAAAAAAAAAAAAAAAAAAAAAAAAGAAAAAACAATATGAAGACTTACCGATACGATACTAATTCGACTTTTCCATGCATAATAGTATATCCTTTCAATTTATTTTTCTTGACATCATTTTCAGCCACAATCGCAGCATGAGGAGCTAGTAAGGTGCCTAAACTCATAGAAGCATGCCCGATCGATTTGCCTTTAAATGTTGCTCCATAACACGCCACAATGTCACCCTATATCAACACAAAGCCCACCATTCAATGTGATAAAAATGTAAAAATAAACATTCCTTTCTAAAAGTTATATCATCATTTCAAGAAGCGAGGAATGTGGGGGGGAAGGGAAAAAAACCACTTAATTTCATCATACTCACAGGTCTCACATCGTCCTTGACATCGATTTCAGGATGAGCTCCTTTTATATCTTGAACTTCCCATTGAAAAACCACTTGACCAAGCGTAGTACCAACAGGCTCCAAAGCTTCCTCCAAACTTCCAACAATCAATTTCACAAACTCAATAGAATCATCTCCAGGAACTTTGAAACCTTTTTGATCTTCTGAAGCTTTAGCACGAGCTATAAGTTGCGGTCCCATCTTAACACTCAATTCACGAAGGGTTGAAATAGGGTAAGGTTGAGGTGGCGGAAAATGTTCTTGATTCATCTCAGTAGCTGATTCATCATCGGCGTCTTCAAATTGAATTTGAACAACTGTTTTAGAGTAATCATCCCAAATGACGACTAAATCATATTGATAAGTGGACTTTCCTCGTGATAACTTAGAAGACCCTTGTAAATGGACCAAAACATCATTTCTTTTAGTAATACTACTGGGAGGAACCACCGGCTTGGATCTCCACCATCGCTCGGATGCAAGATCTAAATCACGAGCCTTAAAAGCCCTCCGTATCGAACTAACTCTTCGCTCAAGTTTATCTTTTGATGGCTCAGAATAAGATGTTGATTGCGACGGAATAGAGGAAACGAAAGCGCTTTGCAAATCGGAAGTTGGCATTTGGATTTCTGAGTTATCAATTACAGGCGAGGGCAGAGCTGAAGTCAAACTACCTCTTCCAAGTGAGCTATCACGTCTGACGGGAATCGCCTCATCAGGTGCAGCAGGAATATGACGATGAGGTCTTTGAGGAGGAATAGGGGGTGAATTAAAAGAAAGGGTCTCTGTTATCTGAGAATTATTGATATGCTCAGAAGACTCAACATTTAACTGTTCATTAGGTGCTTCCCACGTAGAATGACTTTGGCTTAAAGTACTCAACCGTTTAGGTTGCGACACGTATGCAGCCGGGACTTTAGGTCGAGATGGGATAGGAGAAGCTGGTGGGGAAGGTGCACCATAGGTCTGAATTATCTCATGAGAATTTCCAAATGATGTTGACAAAGGTTTCCGGTGACCAAATTCTGATTGTGATTCTTGTGTACTAAAATTTTCAGAACTAGTCACAAGACCATGTGAGGTAGGAGGGGTCTGAGGGAGCCGGCGGCGCGGAAGTACTATGGGTGATGATGGTTGAGAAGAATCATTTGCTGAAGGTGGAGGCAAAGAGGGAGATGATCCTAAAGTAGAAACAGAAGTTTCAAGTGAAATAGGTAAAGCTCGATTTGCTTGGCGATTTCCCACAAGTGGTGAGGCACTCGTCATAGGCATCATACCACCCATCATGGGTCGAGCTCCCATTTTAGCCATCCTTTCAGCCAATTTTCTTCTATAAGCTGTCTCTGCCCCCTCGTCTTCAATTGAGTCCTGACGCCCCAAAGGGGCGCTTGATTTATCGTCATCAGGAATCATATCAGGCAAAGGAGAACCGGCTCTAGCGTTAAGAGGTACTTGATGATTTGATTGTTGAAGGGGCGAAGATGGTTGAAACAAGGATTCATTGGGTGCTAAAGGCTGAGAGGGACTTTCAGATAAAGTTTGTAATGGCAATTTGAAGACTGTGCTCACTGATTGTTTAGGACTGGGTAAGCCCCCACTCCCCGTTCCCAGCTCATATACTTCAGCAATAAGAGAAGAAGATACAGAATGTTGAGAGCCTATTTTTGACATCTGAGATGATTTAGATGATGGATCAGGCACGGCACTTTCGCCCTGATTCAACTGCTCTAAAGGACCCTTTTCGCTATCAGAGGCAACAGGTTCAATAGATTGTTGGCATTCATATGATTGGGACTCTATAGTAACATAATGCACAAAAAAAAACTGACTATCAGTCAAAATTACATAAACCAAATGGAAAAACAGCAAAAATATGTAGCTTGGACATCTAGAGACAATCGTACATATATATATGAAAATCTTTCTTTAAACATAAAGGGAAAAAATATTTAGGAAGATTCACCCAATTTCAAAAACTCATCACCAGCCCCCGGCCCAGCAGATGGAGAAATGATAGCACTAAAACTATCTCCAACAGTTGATTCAGGAGCCATACCCATCACTTGCTGGAAAGAGGTTTTTTTATCATCGTTATTATTAATCACGTTTGATAGAAATGATGTTCCGGAAAAAGGCTTTTCATGATGAGATAAAATTTGGGGTTCTTCAGACATGAAATTGTTACATGTATTCTCTTCATCCTCCATTTGAGCATTATCAAAATTTTCACATTCTGATACAATATCGTCGCCACTTAATTTTTTCTTGCCATCGTTGAGCAAAGTTGATTTATCAATTACTGACACAATTTCATGGTCACCATCTGGTTGAGTCATGGGACGCGTAGAAAGAAGAGTCGGGGGAGGAGGACCAAGGCTAGAATTGTCTGGCCTGAGAGAAGTAATTTCACCGCCATGTCCCTCTTGGTGCTCTGGCGCATTTGGTAATACGGTAACATTCTGCGCATCTTCTGTATTTTCTTTGATAGCTCTAGATGAATGATGATTTTCATCAACTTGTTCATCAACCGTTTCAGAGTTGACCGAATCTTCAACCGAATCGATGTGTTTTATCAAGTTTTTAGGCAAAGAGGCGTCCTGTGCAGGAAGTGGCGCAACAAATTGTGCTACATGGCTGGATGATCCGATCAAGCCTTCATTATCTAGAGAAATAGATGAATCGTCCAGTTTAATCTGTTCTGAAGAGCAAGTGTCAATAAGAGGGAGTTGAGTTTCTTGCACCTCTTTAATAAAATCTAAATTTGAATCATTCGTTATCCCAGCCTCACAAATCAAAGGAGGCAAGCTGGAGTTAATTTCTGCACGCTTTGTATTAATAGTTTCATCACGAATGCCTTTTGTAGCCGTGTGAGGTGATTTTGAGCGCGGTGGGCCAATGCGGCGAGGAACGGCAGGCAACTGAATGTGTTCAGGAGGCAAAATGATTGATGGCTCAGGCTTGACAGCACTAATATCGGATGACTCCTGCTGAGAGGCAGCGGGAGCAGAAGGGGGGCCAGGAATCCCAAAGCCCATCTTAGCTCCTCCTAACTTTGCCATACGCTGGGCAATGCGGCGACGTCGAACCAGCTCCTCTTCCTCATCTTCTTGATCAGGATCTGCTTCTGTCTGAGTCTGGATCAACTCTGTTGGGTCAGAAGCTTGAGTTTTAGTTTCATCACCTGGTGGGTCAGAAGGAAGTTTGTTAAGAGCTTTGGGAGCAGGCATGATACCTGGAATGGGCAAGCTATCACCAGCGTTGGGATCAGGTAGAGGTCTCTTCCACTCGCGCTTGGGTTTAGGTGGAAGTGATGGAGCGTTTTCTACACTTGCTTGTTGCTGCTGAAGCAATTTAATGCGGTCTTTTAATGATCCGCCAGCTTTTACAGATTCTTCGGCATCAGCTGCTGACATTCCTTGAGCAGCCGGAGCTGATGTTTGCGAGGACTCTTGTTCAGAATGACCATGGGCTTGATCAGAAGCATTAAGAGTAGTAGGTGAATGAGCAGGGGGAGCCATCGCAAATGGCTTACGAGCAACAGGCGGCTTAGGCCTAGAAGCAGGAGAGGGCGCAACAGCTGGCTGGCTTGGTTTGTTGAACATAGCGATTCGATCACGGAGACCACCCGGTTTCACAGGAAGAGGTGGCTGAGAAGGATTAGAAGGTGGAACAGATTTGAATTCATTGGAAGGGGTCTTTGAGCTGATAGGGATGGGAGAAGGAGGTTTCTTTACACTCTCTATTGGATCAGCAGCTAAAAGAACGAGAAAGCACAAGGGTGAGGTTAGTGGAAGACAGTTCAAAAGATAAGAACGACGATCATCCAAAAATCTTACGAGCAGGCTTGGAAGATGGCGGAGACGGATGAGCTTCGGGAGCAGGATCGATGCGAGGAGAGGTGTTGGGAGCATTTGCGGTGGTAACGAGAGAATTCTGAGCATCTTGAGATGAAGATTTTTGGTCGTCAACGGATTTTGAATCTTCCGGGACCAAGAAACCAGATGGGACGGAGCCAACAGTACCGTCAGCAGTGAGGACGTCGAGCCAATCAGCGTCATCATCTGAGGGACCGGTAACAGTGACGACCTCGTTCTGAGCCAGGAGCAGACGGCCATCCTGGGCCTTGAAGCGCAACAACGCCTGGGCCTGATAAGGATACATGGACGCAGCGACAGACGGACGAGCGACAGGTGGGGTTGACTGAGTGAGGGGCAGGGGGCACTGCCTCTGCGTGGGAGACGCACACGGACGCTCACCTGGGACCTTCACTCCACCCTTAGCCACATGGACAATCTGAGTATCTCTCAGGCGAAGAGCCAGATATCAGCCATCAAGTTCATGGCCAAGATCACTTCCTTCTGGAATATCCTCTTATACCGCTCCTGTCGATCCTGGATAGTCGTACAACCTCCAACTGCTTGCTAGTATTGGCTCCATTGATTCTGCGCAGAAATCTAAATCTATTTAATCTGAGTCCATAAAACTAATTAAAATCCAACGACTTGAATTCGGTTCATCACACTCAATATACACTCCCGAAAGGTTATGTCTTGTCTGGACCACAAAAAATCAAGTAGCTGCCTATCCCTATATTCTGTTTTGATTTGATGTTGCACGAGCTAGTGTGCTCATTGTTCAGTGCGCAGTCTCAGCTGAGCTGAAATTGTGTCAAGTCAAAGATAGGGATTGGCACCTGCTAGCTATCAGGTGCCCATGTTTTTTTTCTGGTGAGTGACACCCCCACTTGTCTAACGCAATGTCTTGCAAGAAATCCCCAGTGTTTCAAATGTCCATCCTCGGACTCCCTTTCAAAGTCTGGAGGAATTTATAAAAATTTAAGTGGGGGTTTGAGCTGAAGCTCACCCAGCTGACAATAAGGAAGGAAAACACATATTAGAATAAGTACACGGAGAGTGCTGGTGAAGGGAGAATTTCATGTTTTCTGGCCGCCTGGCTAAGGGAGGGCTAATGCAGTTGAGAGAGCCGGGCAAATGTTAGCGCCTGGTAGCAAGTGTCATTCCTTAACATTGATTTAGCACAGGTGTGGTTCATGAGCTTCTGTGAACCCCACACAATTAGCAGTGACTTAATTGAGCTCAGAGGCTTCGGGCAGCACCAGCTTATAACTTTTGCTCAGGTAATAACAAGGAAGTTAGGATGGGCACCTGTTAAAAGGCGCTAGGTGTTTTTTTATTTGCATACACCGAAAGTGTGAGGTATATTCACGGGTGGGCGGGGTACATTCTAAGGGGAACATGAGGTTAAGTTTTTTTTTTCAAAATATTATAAGTTTTTACGAATAGAAGAAAAATATTATCTCCCGAAAACTAGGATTTCAGCCCAATATATATTCCAAAAGAAAAGAGAAATTCAAATTCATTAAAAAATAAAAATAAAAAAAAAGGTGAAACATGTTACAGCAAGAACAATAAATCTTGGCCCATTTGTCATTCTTTTGCGCACTTTTTGTACTGGCATGGCTTTTTTTTTTTTTTTTTTTTTTTTTTTTTGGGTTTATCACCCAAAAAATCCTAAAAGCGCCAGTTTAAGCCAGGAATAGTTTTGAGCCAAGAAAACAAGTAGTAAAATTTTTCGGCAAAAAGGCCAAGCATTTATGGTTTTGATGTACACAGAAAATAAAAGTTGTAATATATACCCAACCCATCCGTGAATATACCTGTTATGTATATCACACTTTTGGTATGGGGTACCAATTTAATTCAATTGAAGTGAGGAAGCTTGGAGTTGAATAAAATCCATATTTGAAGCTTTTGAAAAAAATAACTTCAGAAACAAATGGGTAAATATCTAAAATTGTAGAATGATGACAGGCTTCCTGGTAAGGACCTCTTGCTAATTGTTCGTAGTGTGACTTCTCTCATCATCAGAAACTAGCAATCAAGAAGTATTCTCTTTATCGTTTAGAATTGAATTTCTTGTAGCTACTCCTTCCTTCAAGAAAGTACTCATCAGGTCCGGACGATTCTGATTGGCCAGTTGAACTGTCATTAGTTCCTCTGCATATTTTAGCCCGGCACTTTGACGTTGATCACTAATTGCCAAACTTCTCCTTGTTCTCCCCTCTTCCTTCCCAAGATTTCGGGATTCGTATCTATTTTCTCGCAAAAAAACGGCACGCTCTTTCTTAGCCTCGTCCCACTGTTTACGCAGTTTTTTGGTTGCTCTTGCGTATTTCCTAATGCGAATGAGGTATTCCTGTCTAATGTATTCAATCTCATTGTCATACTGGACCGAAGAGGTACTCTCAGGTGATTGACTCTGCGTTGGAAGTGAAGCTGAATGTGTAATATATTTTACTTTTCTTTAAAGTCCAACATCATGGGTTTAAAAACTTACATTTTCCCTTTGCTTCCTGACCCGTTGACCGAAGGGTGAGCCAATCCTGAGGTATAAAATTGTCTGGGAGTTTATTTGTTTTCGAACCATGAACTCGATGTCTCGAAACTGGCAAGCTCTCAACATATTCTTCGGGGTTTCCATGAGCCTGACTAATAGGCCAGTTTCTCCTTTCATCACTCTCAGCGCTACTACGAGGTTGATCCGATTTAAATCCATTCATTATGACGGAATCGTCGTCCCTTTCCCAAGAGTTTATCCATGCTTCAAGATTTTTTGAAAAAATAGTCTCCTTTGAAAGTGAAGCTGAATGTATGATATAGTTAAATTCTCTTTATATTCTAAAAT
>JASXTE010000012.1:11312500-11480000 GCA_030280995.1 Hemileia vastatrix
TTCATTTTCATAATGTATAAGAGGCTGTTGTTTTGTAAACATATCTGCCAGAATATAAAGTGTTGGAAAATAAACAATGTGAATTTCATTAAGCTTGAACTGTTACCTTAACCAGTGATATCGGATGTCAATATGTTTTCAGCATTCATTAATTTGAGCTTCTTTAGATAAAAATATAGCCCCACTATTATCACAAAAAAGATCTGGTGTATTAATGCTACTAAGAAACTGAGGAGTAGACATAACAATTATTAAGAAAAGAAAAGTTTGGATATCCAAATAAGTGATTTTGCACATTCACACATGGAAATGTACTTAGCTTCTGTGACAGAAAGAGCGACAACCTTCTGTCGCCTACGTTGCCAGGATATGGGACTATTGTTCATTAATATTACAAAACCAGTGACTTAACATCAAGTTACTTTGAAATTTGCATAATGGGCATCACTATAGGACTTGGAAATAATTTTTCACTATTCCTCCTATATTTAAGGCCTATGTATTTGTTGTTGAAAACATATTGGAGAAATTTCATTGCAAGTTTTTAGTGATATGGCGAGTGATTAGAATTGTATTTAAAGAGTGAATTTAGAGCATGACTAATTTCTGGACTGGTGGAAACAGAAAGATAGTCTAGAAAGCTAATGAGTTCTTGATAAGGTTCATCTTTACCAGCTTTAGTTTCACTTGACAATGGATCAAGTAGAGTACAGCCAACTGGAAGGGGTGTAGACAATCTTCTACAATCACTTAAATCAAAGTGTTTTTCCAGTTCATCAACATAAGATTCCTGGATAAGTGTGATAAGGCCATCAGAATAAGTTATTTTGATTCCAAGATGATAATTTGGGTTTTCAGTCCATTTCAATTTAAAATTCTTTGATAAGTTTTCATGAAACTTCTTAACTAGATTGTCACTGTTTGAGAAAACTAATCCATCATTGACATGAAGATGAATGAATACAAAGAAGCCATCCTTTTGAAAGAGAAACAAGGACTTATCACCCCTGGCCTCAGTAAAGTTCAACAAATTTTTCCTTCCATTGATGTGGAGCTTGATGAGTACCATACAATAACTTCCATAATTTCCAAACTTTATTTTTACTACCCTGTCCATACCCTTTAACCTGAGTCACATAGACATCATCCTTCATGACACCATGAAGAAAGGCAGTAGAAATATCAAATTGAGAGATCAACAAATTCCAAACAGCAGCAAGAGGAATAAGCAATCTAAAAATTTCTGCGCGACCAACTGAAGCATAAGTTTCACCATAATCAATACCTTGCTTCCGAAGATTGCCTAAAGCCACCCAACGTGCTTTATATCTAGTAGCTCTACCTAGTTCATCCTTTTTCTTTGACAAAACCCATGTTCCACCTATAACCTTCATATCTTTAGTTTTGGTCACAAGATCTGCTACTTGATGTTCAAACAAGGACTCAAACTCCATATCTATTGCCTCCTTTCATAGTTCAGCTTCAGGAATATTCATGGCTTGTTTATATGTAGGATTTTCAGGAGAGTAACTAGCAAGAAAACCTTAGTAAGAAGGAGTTTTACATTGTCTCACTGGTCTACCATGACTAGATGTATCTTCATGAGTAGAAACATCCTCAACATCAGTTTCCACAGATTCCAAAACCTCCGTATCATCAGAGGTTGACGGTTCTGGAGTATTTTTTTGCATTGTAAGCTTCAAGTGTTGTGACTTTCTAATAGGTTCCTCACTAGTATCATCCTCCAATGACTCTGAAACATCACCTGGGACAAGTGTTTTCCTCAGAGCATTGGATTCAGATACTGGTAGAAAAACAGTAGATGAAGTTGTAGTTGATGATAGTTGCTTAAGGGAAGGACTGTCAGCCTCAAGTGGTGAGAGAATATAATCAGGTATCTTTATTGAAATTTTTTCATTATTGAAGTAATTACTTGACTCAAATATTTTGAAATTTTGTGAGATAATAATTTTAAGCTTTTTATCATATAATATATAGCTTTTTGAGTTTGACTTGTAACCGACAACAGCACATTCTATACCTTGTGGTTGAAACTTACTTGTTTGGTCTTCTTTAGAAATATATTGGATGGAAAGCAAACCAAATCTTCTGATGAAGTTGTAATCAATTGAATGATTACCATCATTGTTAAGAAATTTACTGAGTACATCACTTAGTGTTTGTGACTTGAGTTTGGAGTGGGGTATATGACTTAGCAGATAAGTACAACTCATAGCACATTCACCCCAGAGCTATGCAGGACAGGCAGAATTAGTCAGAACTGTACATATTTTATCAACTAATGTCTTGTTAAATCATTCAGCTACAGAATTATGCTGAGGTGTTCTGGCTGGTGCCTGTTCCCAAGTAATCCCCCATTTGTCTAAATTTTCAAAAAAGTTTTACTCCCATACTCTCCACCTCTATCACACTTCCAATATTTGATTTTTTTCTCAAGCTTATTCTAAATATTGGCTTGAAATTTAACAAACTTGGATAATACCTCATATTTGCGTTTCATTAGAAAAATAGTTGAATACCATGTACAATCATCTATAAATGTCACAAGATATCTATGACCACCAATTGAGGGTGGCTCAATAGGTCCTACAATGTCAGAATGTACTCGGAACAGAGGAACAGAAGCTAATGGGAATGTAGATAGAAAAGGTGATTTAGCTATCTTTCCATTAGAACATGTAATGAAATTAAATTTTTTATCAATAAAATCTATTCCCTTTGAAGCAAGAAAACTCCTAGTTGACTTTACATTGAGGTGACCTAAAAGTTGATGCCATTGGTACAGGGTCAGACTTGTGACTGTAATGATTAAAGCTTGATTATTGACATACCACAAGTTATGTTTCTGACCCTTGTGACAAAGTTTGGCAATGAGTTGTCCACTATATTTAAGGACTCTCATTTTTGCTGGATCAAAATTAATGCTTTAACCCATGTTATTCAACTTATTGACAGAGATAAGATTTTCTGAGATACTCTTGACCACTAGAACATTTTTGAGGGTTAGTTGTGAGTTGAAAGTAAAATTGCCCAAGTACTCAGCTTTCAGGACTTGAGAGCCAGCTGTATCAATTTTGATAGTAGAGGCAAGTCTCTTGATGTTAGATAACAATTTTTCATCTTTGACCATATGTGATGTCGCACCCAAGTCAAGAATAAAGCAAGTACTCATGTCCCTATGTCCTGCCAAATAGGTAGACTCTTCATGCTCTTGTTCAGTAACAAATGAAGCAGATTCTGTTGTGTCCTCGGCTAATTTGGATCTATCATTCTTTGAATGTGAGGAAACTTTTAGTTTCTTTAGTTCATCCCACAACTGAGTTATACAATTTTTGTCACTGTGACTGACATGACCCAGACAACATTTGAGATTTTTCTTTTCTTTTATATCAGGAGACAATGAAAGTTGCAGCTTTTTCTTCTTAGACTGTGCTTTTAATGCTTTTGCATTCTCATTTGAATCTGTTTCTCATAATCTTCAATTTGCCTGTGACTTAAGACTATTGTATATTTACTCAAGTGTAAGATTTTTGAAATTTTGAAAAAGATTTTGAGTGATACCCAACATAGAATCATGTTGAACGCTTTTAACAAGAATAATGGCAATAATTTTTGAGGAAATAAGCAGTTCTGGATCACTAGATGCACTATTGACCAATAAGTTTTCAATTTCTTCAAACCTTCGGAGGTATTCCATAAGTGAGAATGAAACATCCCATTTAAGGTATACAAGCTGATCCAAAAGATCAGACACTGTGGAAGCATTACCTTCACCATAATCAGATAAAATTTTCTTATAGGCAAGATAGGTGGATTTAGCTTTTGAAATCAATAAAGAATCTCTTGGGCCAACAGCATTTATCAGGATTAATTGAGACCTTGATTCACCCATACACCAGCTGTTAGCATCTGCATCACTAGGTTTACTGGGACAAGTAATGTGATGTGTCAAGTCATGAGAATCAAAATAAAATTCTATCATCAATTTCCAAAAAGAAATAATTACAGTGCTGAGAACTGGTACTCTCAGCAATTTGTCATTTGATTGATCAGTCATGTTCAAAGAAATATAGGGGCATGATGGTTCAGACTGTGTCTTGGGAGCCGGTCAGTAAGTAGAAGTTGAGGATGTAGTATCAGAGCTCCCAGAAGGTGAATTGGGTATACTATCACTTGGTGAACTCATGCAAGAGCTTCAGAATTTTAATCTATTGAAGATATCTTTAATTTATATTTAAAGATTTAACTATTAGTAAACCCCTGTGCTGTTTAGTCAATTGTTATCAATCACCAGTCCCCAGTGATAGATGAATATACAGCAGAAAAGGGTTTTGAGATAAATATTATAAATATATGTAAAAGTGTAAGAAACAAAATTGCAATCAATCAGTTTTCAATGAAGAGAGAAAATAAGAGATTGGATAAGGAAAAATAGAGGATCTCTAGCATCTATTTAAAGTCTTATATTATCACTATTCAACCTTACTAACTGATAATGAACTAAATCAATACTCAGTATAAATCAATCATTGTGTTAAGCACATGTAGAGTTCACTCAAACACAGTAAACTAGCCAACCGGGTCCTTCAACAAGGAGGAAGGAAATGAGAGGATGGGGAGGGGAGGGGGACTGAAAAGAGAGTATGGGGATGAGAGGGTATGGAAGTGGATGGAAGCAAAAGTATTGAAAGGGAAATGGGATGGAATAAAGGGGATTGGGAGGAGAGGAGGGGGAGTAGATGGGAAGGGGATAGAAGCAAGAGGATTTGGAGGGGAGGGAAACAAGTAGATGGGGAAAAGGAACAGAGAAAGGTGCTGAGGAAGAGGAGGAAAGAAAAGAGATAAGAGAAAGGAGGTGCATGTTTAATAAGGAGTTGAGGAGGAAAAAGGAATGAGAGGGGTGAGAAAAATGTGCAAGAGAGAAATGAGGATAAACTTGCAAGCATGTATCATTACTTAAAAAAAATGAGATGTATGGAGGGGGAAGGTAGCAAGTGAAAGTAAAACTAAAAACACACGTTTACTAAGAAAAAAAAATGAAAATTAAACTACCAGAAGAGGGTACCAAATAAAATACATATGAAATGAGTAAGAAGTACAACAAGAAAATTCTCACAAACAATAAGGTCGAGGAGGAGGAATATATGGGGTTTATAGAAGTAGAAAACCAGAGAAATAATAACGACAGACAAACAAAAAAAAGGGAAAATGGAAAAAGTCACAACTAAGGTCATGTACTGGGCTTAACCAGGGTCATTATATGGTATTGCCCCAAGATGCACCTTGGTATGGAATAGGGTTACAAAACTGAACCAGACGTCTGGTTCACCATTTTGTCACCCTGTGTTTAGTTTTCATAGCATCAAATCTTTGTTATTCCTGTGCCACTTATGGATTGAGAGATTGGAACCTGCTAGCAGGTTCCAGGTGTTTTTTGTGGTGTGATGTGTTTAAATTTTATATATCAAAATTACTAGAGGTAAAGATGTATATTTATTCCCTAATAGATTCTATGGCATTGAATTAATAATCAATTTATAACCTCAAAGCATTAGAAGCAACATATAATAAAAGGGAGTCTCCAAACTTACAAAATACACCACATAAAAATGCCACAAAAAAGGTACTAAACCTACCATCAAAAAATGAGAAACACCTACCCTGAACAAGTGTATTTTAACACCATATTTTTTCCAAAAAATTTCTTCTTTTTTGTCAAAAAAGTCATCAAAACACTTATCTTCTTTTTCATGATTATCCAGCACTAGGTGCAGGGATGCCAACACTTCACAGGGGGAAAAAACCCTGAACTAGACATCAAGTTCAGTTTTTGGTCACGGGGTACACCTCTGGGTCTTTTTCATGGTGTAAACCTGTTTTTAAATGCTCAGAGTGACTCTGGTTGTGCTCAAATTATTTTTCTGATGTTGGTATCCCTCCTTCTGGCATCTTTTCCCCCACTTCCCTCATCCACAGTAAATTTTTAACCTCATATCTTCCTTTCCTCTTCTTCTCACTCCACCTCTCACACCCTCTCAAACACTCCTCTTTTAATTTTTCTTGATTTCTCTCACTCCTTCTTTCTATCTCAATGCTGGTGTCCCTCTAAATATCCATCACTTTCCAACTTTCAATTCTACATCACACTTTTATACATGGGTTCTAGAAAGTAGTCTACTTGATGGTAATCAGCAAGCAGCGTGGATGATACATGCTGTCCCTATTACCTTCACTTTATATGAAAGATATGGTAATTCATTTGTATCTCCTTTATAACTTTCATTTCCTTTCTCTCAAAACTGCCTTCAACGCTTTATCCTCTTTCCACCACCACCTCCCCCTCTTGCCACCACCACCACCACTTCCTCCTCCTCTAGCCACCACTACCATCTCCACCATTAACTTTCTCTCTCACCATTACCACCATCTCTACCATCACCTCCCCCTCTTACCACCACCACCATCTCCACCATCACCTCCCCCTCTTGCCATCACCACCACCAACATCACCTCCTCCTCTCCCCACCATCACCATCACCTTCCCCTCTCACCACCACCACCACCACCACCTCTACCATCATATCCTTCTCCTCTTTCCACCACCCCTACCTTCTTTTTCCACTACCATCCCCACCTCCTCCTCATCTTCCTATCACCACCAACACCCCTTTAAATATTTAATAGTAAGTTATCTTATGTTTAAAAAATCATAAATTATATAATGTAAGGATAATGATACCTAAATGAATATATATATATATTAAAGAGTAAAGATGTTCTTATATGAAATACATTCATTTTTTGCATTAATAAGAGAAATAGGAAGATATATCCTCCTAATTTAAATCTTTAAATCCAAAGTAATTATTTTACTATTGTTGAATTGTCATCCTTATCATCCTAATTATACAGAACTACATATATTTTCTTCTTAATTTATATATATATACAAATAGATACACCAGAAAATGTACTAAGTAGCTTTTGAATATTAAAGAAAATAAATTTTTTTATATCAATTTATTTTTTTCAATTTATGAAATTACAATAATTGCTACCTACCTAAATCCTCAATTGTGAGCCGAGGGAGCTTTAAAAACAAATATGAAGAGTGTGAGGCAGAGACATAATAGCATGAGAAAAAAGGAAAAAAGAGAAAAATAAACAGAAAAATAAAATTTAGAATATCTGACTAAGAAATTTATCTAATGAAGAGGGTGAAACAAAGAATTCATGATAAAAGCAAAAAAAAATATCACTCATGAAGATTGAAGAGAAGGAGGATAAATGAATGAGGGGTAGGAGGAGTAAAAAAGGGGGATTTTAACGTCAGACAAATAAAAGAATCAAAAGCTGTGAAACAGGTACTTCTAGAGTCATGCCTTTGGCCCAAAAAGTAGAAATGCACCCATAAATGGAATAGGGTTCCAAAACTGAACTCAACATCTTGCTCATGTTTTTCCCCCTGTTCTTGGTACAACAATTCCAAAACCTAGGTTTTATTTCACCTATTCCATAAGGTCTTATTCATAAAAGCAAGATATGTGACTTAAAAGAACTTAGAAAATCCCTTAAACATACACTTAACCTTAATCTTCATCACTGTTCACTTTTTCTGAAATGAAATTCCCCAGTTTCCCATTCTCATTTTTTTTCAGCTCCCAGACTTGAAATTTCATAAAACTTCCATGATTCTGTCTCACTATTATATCTCATCTTCTTACCTTCTTTCACTTGAATCACTTACTGTTGGTTCTGATACTTCTCATGCCACAGCTCTCAAGTTAAGTCACTTTTTCAATTTTTGTAAATAAATTGCTGATTTAAATGTCTTTTTTTGTCTATTTTTTTTGTCCTTTTTGTTTATCATTTTTTTAATTGATGATAGAACTGTTCTTTTTTCTCAATTTTTCTAAGCAAGGGGTGAAATTCACCAAAATTTAATATAATTATACAAATTATTAAATAAATAATTAATACATGTCAATTTTCTAAGTTTTAAAGTAATGGAAATTTCTTAGGCATAAACGTGATAAAATCTAGAAAAAGAATTTTAAGAATTCCACAAGTATAGGCTAGAGGAAACGCAAAAAAAAATTAATGTTATCATGATTACCAATTATACAACACAAGGTTGTTGGCCCATTACTTTAGTTTAGTAAAATGAAATATGAGATTTATTTATAATAAATTTATGAAAGAATCTTAAATATTTAGTGACTTTAAAAAATTCCATAATTTTTTGATCTATGTAAAGTTTTTTTAAATGTATTACTTTTACCTTCTTTTTTTACCTTGTTGATTTTTTGGATTAAATTTTGACTGATCTGAAAGGAGCACCCAAAGTGTGAATTCTTGACCAAATTGCAAACTTGGAGGTACTTTTGTTGTTTGATGATTATTTTGAGAAGAGTTCCAAAAATATTTCATGATTAAATTTCCTAAACTAAAATTTATTATGCACTTAAAATCCAGAAAGTATAACTCATGGCCTTTTATTTTAGATGGTGAAGGAATAGGTTGTCCAGTTATAAGATATTTATAAAATAATATCCCTAAAGTAAGATAATTTTCAATATTCAAACTGGTATGAATATTGTTATAAAATACTGAATGAATGATTATAACATTGGAGAACAATCAATATTCATTTCCAAAATTGTCCCACTCTGAATCACACCAATTTGAAATTCCTACTCTAGAAGCAAGATCATGATTTTTTTGAAGGCTTTATTAAAAGTTTTTTGAGACAAAGGGCAAGAAATGAATTAAAAGAAGGTAAGTTGTTCCATTTTTTAAAACCAATATTTTTTTTCTGCTTAAGATATATATTTGAGTGAAGAATAAATGCCTATAGAATTAAAATTAGTAAATCTTAAAATCATTAAACAAAATTAATACACTTACCAAGATAATATCCTTGAATAAAACCTAGTCTCCATCCAAAAAAAACCATGATACCACCCAACATATTCTTATTTTAAACTGGTAACCAAACCAATGCCATTCGATATAGTGTAATGATGAGATTGGAGAGCTGATTAAAAATTTCATCTTTTAAATAATTAAAAGAATTATTTCATAAATAAATTGAGGCTTAAAAGAGTTACTGATTACTACATTAACTTCATTGACTCCTAATTGAGTTAGAGATTCAATATGTTCAGGTAACCTCTTTCATTAATTATTTTTTCTCTTGACTTTAGTTTTATAATACTTGATGTTTGATATATGGCCAAATAAACAATCCAAGTTAACTTTCTTTTTTAAATTTCTTTCACAACACAATATGGGGGGCAGACTTGCTAGCGAGTCCGCAACCTTGGACCCAAACTCACCACAGATTGAACACCCATTGAGCTTTTGACAAAGGAAACATACAATCAGGGATGAACACCACTCAGCAGGACAGTTATAGGTGGGTTTTCAAGTAGAGTTCAGTATGGGTTTAATATGAGTTCAGTCTGAGTTCCATCTAAATAACATCTGAGTTCAGTTTGGGGACTTGCTAGCAAGTTCACCCCCTATATTGCATAGTGACTGGTTTTTGTTTATATGGAAGGGGGGTGTGTGGTGGCATGTGGTAGTATGTGGTTAACCAGCCATCCAGGAACCTGGCTTACTGGTTGTTTATATTTTAAGGTAGGTAGACCATCCAGACAGTGAAGCTGGCTGGGTGGTCCTTAAAGAAATTTGAAGGGGAGGTTCCAGGAGGTGGAATTTCATCTAGTTAATGAGATATTGTTAATGATTGTTTTTTAATGAGCAAGGAGAGGGGGGTGGGATAGGTTTAAGGGAGGTTGAAGGGGGGTTTAAATAATGACATGGGCAGATTAAGAGTCTGATCCATTGACTGAATTTTTTTCATAAAGCACAATTTAATTTTCATTTTGAATTTCACTTGATCATTAAAAAGACTGAAAATTATACTATTTATTTAAAAAGTATCACTTTTAACCTCTCTAATAATTTTATTAGTTTTTTTTTTGAAAAAATATATAATAAAATCAGTGGTTCTTTATATTGATAACTCCTTTTAACCAAGAATTTGAAGCTTTCATATTTTAATTTAAACCATATTACCTGATTTTATTTTTATTTTTATTATTTCTGATAATGCAGTATAAATATTTTTCAGTTCCATGTATTTATTTAACAAACATATTGAACCATCAAAATTCTCAAGTATTTTACTCTATAATACTGTGAAAAGACTCATAATTAAAAGAATAAAAGATAGAAATATTTTTTTCTAATTTCTGTTTAAATGAAGTCCTCTCATAGCTTCTTTACACTAAGCACTAATAATCAATAAATTGTTTTATTATAAGTTTAGAAAGAAGTATAATTCTTATACAAGTGGATTTTAATCAATTTTTTTTACATTCTTATATGCAATAAGATGATTAAAATTAAAAGAAAAAATATTTTTGCTCTTTTTTTTGTTCTATCAAATATTCAACTACTAAGAATTTTTGCAATATACATTTATTCAATGTAATACATATATGATATTCTGGAGCTTTTCATGTTTATTTCATTTAAATTGCATGTAAATATGGTTATTTGGTAGAGTAATATCATGGGTTGAAATAATAAATCACTACTCAGTAAATTTTTCATATGAAAAACTGAAATTCAAGCTAGATGTAGAGCTTGAAAGATAATAAAAGAAATTAGTATAAATTTATTTAAACTTTAATTTTAGTGCTTGATTTTGCTTCAATACTGTATTAAGGGACAATTTCAGTTTCAACTTGGGAATAAGCACCATATATTTTGAAATATGTTATCATGTTAAAAATGTGCTTCAGATAAAGATTTTGATTGTATTATTGTTCAAGAACTGAATTAAATAGGTAGAAGTGGTACTTATTCATAATTCTATCAGTTTCAAATTTAAAAACAATTATATGATATTTATTTTGTGAAAAAGACACAATAGGTACTTTAGATTATGCACATGTAGCAAAGCAGCTGTAAAGGCAATCATATTTTGATTAAAAATAATATTATTCCATATATAAAATGAATAGAAAAAATATTTCAGCTCTATGGTGCTGAAAAATAAATTAAGTGAAATTTTTCAAGTACACTTTTTTAGTCTTTAGAATAAAATTTTTGATAGGAGTAATTCACAACTGAACACTTACACACAATTCTAAAATTAAATATATGGGTTCAGGATCTATAAATGATTTTTTGGAATAATGATATTCATGCTGATTGGTAGATCTTATATGATGTTTCTATTCTATTTCTAAGTGTATGAAAAACAATTTCTTTGGTATTTTATTTAAAAAGAAGAATTTATAAATCATCATGAAATTGGCCTTATCACAAAGCAATA
This sequence comes from Hemileia vastatrix, assembly GCA_030280995.1. Lineage (NCBI taxonomy): Eukaryota > Fungi > Basidiomycota > Pucciniomycetes > Pucciniales > Zaghouaniaceae > Hemileia > Hemileia vastatrix. Next base: position 11,323,872 of record JASXTE010000012.1, read on the forward strand.
CTGAAATGAGTATATTTTTATAAAAATTAATTTAAATAGCATTATTTAAAATCTTCATTACATATTTGAAGCAGAAAATAAATATTAAAATTTGACTTTTTATAGATATATAAATTGATTTAAAAGATATTTACTTATTTTTTTTTACAAAACCACCAATTTTATCCTGTGAGGATTCCCTTCAACCTACAAATATAAGTATAAAAAATTAATCTGATGCTCTGAAGACTCTATATGATGTGTACCTAAAGCAAAAAAAATTTTTGGAGCACTTCAAATCTAAGCAAAAGAGCTGATACCTTTTTTATATAATATAGTTGTATAAAATTAATTTTAAGTTACTTCCTTAATCTGCCATATGGAAATAGCTCATATCATAATAATATATGATCAACTTAAAACTATTTTTAATATGATATTTTATCAAAATGATTATTAATTTGTACTTATTTTCACAACTTCAAAGTATTTAATTAAAATATTTTTATAAAAAAATACTTAATAAAAATTTTAAAAAAGTATAAATTTTTTCATGACTTAACTTGGCTTGAACCACACTTGGAAACAGGATTGCATTGAGATTTCAATCTAAGCTCCACCAAAAACATGATAAATATTTTTTTGAAAACATATATAGTCATTGCAATGAATAAAACTAGTAAAAGAAAGGGCTCAGAAGTTTTTTTCTATTACTGAATAGATTATCGGATATATATTGAGGCAGATAAATTATTAAAGTTTCTTAAATTTGCAGTTATTACAGTCAATTATCCATTTATATATAGTAATCACAAAACAAGAAATGAAGCTAAATAGTTATATATGTAGATAGATCTTTTATTCAAAATTTACTTGAATTATATAATTTAATTCAAAGATATTTTTAATCTAACTAACATATTTTACTATTACATTTAAAAATAAATACAATAAACTCATAAAATACATAAGTTCAATTGTTTAAAATTTCTTTAAATGTTTTGTTTTACTTTTCAACTTTTTGCTACAATTTTCCTATTATATTATTTATTTATATCATGTATACTTATCAGAAGCATACTGTCAATTCTTGTGTAAAAAAGCAAAATAGTATTTTGTTACCAATTATTTTATTATATTACTCCCTTAGTCTTAAAGTGCATTTTAAATAAAAAATATTAAATAAAGATTTATAAACTATAGGTTTAAGTTCACAAATATTAATAAAAGATAATTATCAATCATTTTTCATATTGTCATAATAGAGCTGTAGATTGAGGGGGTGGACTCTGATGTTTGCATGAAGAGTAGAGTACACTCTCCATTTTTTGCTACCTCAATTGAAAAACTTGAAATATCTCCACAAAGATTTTTCTCCCTTGTCATTTCTGTTAATTATATTACCACCCCCACCCTTTTATTGCCCTCCTGATACATTGGCTACACCCTCTAAGCTTCAAAATCAAAGTTTAAGCCCTCCTCACAATTCCCCTCCACTCTATTTTCACTTTCAACACAACTCCACCCCTTTTACTACCATCCTCATCCCTCACCACTCCTTTCTTGCTTCTCCCTATCCTACCCCACCCCACCCCTTTTAACCTTACCCAATCTATTTTTGCCTCAACTCCACCCCACTCCTTTAATAACTAATTAACATTTATTTGCTTTCAACTACAATTTTTTCACTCTTCACCCCAGACATTCCCCACCCCACCCCAATCCACCCATTCAATTTTCATCCAACACCTATGGCTTTCCAAATCACCCCCTTTTCTACCTATAGAGTAAAAGGGGCTAGAAGGGGAGAAAAAAGAGTGATATCAAGAAAGTTGGGGTGGAAAGTGGTGAAGAGGGGGATAAATAGGGTTTTAAGGGGAGAAAAATAAGTGAGGAGGGGTGTAATGGGATGATTAGGGGTGGAGAAAGGAGAAAAAGGGTTTGGTATGGGACAGTTCTTGATAGACTTAAATAAAATGTAAGAGAGAGAATATTTTAGATGGGAAAAGAATGTTATTTGAAGTTTGAGGGAGGAAAGTACTTGTAAGGAAAATTTTGAAACAATGTAAGCACAAAAACTATATAATATATTTTGAGACTTTGATATCATAATGGCATGAAACATCCCAAAAAAAACTCAAAAATAATTTTCAATATTTATTAACCATATATTTTATTCTTATAAAAATTAGATTTTTTATTCTTTTGATATAATGAAGATCATGATAAGTTATATTTTTAATAGAATTGGGCCCATTTCCTGTTTTAAATTATATAAATATGGGATGTAAATCAATCTTACAAATTGTTTTATTGACTATATTTGATGTTAAATTATCTTAAAGAGTGTTTCAAGTTCCACAAATGTTTTGAAAATGGATAAATAAACAGTAATATTGAATGATATAATGAGAAAAGGCATTTATTTCTCAATTTTTTACTGATAAAAATTTAATGAAATATAGAAATTCAATAAATATTTCCTAATGAAAATTTTTTTAGAATATTGGATGTTTTATCTATATATTCATAGGGTGAATACCCTATAAATTTTTGGGAAATCTTTTATAATTCATAGAATATGAGAGTTTCATTAGATTCAAAAAATGAAGTAAATTTACAATTTTTCAAAATATTATGAAGCCACAAGGCTATATTGATAGTGGGGCTCATCTATTTTTTATCCCTTCAACAAATCCTCTAATTCAAGTATAAATATTTTTTGAACTATTAATCAACTGTGGTTCAATGAAGGTTCAAATTAGTTTCAAGGTGTTTTCAAAGTAAATTCACTATTTCTTCAGGATTGTTTCATCAATGCCTCAATTTGTGCTCAATTAGATATAAATTAGGGTTAAGGTTGTGGAATTTCCAGAAAGTCTACCCCCCATATTGCATGGTGAGTGGTTGCTGAGATTTTGAAATTTGAAGTTAAGCCTTTTTTTCGAAATTTCACTTATGTTATTTTATGTTTTTATATTGCATAATTAGAGAATAAGGATTCTGAAACTCTTATTTAATAACTATCTAGGCTTTTATCTCCCTCTTTTGGACTTTTAATCATCACTTTTCAAGTTTTTGTGCAAATTTTGAAAAGTAGAGTCAGAATTAGGGTTAGGTTTATATGAATCAACTGTCCTTTTAGCTGAAGATACTTCTGAAGCCTATTTTTCATGTCCAGTAAACCAATTTGAATTTAGTTCAGTTGTTTTTGAGATATTTACCTTTAAAGGTGAGCCTTTTTTTAAATCTCACTGTTATTTATTTCACAATGCATATCATAACATTTACATCATTCATTTATCCTTCCAGATTCCTTTGATTATCTAGGATTTCATCAAACTCTTGTTGGAATTTTTATCATCAGTTCTCAAGGTTCTGTTCAATTTTGAAAATCAGAGTCAGTATTAGGGATAGAATTGTTTGAATCTACTTTCCTTTTAGCTGAATACACTTCTGAAGCCTACCTTTCATTTTCAGAAAACCAACTAGAATTTGATTCAGTGGTTGCTTAGATATTGAACTTTAACGTTGAGCCTTTTTTTCCCATTTTCCCATTTATTTATTTCATAATTCATAACATAATGTTTACATAATGCATTTATCCTTCCAGATTCATCAAACTACCTTTCTTTTTACCTTTTATTCTGCCCTTTCATCAAGGTGTGTTTCTTTTCTTACCATTTTCATATGTCTATCCTTCACACATTTTTGATTCTCTTATAAGATCAGTCTAAAGTTAGTCCAAAAAATCACAAAGATAAAAAAAGAAGGTAAAATTAATAAATTTACAAAACTTTAGGTAGATAAAATTTTTTTTGGGTATTTGTAAAGTCATCTAATATTTTTTATTCTTTCTTTAATTATTAATAAATAAATCTGATATTTCAATTTACTAAACTAAATTAATGAGCCAATGACCTTGTGTTTTATAAAAGGTAATCATGATAACATTAAATTGTTTCATAGGTTTCATCTCGCCTATACCTGTGTAAAGTCCCAAACTTATTTTCTAGATTTTTTCCGCATTTTGGATTGTGGAATTTTCATTACTTTAAAACTAGTGAATTTGACTTACCTTATTTATTTATTTATTAATTTATGGAATAATTCTAAATTTTGGTGATTTTCACCCTTTAATTCTATAAAATGCAGGGGAGGGTATTGCCAAATTTTTAAATCTGATATGGAAAATTGAAGACTTACAAAAAATTGGTGATACCCACCCCTTGCTTCAATAGAATGCAGGGGAGGGTATTGCCAAATTTTTCAAACAGATATAGAATTTTGTTGACTTAGCTTTATTTAGAAATACATAATTGGTGGTGAGGTAATAAAATTATGTTGGTGATGAGGTTTTTTGTACAGGTGTCAGTATTATTTTAACATCTGAAATTCCAAAAGTGCAACATTTTAAAGTCCAGTAAGGAAAAATGGTGTTACCAGAATCTCATTATATAACCATTTTGATAAGATTAAAAGTAACTAATAAATAAGGAACCAAAAAGAATATTCATTTCCTCATAGAGAAGATACATGACATTGAGATTTTTAGAAACAGTAGTAATTCCATTCTCCAAATCATAACCATCAATACCAAAGCCAGTTGAAGTGGAAACAAAATGAGCTTTTTTATATTTTGATTGATAGCTTTTGAACCTCTTCTTCATTTACTTAGAATTGATGTAAATTCTCCCTTTTTTTTCTTTTTTACTAAATTTTCAGTAAGCAGTCAATTTCCTCAACAGATTTAATAGCTTTAATGCACTTTATCAAGAAAATGTTCAAAAAATTGAATTGAAATATAAAAATAAAAAATAAAAAAACAGTCATCAAAAATTTTCATTAAGCAGTCAATTTACTAAACATATTTATTAGCTTTATTTCATTCTATCAAGGAAAATTTCTAAAAAAGTTTGGAATTAAATATGAATGAAATAAAAAAACTAGTGATCAAAAATTTTCGTTAAGCTTTCAATTTCCTCAAAAGATTTATTAGCTTTAACACATTCTATCAAGGAAACTTTCTTTTTTGAACAATATTCAAGTTGATACTTGAGTTTCATTTAATACAATAGGAAATTTTACGCAAGAGCCTTCTCTACTTTCTTTATCCCGAATTTCTTCTCCTCCAAATCATGTGCTTTCTCATCCCTCTTTAAAGAAAGCTCAAATTTATTCTCCTATTCAAGCTTCAGAATCGCTTGCTTGAAGATCCTCATTTCATTCATGAGCCTTTTTAGAAATAAAAAAAATAAAACAACTAGACAAGAAATAAAATCTCACTGGAGTGAGTTCAGGTTAGTTTATATTGCCATAAGGATCTATTGATAAGATTTTGGGATTGGTGGGAGTCAAATGAGGGGAGAATTCAGTAGAAGTGGAAGGAAATAGATTTATTTTGAAATAATGTTTGGAGATATCATCTTCTCCATCCAACATGTTTTCAGTTTTAACATCAGCTTGCTCTCCAAATATAGAACCCATCTCTTTATAGTAAGGACATAAAGAATCAAGTTTATAATCTATGGTTTTGATGCACTTACTGATATCAAGGTTGGTTATACCAAAACCATTGGATGATGAGAGAGTCTTAGCCTTCTTTTATTTGGCTTCATAGTTCTTGAAGAGCTTAGACATCTTTTAAGGTAAATTATTAAGCCTTTCATTTGTCTTATTTCATAATTCATTGGCTATTAGAAGATATCCATTGATGTTTGATGCAGGGAGCTGTCCTACTTTAGTTGCATTCTCAGTACCAAAACAAGAATCATAATTAGTTCTAGTTTTCAGCCAGTTGATAAGTATGAGATTATCACCTTTTTTAGTTTAACAGTCTTTAGTTTCTCAGATGAGTGGGGGAAAGAGGGAGTAATGAGATTTGAAGAAAATCTGGGGGATGGCTTCCTTTGAGAAGATCTATTATGATGAGGCATGTTGAGATATTTGAAGATGAAGAGGAGAATAAATAAACAGATGAGATGGGGAGGAGTTTTGAACAGCTAGACTTAATAGACAAGATGGGAGTGCACAGCAAGGTAGGGAGGCTGGCACATCCAGAAAGTTGTCCAAGATTTGGTTATGAAAAATTGAGAATAAATATGTCAGATAGAGGTGAAAATTGAAATAAAAAGTTCTAATAACCCAACTATTAGCAAGAATAATTGCGGAAGATGATTGCGGTATAAGGATTTTTATCTGCAATTAATTTAATTGTGGATTGGTCAACAATGATATCTCCTAATTTATATATATTTAAATACAATATAAAATTATATTCTATAAAAAGGTTAGTATGTTTTATGTACTTAATGATGATAAATTTATGATTAATTAATTACAAAATATTATAAGTAAAACATCAACTCATAATTTAATTAATTAATTTTTTAATTATATATGTCAAATCATTAAAATAAAAATACTTTACCAAATTATTAAGCACTCCATTTTTCTCACAATTAGACTAATAAATTAAAATAAAATAAATAAATAAATAATAAAATAAATACATTAAACAATTAAAACCTTTATTTCAATAAAACAGCTTTTATTAATAAAAAAACTTTTTTAAATACAATAAATATTATAATAGTAAAAATACTTAAATTTCTTACTAAATATTGTTCTAAGTCATATTAATTAGATATAAAATATTGTATGTCCCAAATAGTATAAAAAATATATGTTTCATTAAAAATTTAAATTTTTTACAATACAACAAAATGTAACACGTTTGTAATAACTATAGTTACATTTTTTTGGTTGTTAATCAAATTAGTATCCTATTTCATCTCTTTCATTGTTAAAGGGTTTAAAGGGATGGATACATTGGTGTCTTTTGTTCTGTTTTTGTAAATAGTTACATAGAACCTTTCTTTTTCTGTAACATTTCATTTTAATTGTTTCTTTTCTTTTTTACCCTCAGTAATATCTCAGAGGGCCTCATTTTCCTATTTTAAGGCTTTGGTTTCTCACTTTTTAGTCTCCATTACTTACATTAATTTACAATTCATAAATAACATCTTTTTTACAAAATTCAGTATTTTTCTATCAAATTTACTTCATTTTTTACAATATATAAATTGGGAAATATAACTTAATATAGGGTTACTTTAAGAGTGGTTCAAGTTTTTAAAATTTGTTTTGTTATAGTAGAGAAAATAAAACTTACTTACTAATTAAATTTAAATACACACATCAAATATTTGTCTTTAAATCTTTGTTTTCCTTATAAATTCTTGTTGTTTTTTATTTAAATTCTTCTTTTCTTGTTTGTTCTTCTTCTCTTTCTCTTTTGTGGTATTTTTCCTTAATATTCTAGACAACCGGCCAAAATATATATAACCACACTTACAATATGTGCTTTCACTGTCTTCTAAAAATTAGAGTGGCAGGTGCCTCTTTTTAAAATATTTTTGGAAAGGAGAAACAGCCCATCTTTGATTGTTTTTATAGCATAGTATTATAGAACTTTCTTTCTACAATGTCACAACATGGGGAGAAGGAGTGCCTATGTTTCACTTCAGGAATGGACTCTTTCCAAAAATAAGGAATGCCCTAATTAGTTTCCCTCATCCAAACTCTCTCTAAAAATCATGGAGCTGGCCATCCAAATTTTAAAAAGCTCAAATATCAGCAAATGAATGATGGAAGTGACACTCTTCAGTGGCACAATTATTCCTTATCAAGTGGGCCAGCACCTGGGACCCAAACACCATGGAAATTGATGCACTGGATGCACACAGTGCTAATGGGAGGAGAAGATTATCTGATGAGAAATACCAGAGGCATATGAGCAAGGGGATTTTCCTCCAATGTGGGAGTAGTGGAAGGTTAGTGAAGTGAAAGATAGCCCAAGAAAGTCACAGGTAAAAGACAGTGCTTGTGAGTGAAAGTTGTGCCCTCCTTGAGAGGATTAGTGGGAATGGATAAGGGACAGTTAGCAGTATAATTATCAGTGTGCAATCCACTTGAAATAAATGATAATTTTATTATACTGAAATTTCCTTTAATAACCCTTCATTCCACAATACATATATGAGCCCTTCTGGAGTGTGGGGACATAGACTGTTTTATTTCCAACAAGTTTTTACAGAGAAATAGAATGAAAGAAGAAATATTGGACCACCTCAGGCATCAAATTATGTTTTACAGATCCCCAGGTGGGGGAGGAGAAGTAAGAGAAATTTTTTTTTCCATATTTTGGTGCAATGAAAGGGATTATGAATGCAAGGAATATGCAATAGACCTGAAAGATCAGTATCACATGGTACTGGGAATGACATGGCTGGACCAATATAACTCAAATATTGAATTAAAGGAAAAGAGGTTTCAAATAGGAAGTAAAGGGGGCACTGGTGCTTAAGTTTTGGGCCTATGGCCCCTTCAGGTGTCAGGAGCCAATCCTAGAAATTCTTCTGATGTTCTATTATCATCAGTTGAATGTCTTCTAGAACTGATTCTTTCTCTCAACTCTAAGCAGCAGACTGGGGATGGGACACAAATGGGGAGTTCCAAAGAGGACCAGAGGTGGGACAAAGTACACCAAGATGGAGAGGTGAAATGTGCAGAGAAAAAATTGGCCCCCTGGTCTCTTAATTTTGTACTTGTACTAATGGTGATAGGTTTTAATTGGATTTTAAAGGAAATACTTAAATACATTTTGAATTAAAAAATTAAAAATATTTCTTAACAAAAAAACTACCTTTAATGTTGTATTATATCTCCTGAAATATGAACTTACAAAAAATAATAATTTATCAAAATTTTAAATTTTTAAGTATCTCAGTTATTAATGATGAATTCTTTTCAATTAAAACTTGAATATGAGTAATAAATAACTGATAAAATTTGAATTTTATTAAAAAAAAAGAAATATATTCAAAAAAATATACAAAGAAAATTTGATATATTTAAAGTTCCAGCCTCTCTTTATTGCAAAAAGAAATAAATTTTTTTAATATATATATAACAAAAAATAAAATTAATCACATTATCTTTAAAAACTTTCAAAATTTGAATTTTGAATATTTTATTTTTACCAACAACTCATTCTATTTAACACTGAAATGTAAGGGGGAATTCCTAGTGATTGAAACTTTCAAATAATTATTTAGTGGTGGTACTTGCAAAGAGTCACCATTTTCTATCTTGATTTGGTTAGTTAAATCTTGAATCTTACAATATTATTTCAATATTTATTAATTAGTATAAATGATCTTGAGAAAATAAGAAATTATTTGAATATAATTTTTATTAATATTTAAAGAAGAAGTAGGATGAAAAAGAGGGATAAAAAAATTTGTGGATTAATATAGGGACGATATTAGGACACACTGGAACACTGAACCAAAAGTGTTAGGTGCATGCCAGTGATTCTATTTTTGTCTATTTTCAATTTAAATTTTTTCGATGTCTCATACTATTTAACAACATCCCTTAGATATATACATAATTCTTATGCTTGGTGTGCAAGGGTGATATTAATCTCTTCATCTTAATGCAACATCACCCCCATGTACAAAAACATTCAGTGCCACAATGGGCATACCATGTGCCCATCAAATAATTCAAATTGAAAAGTGTCCTCAATTGTTTCTCACACCTGCTTTATTTCATCCACAGTGGTGGCTACACCCAATATTGATAAATATGAAGACAGCTCACTCCAACACATTTTTTCTAGGTTAGAAGATTTCTAGGACAATCTCCTTCCTTTAGAACAACAAGAAATAAGGAATCAGCTAGTTGATATGTGTAATGGTAGCACACTTAAAGGAGTTTTGGAACCTAAACATCTTGATTGAGTTCGTGGTTGTCTGATGAAGCAAAGTAGCACTAAACGTGAGCCTTTGGGCTTTGAATTTGCTCTCATAGAAGAAGCTGTAAGCTCATGCAAGCTTCAGAAATGTGGCTCTTGTGGAAAAACAGGTCATAACATTCAGAGTTGCCCATCTAGAAGACTCGCCTTTTCTGAGCTAGAAAAATCATCTCTGCCTCCTATAGCCTCACTTTTTGCACCACATGTCCATGAAATATGTGCAGCCTCTGAGCCAACAAATTTTATGGAAACTCGTAGAAAGCACCTGACTCATCTCAAAACTGTGTCTGTATTGCAACCAATTGATCTTATATGCAAAGAACTCAACATTCTCCCATCCTTTCAATTTTGTCTTTATGAAGAAAATGATGTTCCTTCTGATGGTAATTGTGGATTTTCATCACTAGCACTTGCTCTTGGAACTCCTTGGTCATGGCATTCAGTCTGGCAAGCAATGGTGCAACAAATAATATATCAGAGGCTAAAATATGACAAACAGTTTGGGAGAGAAGAATCAGAAAGATCTTTTGATCAAATTAACTATTTCAACTCATCAGCGCCAAAGAAGACATGGTTTTAAGCTCCTTCACATAGCATTGTTGCCACAAATATGTTTGGTGTCCCAGTGGTAGTACTTCAAGCATGCAATAACATTCATATGATGTCTTCTACCTTTGTTCCTGATTCTTTTACAGGTAACACACAGCCTTTAGTACTTGTATTTTATCCCTCCGTCTCACATTTCAAACAAGGGAGCTTTTTGGAAGGTGCTCCACTTCCACCAGTATATAAAGGTAAGTATTGTTGTCGGGAATCGCCACCAGCTGTAGAAACTTGGTGTGAGAAGTTGAGTCCTCAACTAAGACAATGGTTTCCTGATGAAATGGCTGCTCTCAAGAGCACTCCTAAGTTTCAAAAGGTAGTTGAAATAGAGTAGTTTGTTATTTTTTTAGTTTTTATCACCAGTAACTCATAAGTGTGGTAATGGCAATCAATATGAGTCAAATGATGATAACAAGCAAATAATTTTGTTACTCTAAACCTTGCGCAATCACTGAAATCTTAAATTAATGTGCACTTTACAATCCTTCCCTTAAATATGTATATAATAGTTCAGTGTTCACAAACTGAGCCTGTACTGAAGTAATACTTGCATATTTAACAAAGGATTGTACAGTGCCCGGCAACATATTTTTGTTTCCCCATAATGCAGTAGTATCTAACCTGCACACCGTATGTATTTGTAGTAGTGGGTGTTTTTTTCCCTATTTGGTAATTATATCACACTTGCACACCAAGCGTAAGAATTATGTATATATCTAAGAGATGTTGTTACATAGTATGAGACATCAAAAAAATTTGAATTGAAAATAGACAAAAATAGCATCACTGGTGTGCACCTAACACTTTTGGTTGAGGGTGCCGGTGTGTCCTAATATCCTCCCTTAATACAATGTATATTTATAATATGCATTTTTTTAAATTTTTTATTTGTATGATTCAATATTATTATTAATAACAGTTAATCTTTACTTCAAAAAAAATTCAAGAATTTGACTAAATATCAAATATAATACATAAAATTATAGCTCTTTCAGAATTCACCCAAAAAAAGTAAGAAGCTAAAAGAATTAAATGTTTAAAAAGGAAAAAGAGGTAAATTTTTTATAAATTAATTGCTTGAACCACACTCAATGACTATGACTATTTACAACTCCAAAAAAAATTTACAAAAATTTGAAAGAGGTATTTACACTTGAAAAAAATACAATAAAAATTTATGACACATCTTTCAAAGTGATGATTAGAATCCATCTATTGATTTTGAATCTCCTATGAAGTGAGGATACTTAGGTGAAAAAAATTTTTTATCACTATGAAGTTCAACTCAAATTGTCACACAATAAATATTTACACAATTTCAATCTCACTGCTAGCTTTAGTTTTTGCTTTTAATATTACCAAATATACACAATTTATTCCTTTTAATTTTTATAAAATCAGGCACATAATTTCAATTTTCTTTTACCATATTTATCCTACTTTGGATTATGTAAGAAGAAATATTTTTCAAATCCTCTTCTCTAATAAAAATATATCTTTAGGAATTTTTTCTTCTTTCAAGATAAAATAAATTTCATTCCTGATGGATATAAGATAGAAATTCTAATGTCATTCTTAACATGAGCATTTCTCAATACAAGTTGAACTTTATGCATATTTTTAATCTTTTAAATATTGAAAACAATTTTTTCCATGAAAAAACTGTTTTATGATTTAATGGGTAAGTTTAAATTTCAACTACATAATTATATAAAAAAAATTAATATAATTCAGTAAACCTGAATTTTATTGCAAAAAGATGAGTTCTATCAGAGAATTTTTCACAAATTAATAGGGGGTGTCAGTTCTGGAAAATATGCACCTAAAAATCTGCACTTTAATTTGACCAAATCTGCATTGATTTAAGTGTGTATTTCCAAAAAAACACTAGCCCCAACACTGGTGGATTTCAAAATCAAATAAGTCACTTATTTCACTTGAATCCACACTTTCTCAACCAAAAGAGCTGATTTCACCATAAAATCCCATTTCACTGATTTTTCAGAATCATCCCATTCATAAACAGCACTCTGCAGCATAACACTTCATAACTCAAAACATTGTACATCATTTACATTTTTATACCGTATAAAAGTCATGCCTTCCTCACTCTCAAATTGTGATAAGCTACATCAAGCAATGACTTTCATAGCTCTTGATCTCCTCTTGGACTCTTATTGTGATTCTGATTCTGATCTTGAAGATTTTCTTTTTTTATCAAAAATGGACAGGAAATGCTACCTTCTTCCTAGAAAGCCTCAAGTACTTCATACCTCAAGTACACCATCAAAACACTTCATAACCTATCTTTACCCAGCTTTAGAAAATTTTTCAGGAATTCTCAGGAATTTTTCCTTAGAATTGTTATTCTTATTTGCATATTGACTTTGATTTTGAATTTTCTGTTATAGTCTCTTTTTTTCAAGTCTCTTTGTTTTCCTTTATCATCTCAACATAAAATCACATACTTTCTGCAGTTGCATAATTTTTCAGTCATTCTTTTATTTATTTCATCACTTATATCCATTTCATCCTCTCCTCTTTCATCCCTCAAATAATTTGAAGTCAATTTTTTTCTCAGCTCATCTCTTCAGGTAAGTCATTTTCTCATTTTTACTTATATATTTTCTGATTAAATTTTTTTTATATTTTTTTGTTTATTGTATCTAAATTTTTTAGTAAGTGTTTATTTTTTGATTTTAAAAGTAAAATGAACCATTTTCCTTCTCTCCCTCTTTTCTATCTTTTTTAGCTCCATCATCCTACCATTCATCCCTCCTTGGCTTGGTCATTATTCCCCCTTTCTCCTATTTCACTTTTTTTTGGTTCCATGTTATTGAAGCACATACATTGCACATTCTTTAAGCATTTAACTTGCTCCATATTCAAATTTCTCCAAATTCCAACTTCACTCTTTCTCACTCTGTTTTTTCTACCTTTCAATTGAGGTAAGTTTCATCTCCTTTTTTTCATCTCAATATAATATCTCATTCTTTCTATTAAAACTTCATACTTAAATATATTTAGGACTCATATTTAAATAACAGTGGACTTATATAACTCCTCATGTTGTCATTTTCATTATCACTTTTAAAGTTTTTGTAAAATTTTGATAATAAGACTCGGAATCAGGGTTAGGTTTATTTGAATTTACTGTCTTTTTAAATGATGATTCTCCTAAAGGCTATCTTTTATTTCTGACAAGCAGATTTGAATTTGGTTCAGTGGCTGCTGAGATATTAACCTTTAAAGTTGAGCCTTTTTTTCCTAATTTGACTATTTTTCTTTCATTTTTATATAAAAGATTAGGGTTAGGTTTATTTTAATCACATCTCCTTTAACTGAAGATTCTTCTGTTGCCTATCTCTCATTTCCCACAAACAGGTTTGAATTAGGTTCAGTGGTTGCTGATATTTTGACCTTTGAAGTTGAGCCTTTTTTTCAGAATTTCACTTATCTTATTTCACATTTTTATATTGCATAATTAGAGAAAAAATGATTCTGAAACTCTTACTTGATGATTATGTAGGCTTTTATCTCCCTCTTTTTGGAATTTTCATCATCACCTTTTAAGTTTTTGCGCAAATTTAAAAATTAGAGTCAGAATTAGGTTAGTTTTTTTTGAATCAACTATCCTTTTAGCTTAAGATACATCTGAAGCTTATCTTTCATTTCCAGCAAACCAATTTGAATTTTGTTCAGTGGTTGCTGAGATATTGGCCTTTAAAGATGAGCCTTCTTTCAAATTTCACTTTTATTTATTTTATAATACATATCATAAAGTTTACATCATGCATTTATCCTTTCAGATTCCTATGATTATCTAGACTTTTATCTCCCTCTTTTTGGAATTTTCATCATAATTTTTCAAGTTTCTGTGCAATTTTGAAAGTCAGAGTCAGTATTAGGGGTAGAATTATTTGAATCTACTGTCCTGTTAGCTGAAGATACTTCAGAAACCTATCTTTCATTTTCAGAAAACTGATTAGAATTTGGTTCAGTGGTTTCTGAGATATTGAAATTTAAAGATGAGAATTTTTTTCCAAATTTCACTTTTATTTATTTCATAATGCATATCATATAGTTTTCATCATGCATTTATCTTTCCAGATTCCTCAAACTACCTTTCTCGTTAGTTATTATTCTGCCCTTTCATCAAGGTGTGTTTTTTTCTTTTTCTTACCATTTTCATATGTCTAACCCTTCACTCATTTTTTCTTCTGTTATCAGATCAGTCAAAAGTTAGTCCAACAAATCAGCAAGGTAAAAAAGAAGGAAAAATTAATAAATTTTCAAACCTTTAGGTAGATTAAAAAAGTTTGGGGATTTTTAAAGTCATCAAAAAAAAATTTCTATTCTTTCTTCAATTTTCAATAAATAAATCTGATATTTCAATTTACTAAAATAAAGTAATGAGCAGGAGGGTATTGCCAAATTTTCAAATCTGAAATGTGAAATTGATGACTTAGAAAATTTCGGTAATACCCACCCCTTGCCTCAATAAATGCAGGGGAGAGTATTACCAAATTTTTAAAAGAGGTATAGAGCTTTCTTGACTTAGCTGAATTTAGAAATTAAATTTTATGATTTGAATGAAAAGAAGAAAAAATGTTTGAGTTTTTCAAATTTTTGAAAAAAGAATCATTTAGAATCAAGACATTTAAAAAGTCAGCACATATGAAATTATCACCAAGAAGAAATTACACAAAATTAACTTAACCAAACAAAAAATTAATCATTAAATAAGTCAAGTAATTTTTAAATGTCCTCATAAGATTGGAAATTTTTTATACATTCTGTAATGAGTTCTTTTTTTTAAAATTTCTTGTTTTTCCAATTCACAACTTGCCGTTTCTCTTTGAAATTCATGGTCTTTTGTTTTCTCCAAGAAAAGTTGAGCTCTTTCCATCTCCTCTGCATCAAATTTAGCATTTTCAAAATTTAATTGAAGCAAAAAAAAAACTACCTCCAAATATGAGGACTTTTCATCATTCATGAGCATATGATCAAACTTCATCTTCTCAAAGTCAAGGGCAATTTTTGCAATAGAGGATTTTGCTGAGAAAATTGAATATAAAAAAATAAATATGTTATTGAAGAAGATATATAGTGACTGAGTCTTACTTATATCTTTTTTCTATAAATAATCACCAAGGGAGATAAAGAGGTGGTTGAAGTATTACCATGTTTTAAAAGATGGTTCAAGTTCATTGAAGTTAAAGCCCAATGCTTTAGTTTGGAGTTTGAGCTAGGGGGTTGAGGAAGTTCATCTAAAGCAGCTTGTATAGCAGGATTGTCATTTCTAGAATTGTTAATATTTTTAGAAATTTGAGTATTATTAGGAGGAGACTAGAAAAGAAATAATGAGAAATTTAGTAAAAAATTGAAGAAAAAAGAGAAAGTAAAAATACATTAGAATTTTGGGTCTCTGAGGACTCCGGTCTACTCAGAAATAATTGTTCTGCTCAATAGTAGGGATCATCTTCAGGTATACTATGGTTAGAAGCTGGAGGGGATTAATGTCCTTGAGCTTCAGGTGCGTTTGGAGGATTATTGGCTTGTTGAGATCCAGAGGGCATATCCTTAGTAGTATTGTGTATATAGCAAGGGTTGAAATCAACTCAGGAACCAAAAATATTATTCATTTCCTCATAGATAGGACACATGACATTGAGATTTTCAGAAACAGTAGTAATTCCAATCTTCATATCATCATCATCAATACCAAAGCCAGTGGAAGTGGAAGCAAAGTGAGCTTTTTTATATTTGATTGATAATTTTTGAACCTCTCTTTCATTTGCTTAGGATTGATGTCAATTCTCCCTTTTGTTTTCTTTTTTACTTCTTTTGCCATCAACAAGAAGCCATTGACCTTTGATGAAGGTGGACTTCTGGCATCCAAAATTTTCATCATAATTTGATTTAATTTTGAGGAAGTTGATGATTATGAGATATTCTTCCTTTTTTAGCTGTCCAGACTTTGATTTATCTGGTGAGGGGCTTGCATTACAGGAAGACCTTTGTGATGTAGCATTTTTTTGAGTTACCTTTTGAGTGTTGAATTTTCTGGAAGGCATTATGAAACTGGTATGTTACAAGAAAAAAGGTTTACAGGTTGAAAATATAAAAAAAGTAGGAAAATAACATGCCTAGTTAAAATTTTGCAATAAAATGTTTCAAATCTTGGTGAGGAGTGCGTGCTGAGGATTGATGAGGGGATGGAGGTCTGCATGTCTCATGTGACAGGTATGAAGTGGGCAAGGAAGGGGTGATGTGGCCAACATGTGGTTGTGAAAAAAAAATTGGAAAAAAATTGCTGATTTGTAGTCATAACTGACACCCATTTTTGAAATAAGTGACTTTTTTTTTAAATTTAAGTGCTGATTTTCTTTGAAATCCACACTTAAGTTAAGTGCAGATTTTCCAGAACTGACACCCCCTAATACATAATTTATGACAAAATTACTTCATAAATAATTTTTCAAGCTTTCAATTTCATGAAAATTATACTTTCTCTTACATTGCATTATCTCTTTTTATTTCACCTACATTGAAATAATCTTATTCCTGAAAAATTGAAATTTTTTTAGTAATTTTCAAAATAAGATGAAAATGTTTCTTTATTTTTGTGTCCCATTTTTGAAAAATATCAACTTTATTATATTTTTTTATTTTTACTAATTTTCATTACTTCTATTATATTTTACTATATAACTTAACATTAAAGTATCATTTGGTTTGGTCTGTTTCAATTCTTTTAGTTCTATTCTACACTTTTATATTTTATTGTTCTGTTTCTCATTAAATTATATTTGACATAAATTTAATTCATTTAGTTATTTGATATTAAAGTTTACACACAAGTACTGATTATGGGCATAAATCAGAGTTCACATGCAAAAATTTGGATTTTGAACTCTGATGTTTGGCCAAACATCAGAGTTGACATGATAAAAATTGGCTTGTGAACTCTGATGTTCAGCCAATAAACAGAGTTACAATGCATAAAATTGGCAGGTAAACTCTAATTTATTTCTGAAAAATAGATTTCATCAGCCAGCTTTATGCATGTGAACTCTGTTGTATGGCAGAAAATCAGAGTTCACCAGCCAATTTTTATCATGTGAACTCTGATGTTCATCCAAACATCAGAGTTCACTGCCCAATTTTTTGCATGTGATCTCTGATTTATGGCTCTACATCAGATCTTATCAGCCTTTTTTACCACATGAATTCTTTTTTATAGCTGTGAAATAGCATTCATCAAATACAATAAAATGAGATGAGATAAATTCAAAATAATTAAATAAGATTATAATACAATAAAAATAATTAAATAAGTAAGAAAAATTTCTGAAAACTAAAAACTGTCACGCGCCACGTGACACTCGAGGCAAAAGCAGCTCATTAAATCAATAATACAGAAGTCTAAATCCATACTCAAAGCGCAGAAAGCAATTCTACATAGCAACTGCAACTTTCCATTGTGTACTCACTATTCAACCGCACTAGTCTAAACTCTAAATCTAAATTAGTCAATCTCTCAATAGTGTGTCTTAGTCTTTTCCTCAATAAGTGACGCACAGCGCAATATTCAATGTAATAGTCCGCTAAAAAGGTTTATTAAAGTATCTGTGGGTTATTAAAAAGGGGTATTGAGCATGAAAGGAATGGTTAGTGGAGGATTAAAGGGTTAACGGATGTTAGTGAGGAGGGTCCAGGTGTAATGGGTGTAATTTTGGTGGTCTGTGGTGAACGGAATGATGGATGGGTATGAGGTCAATTCAAGGAGGAGTAATGGATATAAAAGGGGTTGGATTTTGGTTCGACATTCTTTAGAATTAAATTATAAAACGTATATATAGTTAATAGTGGTAAAACTTCAGGTTAAATCATTATTATTGTATCTTTCCTTATTTTCTCAGTAATCATTTCTCAATCCTAAATCTTTGATTATTGAGTTTAAAACCCTTTGTGAGATCTTAAGAATATTAATATTACCTTTAAATTATATTAGAATTCTTATCAAACATATCTCAAAGCAGTAGTTCTTCCTTTGAGTCATCTTTGAATCACTTCCTCAAACATTTCCTCTGTGCTTCAAAGAAGTTTCTAAACTACTCTCCTCATCTCACTTCAAGGAACACCCTCGACCTTGTGCGTAGGTTGTCCGGTGACAAAAACATAAAATAAATGTATATGAAATGAAAAAAATAATGAAATATGGTTCTATATCAAAAAAGAAATTATAAATATCTTTAGATTAAATCAAGTTAAAGAAAATTTAAATTGAAAATTATATTATTATATATGATATTATCAGATATAATATAGTATAACATACTATGATTTTATTAAATCAAAAAAAGTTAATATTAAAAAATATTAAAAAATGAATGAAACAAAAATAATAAAGTACAAATCAATAAAATAAAAATTTATATAATAAATAGAAATTGAGTAAAATAAAAAATATTGAATCAAACCAAATTATAGAATATGTAAAAAAATAATACTAAATTAGAACATGATTATTTCTATTCAATATCTATTTGAATATGCATATCAAATACAATTTATATTATTCATATTAAATTTAACTTTTCATATGCATATTCAATGTTAATAAACATAATCATATTCAATATCAATATTCTTATACTAGATTATTTTAAGTATTAGTATTCATTATCACTTTCATCATTTGTATGCATTATTGATTTGGATTTATATACTTAGTACAAGTTTTCAGACATATATCAAACTTCAAATTTCTTACATTTATAATAGTTTTGCATATTCTTGAAATATCATAAAATGGATCGAAAAAATTGTCAATTTATATACTTTTTCCAAGAATCATAAAGTGAAAAGCGCTGATAAAATATTTTCTTCATTATAGAATAGTTAATCATCATGTTTAAAATTTTTCAATAAATTATACATAAATTTTCAATTAGATTAAAGTAAATATTTGCAAAATAAAAAATTATAAGCAGGTTTCAAGCTCCATCTTGAAATATAATTTTAAAAACTTGATTTTAAATATTTGATAATAAAGTACTCTTTTTTAAAATAATTTCTGAATTATTTTCATTTAAATTTTAGATTTGTTTCATTTTACTCTCAGCAACTGTTAGAAAAGATTCAATTTTACTTATAAAGGAGTTAAAGCTGACATGAAATCCCAATCCAGTACCTGATCAGAATTACTTGGGGCTGCATTTTATCTTAGTTCAATCTAAGCTCAAGATGAGAGCTTGCTAGCAAGTCCCCCCAAATATTGTGTGCTTACTGAGACCATGAATAGATTTCAAAAGGTTAAATTTTCTGAAAGTTAAGAACAGATATCCCCTTCCTCTGACTAGTGAGCTGATTGAAATTATTCAGGGTGTAGAGAATTTCACATTCCTAGATCTCAGGGCAGGCTACCACAACATATGTGTACAAAAAGGGGATGAGAAAAAACTGGAAATTTACACTAAATTTGCTAATTTCAAACGGTTGAAAATACTTTTTGTTCCATGTAATGCACCTGCTACATTCCAGAAGCTCACCAATTTTATTTTTAGAGACAGAATAGGGATAGATGTGGAAGTGTATCTATACAATGTCATAATTCGCTCCTGATAAGTGAAGGAACACCAGATGCAAATGAATAAATGTTTTCAGTGCCTGAGAAAGGTGCAAGTATGGTTGAATCAAAAAATTTTCTTTTAAGCAAAGTAAGTCCCCTATATGGGTATAATAATTTCAAAGGATAGGGTGCAGATGGACCAGGAGAAGGTAAAAACAGTAACAGAGTGGCCAACACCAGTGTCAGTAAAAGAGCTCCACTCATTTTTAGGATTTTGAAATTCTTACCACCACTTTATTGAAAATTACTCTCATATTTGAAGACTACTACAGAACCTCACAAAGAAAAAAGCCAAATCACATGGAAAAGTAGCCAACAAGATGCTTTTTACTTCCTAAAGAAGAAATTTGTGATGGCCCCTATTCTTGAAATCCCATACTTACTAAAGCTATTTTTTCTGGAATGTGACTGCTCATATTTATTCACTAGGCACTGTATTATCCCAAAATTATGCCAAAAATATCTTACACCCAGTAGCATATTTTTTACATGCACTATTAGGTGCTGAATTGACATACAAAGTCTATTATAAAGAGCTCCTGGCTTTAGTAGAAGCTGTACTCACCTGGAACCACTACTTAAAAGGATGACCACACCATCTTCAAGTTATAATTTATACAAATCACAAAAGCTTGGAAATATTCCTGACCACAAAAAAGCTGACATGAAAGAAAGTGTGCTGGGCAGAGCTGTAAAGTAGCATTAACTTCATTTTTCCAATTCAAACCAAGAAGGAAAATTGGCAAACCCAATGCACTATTTTGATTCCCTGAATTTCACCCAGCATCAAACCAGTAACACACTGTTTTCACAACTATACTGAAGGGGGATCTTAAATAGCAGGTAATCCTGGATGAGGTGATATTAGCAGATGGAGATTTGATGAAATGGGTGGGGGGAAGGAAAAGGATGAGGGAGTGCAGGAGCTGTTAAAGGTGATTTTTTCAGCCTGGATATCCCCAGGACTGAGTAAATAGAACTTATAAGCTATGTTAAACACCTGGACTATACATGGGAGCAATAAATTAGAGTACACAAATAGTATACATAAGTAAATTTATGATAAAATACAAGGTATTCCATTATAACACCTTATATACATGCATATATCCACCTTTTTCAAGTCTTATGTACTTAATATTGAGTTAGAATATGTTAGGGTAATCTTAAGAAGCTTAAATATAAGGCTACATAATTTTTAAGTAGACTTAAAGCTGTTGTTTTCAATAATTTATGTGAAAAACAAGAAATGCACTTTAAATCACTTAAAGTTGACTATATGAACTATAAATTTAATAATATTAAAAATGCGCTTTGACAGATCAATTTGTCTTAATTAAAGCTGTTGATTTGGCTACTCAAATGCATAAAAAAACACTTTTCAAATGTGGTGTTTTTTATACCAGAAATGGCTTCTGTGTACTGGCCACATACTGCCTGCATTTTTCCTGTGTGGATAGCTACATTTTTAGCAAATTTAGCTTTTTAAAACTATAATTACCCCACATTCTATGCCCACTGTGGAGAGACAGGCTAAAATAGGCAACAGGCACTTATTTAGCGTCCTAGTTTAATTACAAATGCATTGACCCTTATTTTATGCACTAATTCAATTAATAACCTCAACATTGGCACTTTAATTCACTACCACCCTTAAATTTGCCTAAATTAGTCAAGGATTTACCCATGCAAGAGTCTTCCAATGACTGCATGTAGTTACCCCACATTTCATGCCCTTTTTTGGGTTTTAAGTTAATTCTCAGTCAATTTTTGTTATTTTTGAATGGGGATTTCACGTAGTATAATTTCAGGATTAGCCCCATAAGCTCTACTGTTAATCCTACATGATATGTAGTAATAATTGGCCTGAATTTTCCCTTTTAGTCTTTCATTTTAAATGTATTACACACATATACTCTCTTTTTTGCTTATTCTCAATTTTTGATGGATTATCCCTATTCCTGAAGGATTTTCGCGGGTGATATCATTCTAATTATGTTATTTGTAACTCTTTATGTTGTTGAACATGTCTATTAGTTAGAATGAGGAGTAATTAATCATGTACAGAGCTGGTAAATCAAGGGGTTTATTGGGGAAGTTATTGTGTATAAAAGGAGGGGGTTTTTGGTCTTTTTTTCTACATTCTTTATCATTACAATCAAATATATAACCAATGTAGACAATCCTATAGTACTAGCTATAGGCCTTGACTAAGGGAGTTGGAGAAAAACCAGAGAGAAAATCCCCTGTCCCTTTAGAAAAATATAAGTGAGATTTACCTGCTACAGTAAATTGGTTCCTGTTGTTAATAGCCCCTTTTCCAATACACTTGACTGCCTGATCAGCCAAGAAAGTAGTCTCCAGATAGAATATCAAACCAAAGAACTGAAATGTAGACCAATGTCCACACCAGAGAAAGCAATGATACTTGATGTAGGTTGCAAATCCACACCAGAGACAGCAATAATACTTGATATAGCTTGCAAGACTACACCAGAGAAAACAGTTGCCAAAGTTGAGTTAAATGATGAACTAACCTTGCAACAAACACAGCCAATTGTGTCCAAAAAACAGTGAAAACTGAGTGAGGAACAAGGATATCACCTCTGGATGGTCTTATGATAGTTAAGTTTGCCCCCAAACTCTCTTATTCACCATATACACACAGACCACTATCTAAGAGCCCATGCACACCAACAAATTTAGCGTTTCTGAGTGCCAAATTGCATAAAACCCCTCTAGAAATGCTTCACAGCCTTCTAGCGCCAAGACGGGCAGTCTGTCCGACGTCAGGAGGCCCACCTGAAGCAGCAGGTGTGCCCTGAAGCCAGAAAACCACCAAAAACCACCAAAAACACCCAAAATACTTATAAAAATCTACCACAACTACTAAAACCTTTAAAACACATAATTAAGCTATAACAACATTGAGACATAAAACATAGAGGAACATTAGCCCATTCTAATGGTACTAAGAACTTAACCCTAAGACTTAAGGTTAGCCAGCAAAACATTAAAAACAAAATTAAACAGCAATCTTTTAAAATGAAAAATGAGAAATAATCCCTCAAATACTAAGAATATGAAAAATGTTATCAAGACATAAAATATAGAGAAAACCGGGGCTATCTAATGGTAATATTTACATCCCCGCAGTCCCAATATTCATCAAATAATTCCAGAAAAACACCCAATTATTAAACAATGCTATTTAAGACATATCAAAACAACGTCAAACAGACCAACAAAGGGCTCTGCCAATGTTGGAAGACCACACCAATAAAATTACAATACATATCAATAGTACTTATAAAGTCTTTGAATAGTATTTGAATTATTACATCTATTTTTCTACCAACTATAAGATTGTAACCCATTTACAATTAGTGAGATTAAAATTACTGAGACCCTTATATTGAGTTATATTTTAATACTTATTGGATTTGTACTACAGTATTCATATAGGACCATTAAAATCTTCTAGAAAACTGACCATTCAAGCTAGTTCATTTCTTTTTACCTGACCTCAGCCTGACAATTGGGGACCTTTCTTCAAGAATTCTGTTGTTTACCTTCCAGTAAGTAAAAAATTCAAAAAGAGGCTACAAGTAAATAAAATCCCTATAGAAATATTTGGATAACTACAACAGGTTGGGGTCACTTATATAGTGATTTCAGAAAAAGAAGCACTGTTATATAATTAATTTGTGATATTGAATCAACAATTTTACCACTAATTTAACATAAAAATTGTTATTAGTGGGAGTCTGTCAATAGACGAATTAATTTTGAGATCTTTGCAGATAATAAACCAGTTGATAGATACTGATTAATTGTTTTCTTTTAACAGGAATTTTAATCCCTTTCTATTGGTTTGTGAAATTTATTTAATATTTAGATAGAATCTTACTGACAAATTTTCTTTTTTAAATATTAAAACATGGCTATATATTGTAGACCAGTTAAATCAAGTGACCACATAAAAGCATATTTGAATTTTAGCACTTATAAATTCACTTAATACCTACAAGTAAGCAATAAAATTGTCTTCAGTGGTATTGATTAATACTGATAAAACTCCATTTGAAGTTTTAATATCCCAAATTTAAATTTTTTGATTTAAATTCCACGTAAAAATATGTGACAACAACAATGATATTGTGATTAATAAAGCAAAACCTTATAACTTAAGACCTAGAGCTGAAAGACCTGTTACAGGATGTTCAAATGAAGGGCCAGGACTCTCCCACCAAAAGCAACAATCCACAGATGTCTCTGGAGGAAAGTGAAAGACTTTTAAAACAAGTATCAATAAAGAAAACAAAAAATACTTTACAAGAACAAATTCACTCCCTATCCACTCTGATAAACACCCTAAAAATAAGAGTCAACAACATAGTAGACCAGATAAACAATATGGAGAAAAGAGCTGCTCAGGGTTTCATAGAAGTCAACAAAGCTCTAGTGGAAATAAAAGCTCAACCAACAACAGTTGCACCCAAAAATTACACAGCCACACCTCCAGCCCAAGAGGAGGACCAAAAGATTACTGTAAGCAAATTTAAGTGGGACTGGTATTCCCAAAACTACAAAAACGCTCAACAAAAGGGCTCCAGAAGTCACCCTTACAGGGGAAAGCCAAGGAGAGGCAGGGAAAATGGAGTAAGACCTTGGTAAGTCATCCATCTTCTCAGGATCAATTATATAATACTAACATTGAATTACATATAGGTAATGAGATTTATAGAGAGTTACTGGATACAATTGATAAAGATTTAAAAAATTATTCATTTAAAAATAACATGTTAAACTTGTCTTTACATGATGACAATGTACATAGTTTTTGTTGATCACCAGGATAATACTAGTCACTTTAAAATGGAACCAAAAGAAGTAAATCTTGAGCCTGAGGATGAGTCTTCTGAATTGGACACAGAAAAAATTGAATATTTTCTAAAAGAAAATCCAATGGAATCAAAAATCTTTAGCAAATTATTATTAAGAATTGAAAAATTAGAAGAATTCTCTAGAGAGTCAAACAATAATACAGAAAGTGTATTATTAAACCTCACACAACCATTGAGTACCACAGCCAATAGGATAAAAATTATTGAAAATTCAAATAGTGAATTAATCAATGAAAATAAAAGATTAAACTCTGAGATTTAGAATTTAGAAAATAAATTAGAACATTCTCAGAATATTATGGCTACCATAGAGTAATGTGTAAAATTGTCTTTTTCAAATGTGAATGATACCTTAACTCATGTACCTGTAATAAAAGATATGTTACAAAGAGTAGAAATTTAAATAGCTAAAATTTTGAAAAATACTGATAAAGTAAAAGATAATACCTCTTATGTGGAAAGAGTACCAGTTTTTATGAAACACTCAGATGATAAACCAATTATTGAACATGAACATAGTATCATGGGCTCTGAGAATATAAAATCAGTAAAGGATGAAATAAATGATCATCTTTCTAAAGTAAGTTAATTACTCAATATTCCTCAGGTTAGGGAAGCAAAAACTAACCAAAAGAGCTGGCCTAAGTTAGATCAGTACCCTTCTTTTGACAGGGACTCAAAATCTGATTGGCAGCAATTCATTCAGAGAATTTATAACTTAAAGTTTTCATACAAATTACCTGATAAAGAAATTACATCAAAATTGATACATTTATTTACAGATGTGGCCTTATTATGGTTTGAATCTGTATTGAGTGAGGTATTAACTACTCCTGGAATGAATGGAAGGCACTAATTGAAAGGAAATTTGTTGGACTATAATTTAGAATCACTCCACAAAGATGGTATGAGAAAGCCAGATATAATCCAAATGCTGGAGATAAACCCAGGGTATTTTTAATGAATTTAATAAAAATCATGAAATCAATGAATCAAAAAATGGATTATGATGAGTGGAAAGAAAAAGTAATATATAAATTGCCTATATCAGTCAGAGATATTATTGTAGCTAGAACTGAAACCATCAGAGATACTTCTGGTTTTATTAATATATGCAATGAAATATTATTGGACCACAAATATGAAACCAGTTTTAATAATTACAAGCAAGGTTTTAAGGTAGTAAAACCCACTACAAATAAGTTACAAGTGGAGAAGAAAAAACCTTCAGCTCCCCTTTCCCTAAAAGACAAGAAAGAAACACTTGATACAAATGTAATGAACCTTGGGATAAATGTCATACTTGTAATAAAAGAATAAATTTTATTGAAAACTCACAAGATTCTGAACAAAGTAATCATGAAGATGAAAAGGAGGAATCTAGTGAGGATTGTAAAAGTAACATTTCTTACAGTGATGATGAAAATGAGATATATGTATTAGAACAGGATATTATGATCCTGAATTATGCAATACCTCATACAGATACATCTTTAACTTTCATTGAAGAAGCTGAAGTTATCAAAGATTTATCTAATGATACTTACAAAATAACACCTATTAGAACACCTTTTATTATATGTGGAAAAGAAATGAATGTCATTCATGACACTGGGGCTGCAGGTAGTGTAGTTTCTATTAAAACTTTAATGAAACTAGATAGTAAGTATAAGGAAAAACTAGAACCTGTACAGACAAAGAACTGGAGGGGTTTTGGTTCAGTATTAAATCCAATTGGCAAATAAAAAACTGCTGTATTCTTCAAATATAATAATGGATATGTAAGAGCAGTGTGTGAATTTTTAGTAATAAATTATAATAATTGTAGTGATTGGTTTATTATTGGAAATGACTTATTGACCAAATTTGGAATTAAACTAGATCCTGAAAATGTTTGCTTCACTATAGGCATAAATGGGAAAAGAAAATTCAATATTTGCTCTGAAAATTCAGTTTATTCCATTTCTCCTAAAGAAGAACAACTGAAAGATGAAGAACCACCTTTGAAGTGATATAATTGGATAATGAAATCCAAAAAGCCTCTTTCAGTCTTCAACTCTCAAAAATTGAAGAAAGCAATATTTTGAGATTGATAAAATCTTATCCTATGGCATTTGCTCATGGCTCAAATGAACTAGGATTGGTCAAAGACCATGTGATGAAGATCTCTTTAAGTTTTGATTGGGATAATATTCCTGGCAGCTTGAAAAAGAAACCTTACCCAGCTTCTCCTGTAAAAAGGAAAGACATTGAAGAAAACATTAAAATGTTGTTAGGAATGGGTATTGTTGAAAACGTGGACACAAAACCTAAGTATTGTCTTATTTCACCAGCTTTAATCTCTTATGAAAAAGATAAGGCAAGATTATGGGGTGATTACAGAGCTCTGAATTCATTCACTGTAGATGATATTTTCCCTCTACAAAGGATAGCTTCTATCCATGCTACCTTGCATGGAGAAAAATATATTTCCTGCCTGGATGGAAACAAGGGTTACAACCAGATTCCTGTGGAAAAGAATTCTTAGAATTTCTTACTTATAACCACACACATAGGAATATATAAATATTTGAGAATGCCTTTTGGCCCAAAGAATGTGCCTTCAGTCTTCAAAAAATTGATGGATAGTATTTTTCATCAGGAAATGGTTAAAGGATAGATTTTAGTTTATATTTATGACATCATAGTGTTTTAAAAAACATTTTATTAACATTTAAATCACATGAAAAGAGTATTTCAAAAGATGGATGAAATTAATATGACAATTGCATGAAATAAATGTAAGTTTTGGTTTCAATCCTTGAAAGTACTTGGACATGTTGTATCTTGATTACAAATTTGTGTTGACCAGAACAAAGTGGCAGCAATAAAAAACATTAGTATACCTATGAATGTGAAAGATTTTAAAAGTTTTTTAGGTATGTGTGGATATTATAGGCAGTATATAAAAAACTACCAATCCATTTCAGCCCCTTAAACAACATTAATCAGGAAAAATGAGGCTTTCATTTGGAATAATGAAAGACAACATGCTTCAATAAAATGAAGGAATGTTTAATGTCAGCTCAAATATTGGGACTGAAAGATTTTAACCTCCCTTTTATCTTGTACACTGATGCAAGATTCACAGGGTTAGGTGCTGCTTTACAGCAGAAAAAGATAATAAATGGGAAATTATCTGAAGTAGCTATCTTTTATATATCCAGAGCCTTAAGAAAGACAGAATTAAAGTATGGTGCGACCCAAATGGAATTTTCAGCCATTGTGTGGGCCCTGGAGAGACTTCATTACTATCTGGAAGACCAGAAGTTTGAATTAATAACAGATTGAAGTGCAGTAAAATCATTACTAAACATGAAAACACCTAATAGGCACATGTTTAGATGGCAAATAGCTGTACAGGAGTACAGAGGAAGAATGAAAATCACTCATAGAGCAGGAACATTAAATTCTAATGTGGATTGGTTATCCAGAAGCCCTTTTACAAATGAAACTGACAACCCATCATATGTACCTGAAAATGAGGTTATACATATATTTGGGATTTATACAGTGGATTTAGAGGAAGAATTTATGCAAACTATATTAGAAAATTATTCATCTGATAAAGATTTGTCTAAATTATCTACTATTTTAAATGATCCAACTAATGCCTCTATGAGTGCATTAATTAAAACCTTACCTCCAAAGTATAAAACTGTCTTGGAAAAAGGTAAACTTTCAATTGAAGATGGTTACATATAGTACATGAAAAAGCTAAGTAATGTAATAGTTATACCACCTTCTATGAAAGAGTTAATGTTGAGTACTTATCATGATGACATCTTAGCTGGCCATTTTGATTTTAGCAAAACATTTACTAGAGTTAAAAACACAGCCTGATGGATAAACATGAAATAATATGTACAAAAAACATTGAAACATGTGACTCTTGTCAGAAATCTAAAAGCTTGACTGGAAAGAGAGCTGGGTTATTACAACAAATAGAGCAGCCAAAAGTTCCATGGGAAATTATAAAAATGGATTTTTTCACTGGCTTGCCATTAGCAGGAAAAGAAGGTTTCAATTCTTGCTGTGTAATTGTAGATAGATTAACAAAAATGTGTAAATTTATTCCTAACCATAAAGATGTATCTGAAAAAGACTTAGAATTACTATTGTGGACTCAAATGATACATACTGCTGGGTTTTCCAAAGCCATAATCTCTGACAGAGACCCTAAATTTACTTCAGAGTTCTGAAAATCTTTGATGGAAGTATCAGGTTTTCAATTGAAATTGTCTACAGCACACCATCCACAAACTGATTGTCTGGCTGAGAAAATGATACAGACTCTGGAAGATAGGATCAGAAGATATTGTGCCTTTGGATTGGAATACAAAGACAATGAGAAATTTACACATGACTGGGTAACATTAATTTCTGGCCTTGAATTTTCTTATAATAGCACAACTCATTCTGTAACAGAGAAAAAACCATTTGAACTCTGGCTGGGATATGTACCAAATACCCCAATAAATCATTTAAATAAATTACCAAGGTTAGATATACACCCTGGTACTAAATCCTTTATTTGTATGCATCAAATGGGTAGAAAGAATGAAGAGGAATAAATCCATAAATAATTTGAATATGAAATGAAAAGGTGGGATAAATCTCATAAAGAATATGAATTCAAAAAATGGGATGAAGTCCTAATTTCAACACTGCATTTTAACTTACAATGTAATGTTAAATTGAAGGATTCCTTTTTAGGACCTTTTGTAGTCAACAAAATGTTTGGTAATAATGCTGTTGAAGTCATATTTTATGCCCCATATGATAGGAAACATCCAGTTTTCCCTATCTCATTATTAAAACCTTACCATGCAAATGATCCTGACTTATTTCCAAAAAGAAGAGGAGGGCCTAAAAAGAAACCTGATAAAACTGTGGAAAAAGCAGAGATTGAAAAAATACTCAAGAAAAGAATCCTTACTAAAGAGAAAGTAACTGAGTATTTATTAAGATTTATGGTGAAATCAAATGAATTTGATAAATGGATACCTGAAAAAGAAATATCAAATCTATCCTCCCTTCTTAAGAAATTTAAACAGAAATAAATTTCGTTCAACCAGCTGAGGGGTTAAAAAACATTACTCATAATATTTTATTATTTTTTATTTCTTTAAAGAAATAATCTTTAATGCTACAGAATTTACTGAATACCTGAAAAATAAAAATAAAATAAAAAAAGTGTATAACTTATCATTTTTTATTATTTTTTTTGGGTGGGGAAGTGTCAGCCTGGATATCCCCAGGAATGAGTAAAAAGAACTTATAAGCTATGTTAAACACATGGACTATACATGGGAGCAATAAATTAGAGTACACAAATAGTATACAAAAGTAAATTTATTATACAATACAAAATATGCCATTATAACACCTTATATACATGCATATATCCACCTTTTATAAGTCTTATGTACTAAATATTGAGTTAGAATATGTTAGGGTAATCTTAAGAGCCTTAATTATAAGGCTACATAATTTTTAAGTAGACTTAAAGCTGTTGTTTTTGTTATTTTATGTGATAGACAAGAAATGCACTTTAAATCAATTAAAGTTGACGATATGCACAATAAATTAAATAATATTAAAAATGCGCTTTGACAGATCAATTTGTCTTAATTAGGGCTATTGATTTGGCTACTCAAAGTCATAAAAAACACTTTTCAAATTTGGTGTTTTTATGCCAGAAATGGCTTCTGTGTACTGGCCACATACTGCCTGCATTTTTCCTGTGTGAATAGCTACATTTTTAGAAAATTTAGCTTTTTCACACTATAATTACCCCACATTCTACGCCCACTGTGGGGAAACAGGCTAAAATAGGCAACAGGAGCTTATTTAGTGTCCTAGTTTAATTACAAATGCATTGACCCATATCATATGCACTAATTCAATTAATAACCTCAAGCTTGGAACTTTAATTCACTACCACCCTTAAATTTGCCTAAATTAGTCAAGGATTTACCCATGCAAGAGTCTTCCAAGGACTGCATGTAGTTACCCCACATCTCACGCCCTTTTTTGGGTTTTTAAGTGGTTTCTCAGTCAATTTTTGTTATTTTTGAATGGGGATTTCACGTAGTATAATTTCAGGATTAGCCCCATAAGCTCTACTGTTAATCCTACATGATATGTAGTAATAATTGGCCTGAATTTTCCCTTTTAGTCTTTCATTTTAAATGTATTACACACATATACTCTCTTTTTTGCTTATTCTTTATTTTTGATGGATTATCCCTATTCCTGAAGGATTTTGGCGGGTGATATCATTCTAATTATGTTATTAGTAACTCTTTATGTTGTTGAAAATGTCTATTATTTTAAATGAGGCTTTATTAATCATGTATAGAGCTGGTAAATCAAGGGGTTTATTGGGGAAGTTATTGTGTATAAAAGGAGGGGGTTTTTGGTCTTGTTTTCTACATTCTTTATCATTACAATCAAATTTATAACAAATACAATTACAATACATATCAACAGCACTTATAAAGTCTTTGAATACTATCTGAACTATTACATCTATTTTTCTACCAACTATAATATTGTAACCCATTTATAATTAGTGAGATCAAAATTACTGAGACCCTTATATTGAGTTATATTTTAATACTTATTGGATTTGTACTAAAGTATTCATATAGGACCATTAAAATCTTCTAAAGAACTTAACATTCAAGCTAGTTCACGTCTTTATACTTAACCTCAGCCTGACAGATGTTATCTAAGGAGTGATTTTTAAGAAAGGGTTTGAAAGAGTATCTCTAGGAAGGGGAAGTGCTGTATTGGAATGGTAGGATAGTGGTGCCAAAAAATAAAGATCTCAAGGGGAAGGTGGTCAAATTAAGGCATTATTCTCTAATTTTAGGACACCCAGGACCCATAAAGTTAGTGGAGCTGGTAAATCACAAATTTTATTGGAATTTTATGAAGGCATATGTTCAGCGCTATGTAAAATCATGTGACTCTTGACCAAGGAAGAAGCTCAG
This sequence comes from Hemileia vastatrix, assembly GCA_030280995.1. NCBI lineage: Eukaryota > Fungi > Basidiomycota > Pucciniomycetes > Pucciniales > Zaghouaniaceae > Hemileia > Hemileia vastatrix. The sequence continues at coordinate 11,355,861 of JASXTE010000012.1, forward strand.
ACCAACAGCCACATCATCAACCTCATAAAGAATTCCCAAGAAGCCATGGAAGGAGCTCTCTTATTATCTTATAGTAAATTTACCAAATTTACAAGGAAAGAACACTATCATCACAGTAGTTGGCCACTTCACCAAGATGGCCCACTTTGTCCTGACAACTACCAAAGTCACATCTGAAGGTATTGTAAAATTATTGGTGTCACATGTATGGAAGTTACATGGATATACTGAAAGTATAGTATTGGAAAGAAAAATTACTTTTAAATTTAAGTTGTTAAAGTAAATGTATGATAAACTGAACTTAAGCCCCTCTTTTCAACAGAATGGCATCCACAGACAAATGGGAAATCTAAGATAGTGAGTAATGAAATTGAATAATAATTACTCCATTTCATTAACTATCAGAAAGATGATTGGGTGCAGCTCTCATCATTAGCTGAATTCTCATAAAACAACTGGACACATGCTTCACGTGGCATGTCACCTCTCTATGCAAACTAAGGATACAACTCATAATTCTCAATTGGTATCCCATAAATTATGCAAGTTCCATAAGTTGAAGAATGGATTAAGAAAATACTGAAAATATGTCAAGAGTTAGAAGCAGCCCTCAAATTGTCCCAAAATTCAATGAAGTTCCACCTTGATCAAGGGAAAACTAAACATCAGGTGCTACAGGTAGGTGATAAGGTTTGGTTAAGCTCACAATTTATTTCCACATTACTCCAAAGTGCCAAGTTAGATCATAAAAAAGTATGCCCATTTAACATCAAGAGAAAGATAAACAAGGGGAAAACCCCCTGAACTAGATATCGAGTTCAGTTTTTGGTCACAGGGTACACTTCTGGGTCTTTTTTATGTATTAACCCTGTTTTGACACATTCAGAGTGACCCTGGTTGTTCTCACATTTTTGTTTGTCTTTCTGGTGTTGGAATCCCTTCTTCTGGCATCTTTTCCCCCACTCGTCTCATCCACAGTAAATTTTTAACCTCACATCTTCCTTTCCTCTTCTTCTCACTCCACCTCTCACATACTCTCATACACTCCTCATTAAATGTTTTTTGCTTCTTCCCATTCCTAATTTCTATTCAAATGCTGGTGTCCCTAAATATCCATCACACTTTTAAATATTGTTTCTAGAAAGTAGTATACTTGATGTTAATCAGCAAGCAGAATGTATGATGCATTTTGCCCCTAATACCTTCATTTGAAATGAAAGCTATGGCACCTCATTTTTTTTCTTTTCTAACTTCCATTTCCTTTCTTTCAATACCACCACCACCTCCTACTCCACCACTCTCCACCTTCTCCTCCTCCTCCTCTTTCCACCACCACCACCTCCTCCTCCTCTTTCCACCACCACCATCTCCTCCCCCTCTCTCCACCACCACCACAACCTCCTCATCTTTCCACCATCACCTCCCCTCTTTCTACCACCACCAGCACTACAACCATCACCTCCCCCTCTCTCCAACATCACCACAACCTCCTCCTCCCCCTCCTTCTCATCTCTCCACTACCGCCTCTTCAACCTCTTTCCACAACCACCATCACTACTTCCTCTTGCCAACACCACCACCTCCTCCTCTTTATACCATTATATCCACCATCACCTACCCCTATCGCCACCAGCATAATCTCCACCATCTCCTCCCCCTCTCACCACCACCATCACCTCCTCTTCTTACCAACACCTCTTCCTCTTTCCACCACCAACACAACTTCCTCCTCACCCTCCCTCTCATCTCACCACCACCACCTCTTCCTCCTCTTTCCACCACCACCATCTTCACTATCACCTCCCCCTCTCACCACCACCACCATATACATCACCATATCCTCCTTCTCTTGACACCACCTCCACCCTTTCTCCACTGCCACCCCCACCTCCTCCTCATTTTCCTCTCCCCACCACCATGGTTTTAAATATTTAATAGTAAGTTATCTTATTTTTAAAGAATCATTATTTATATAATGTAAGGATAATGATACCCAAATTTGTGTGTATATATATTAAAGAGTAGAGATGTTCTTATATAAAATACAATCATTTTTTACATTAACAAAATAACTGGGAAGATCGATCCTCTTAATTTAAATTTTTAAATCCAAAATAACTACTTTACTATTGTTGAATTATCATCCTAATTATACAGCACTATATATATTTTCTTCTTAATGTGTATATATATGCAAATAGATACACCAGCAAATGTATTAAGTAGATTTTGAATACAAAAGAAAATAAATGTTTTATATCAATTTATTTTTTACAATATATGAAACTTACAATGATTTCTACCTACCTAAATCCTCTATTGTGAGCTGAGGGAGCTTTAAAAACAAATATGAAGAGTGTGAGGCAGAGAAATATTTGCATGAGAAAGAAGGTAATAAGAGAAAAAAAACAGGAAAGTAAAATTTGGTATATCAGAATAAGAAATTTATCTAATGAAGAGGGTGAAAAAAAGAATTTATGATAAAAGCAAAAAAAATAAAAAAATAAATCACTCATGAAGATTGAAGATTGAAGAGAAGGAGGATAAATGAAAAAGGGGTAGCAGAATTAAAAAAGGGGGATGTTTATGTCAGGCAAACAAAAGAATCAAGGGCTCTGAAACAGTTTCTTCTAGAGTCATGCCCTTAACCCAAAAAATGACATTCCATGTTTTTTCACAGAAATGCACCCATTAATGGAATAGGGTTCCAAAAACTGAACTCAATGTCTAGTTCATGTTTTTTTCCCCTGTGATATCTGACTCAGAATATGAATTTAAACTACCAATTTTAATGAGACAAGTGCATCCAATGTTCAGTATTTCATTACTCACACCGCACAAATAAGATACAATAACAGTACTTCCAGAAAAAATACCAGTTCCAGTATATCTAGGAAATGAGGAGGAGTTTGAGATAGAAAATATTATTTATAATTGGATTTACATGGGGAAGGTTCAGTATTTGGTGCACTGGAAAGGTTATGGGGTAGGAGATAGGTTTTGGGAGCCAGTGGAGAATTCAGGTAACACTAAGGGAATGGTGAAAGATTTTGAGAGGGAGCTCAGGGGGAATAAAGGGTAAAAGGGGGTAATTTCAGGATTTAATTTGAGAGGTGAGGAGGAGTAGTAGTAGGGGCCCTATGCACTGTAATATGCAGGAGAGAGGGATGATTCATAGGGGGATTTTATAGGGAAAGCACTGAGGGGTGCTTCTCATCAGACAACCTATTTAGTAATTCAGTTACTTCTTAGTCTCCCTTAGTTTTAAACCTCACTGTTTGAAGCTCCAAAATAGTCATTATCAGTTAGTATAACTTCTGTCTTAATCATAGTCAGTCCTGCCTTAGGCTAGTTTTAGAACTAGTATTAGTCTTCCCTCTTAGGTTTTAAAAGCAAACATATAAGTAAAAATGAATAAATGGCATACCTGGAGAGATGAGTTGAGAAATTAATTGACTTCAAATTATTTCAGGGATGAAAGAGGAGAGGGGGAAATGGATATGAGAAATGAAAAGTAAATAAAGACTGAAAAATTATGTGATTTCAGAAAATATGAAATTTCATTTTTAGTTGATGAAGGAAAACAAAGACACTTGAAAAAAAGAGACTTTAACAGAAAATAGAAAATTAAAGTCAATATTCAAAAAATAAATAACCCTTCCAAGTGAATAAAACATGCAACTTGATCATTTGAAGAGTATAAAAAAACTAAACGATTTTTTTTGAGAAATTTTGGAGAGTTATTGGCATAATTATGGAGCATATACTATTTGAAAGTAAGTTTACCAAATTTCTTAATAATTTAAGAATAAATTACAGCTAAATCTCTTAATTTGCTAGTATTATTGGATGAGTTTTTTCCCTTATTCTAGTGGTTTGAGAAATAGAAGTGTTTGATATAGTGGGAGGTGTTTCAACTTCTTCATCTTCATAAAACTCTAACCATTGATCTTTGAGGTCAGAAAGAAGGTTATGAAGTATAGTGTAACACAGGATCCAGTTAATAACTTTCTCCATTTTATATTTATTTCTAAGAAGACTTCTTGATTCCCTTAAACCATAAAAATGACCTTTCAAGATTACAATAGAATTTTAAATACAGCCTCTTGATTTTGCCAAATAATCTTTGAACTTGGCATTTTGACTGTCTTCTGAAGCTACTCCCCAAAAACCAGGAAGTACATAATTTCCATTCATATAAGCAGAATCTTCCAGAAGATACTGATCTTCATCAAAGAATTTTTCATGTTCTTTTGAAATTTTCATTTTTTGAAAGACATAAGAGTCATGATATGATTCACAATATCCAGTGAAGAAAGATATAAATTTTTTGTTGAAATCACATATAAGCTGAATGTAAATTGAAGATCTATAGAGAAGATATAGCCGTTTGTGTTATTATAAAAAAATAAAGGAATTAAACAATAAGCTACCTCTTTTTTTGGTCAAAGTTATTGTTTCCACCTTGAGCAGGTTTCTGACTCAAAGGAATATTTGTACCATCAACAAACCCAATACATCCGTTGAAAGCCTCTGCTTACATAACCTGAGATGATTCAAGTTGCTCTTCTTTTGTTGGCCAGGTGAGAAGTAGAGATTCCATGGATTTGATAGCAGTAATGCATTATTTTGTATGAGTGTTAACAGCACCATAATTTAAATAAAGGACATTTTTAAAAAGTTTCAAGGCAGATCCATTACCATTGAAACCCAAATGAAATAGTGTGATAGTAAATTTAATTGAAGCATCATGTTATTTTTGAAAATTATTTTCCAAAATGGGGTGTTCCTGAATAATATCAAGCAATTTAAGGAAAAATTCCTGAGAAGTGCTGAAAAATAGTCTAAAACTGGGAATAGATAGTTTAAGAAGTGTTTGGATGCTGTGCATGTAGGTATGAAGTACTTGAGGCTTTCTTTGAAGAAGGTAATATTTCCTGGATATTTTTGATAAGAAATAAACAAACTTCTTCAAGATCAGAATCAGAATCACAATCAGATTCAAAGAGCATATCAAGAGCTATAAAATTCATTGCTTGAGGTAATTTATCATGATTTGAAAGCAAGGAAGACATGTATCATATATGGTATAAAAATGTAAATGATGTATGATGTTTTGAGTTATGATGTGTTATGCTTCAGAGTGCTGCATATATATGGGATAGTGGAGAAAAATTAGTGACATGGGACTTTATGGTGAAATCAGCACCTTTGGATGAGAAAGTGTGGATTTGAGTGAAATATGTGACTTCTTTCACTTTTGAAATCTACCAGTGTTGAGGCTAGTTTGTTTCAGAAATCTGCACTTAGATAAGTGCAGATTTAGTCAAATTTAAGTGCAGATCTGTAAGTGTGAATATTCCAGAGCTGACACCCCCTAATATTCATTTTACTTATTTGCTGGTTTATTTTTTCCTCACTCCTTTTTAAATTCTCATTCCAAGTGAAATTTATACTATTTTTCTGGTTGGAAAATAAAAGCATCACTTATTGTCATAATTAGATAATTTTAGCCAAAAAAAATTTAATTTATCACAAGTTATTTAAACATTTAGTTTTTTAGCTCAATGATTCTTTAAGTGGTGCTTTATATAAGTTTTAATACTATATTGGTTTTATTTGTTATTCTGAATGCCTGTGTATATGCTATTGTTTAAGACCCCCTAATTTTGGATCTGTAATTCTAGATATAAGTACTTTAATGCCCTTTATTTTTTTAGGATAAAAATATCCCCAAAATATTCAGATTATCTTGGAGTGATATTTTTAAGTAGTACCTTAATCTGAAATATCTTAGCTTGTAACTAGTAGATTTCCAAAAATATGTACCAGCTTTCTCTTAAGAATATTAAAAATAATTAAAAGTAAATATTAATAATAAATACACCAGAAAAAAAATTTGGAAGCTGTTAGTAGGAATATATCCTTAAATAAAATTATTTTTGCATTTCTTCATATCATAGCTAAATCCACACTTAACTTAAGTGTAGATTTCAAAGCAAATCAGCACTTACAAATTAGCACTCAAATTTTGCAAAAATATCAATTATTTCAAAAATGGGTGTCAGTTATGAACTCAAATCAAAAAAATTTCCCAATTTTTTTTTTGCAACCACATGTTGACCACATCATCCCTTCCTTTCCTACCCTGTCCCTGTCCCATGTGGCACCCTTACTTCCATCCTCTCATCAATCCTTGGCACACACCCCTCACTGAAATTTGAAATATTTTATTGCAACATTTTAACAAGGCATGTTTTTTCCCTTGTTTTTATTTTTATTTTTTCAACCTCTTAATCTCTTTTCTTGTAACATACCAGTCTTATAATTCCTTCTAGAAAATACAAAATTTCTTATAACATAACAGTCTCATAATGCCTCCCAGAAGATCTAAAACTCAAAAGGCAACTCAAAAAATGCTTCATCACAAAGTTCTTCCTATAATGCAAGCCCCTCATGTGACAAACCAAAGTCTGGAAAGCTAAAAAAGGAAGATTATCTCATAATTATCAACTTTCTCAAAATTAAGTCAAATTATGATGCATGTTTTGGATGTGAGAAGTCCACCCAAATTGGACATCCACCTTTATCAAAGGTCAATGGCTTCTTGTTGATGGAAAATGAAGGAGAAATTCAAAAGTTCTCAATCAAAATATAAAAAGGCTCATTTTTCTTCCACTTCCACTGGCTTTGGTATTGATGATGATAATTTGGGTAATGGAATTACTATTTTTTCTTGAAAGCTCAATGTCATGTGTTTTTTCTATGAGTAAATGGATATTCTTTTTGATTTACAAATTGATTTCAACCCTTTGTTTCTACATGATACTACAAAAGATATGCTCTCTGTTTCTCAACAGTCTAATAATCCTCCCAACACACCTGTACTTCAAGGACATCAATCCCCTTAATATTCTAACCATAGCTCACCTGAAGATGATCTCACCTATCAAGAAGAGCAATTATTTCAGAGAAGTTATGAGTCCTTGGAGCCCCAATTCCTTGATGTAAGTTTACTTTTTATTTTTTCATATATTCTTTGCTAAATTTCTCATTCTTTATTTTCTAGTCTCCTCCACCACCATTTTAATTTTTATCCCTTCACCATCCTCATCACCAACATACTTTTATCACCTCACCAGTAATTTGAATTTTTAAATAGATCTAAGTTAAAAAAACTCTATATCTGTTTTAAAAATTTGGAAATACCCTCCCCTGAATTTTATTGAAGTAAGGGGTGCAAGCCAGTAAAACTTTATATAATTACATAAATTAATAAATAAATAAATAAGATGTTTCAAATTTACTAGTTGTAAATTAATGATAATTCCTCATGCCAAAATGCAGATCAAGTCTAGAAACTAATTTTGGGACTTCCTACAGGTATATGCTAGAGGAACCTCAAGATACAATTTAATTTTGTCATGATTAATTTTTATACAACAAAAAGTTTGTTGGCCCATTACTTTAGTTTAGTAAATTGAAATATCAGATTTATTTATTTAAAATTTATGAAAGAATAATAAATATTTGGTGAAATTACAAATCCCCATACTTTTTTGATCTACTTAGATTTTTATCAAATTTATTACTTTTACCTTCTTTTTTTACCTTGTTGGTTTGTTGGATAAAATTTTGACTGATCTGAAATCAGCACCCAAAATGAGTAAAGTCATGACAAGGTTCAAAACCTGGAGGAGCTTTTGTTGTCTGATGATTATCATGAGAAAATTTCCAAACTGATTCAATTATTTCAATGCCACAATGCTGGCATTAGTATGTACCAAAAGATGCAAGTGAATCAAATGACTGATCTAATGAAGCAAGATGATTAAGTGCAACAAGAAATGGTGAGTGTTTAAATGCAAGAACAAACTTTTTGATTGACATCAAATGAATTAAAATCATATCCATATTGAGTTTTTAAAGCTTGGAAGATCTCCATCAAGTCCTCCAAAGGGAAATGTTTTGGTCAAGTCAGATGTTGTTTGGCTTTTCTCTGAATCAAACTGATGGTTAGATAGTGAAGGGCCTTATTATAGAAGGAAATCCTTACTGTAACCACTTCTCCTGGCTTTGGCTGCCTTCTTCTTGCCACTTGAACTTTATGCAAGCCATCAGAGTTTTTGATAGTGACCCATATCTTGATGTCAGATTTTAGAGGGTTAAAGCTGGCACAAAAATTGGACACAATAGGGGGTGTCAGTTCTGGAAAATCTGCACTTAACTTAAGTGCATATTTAAAAGAAAATCAGCACTTAAATTTTGCAAGAAAGTCACTTATTTCAAAAATGGGTGTCAGTTATGACTTCAAATCAGCACTTTTCTCCCAATTCATTTTTCACAACCACATTTTTGCCACATAATCCCTTCCTTGCCCACCCCATCCCTGTCACATGAGACATGCAGACCATCATCCCCTCATCAATCCTTGGCACACACTCCTCACTGAGATTTGAAAAATTTTATTGCAACATTTTAACCAGGCATGTTTTTTTCCTTCTTTTTTTATATTTTCAATTTCTTAACCTCTTTTCTTGCAACACACCAGTTTCATAATTCCTCCCAGAAAATCCAGCACTCAAAAGTCAACTCAAAAAAATGCTACATCACAAAGGTCTTCCCGTAATGCAAGCCCCTCACTGGAGAAATCAAAGTCTGGACAGCTAAAGAAGTAAGATTATATCATCATCATCAACTTCCTCAAAATAAAATCAAATTATGATGTGTGTTTTGGATGTGAGAAGTCCACCCAAATTTAACATCCATCTTCACTAAAGGTCAATGGATTCTTGTTAATGGAAAATGAAGTAAAAACAAAAACAAAAGGGAGAATCTACATCAATCCTAAGCAAATGAAAGAGAGATTCAAAATTTATCAATTCAATTATAAAATGAATCATTTTGCTTCCACTTCCACTGGCTTTAGTATTGATTATGATGATTTGGATATTAGAATTACTACTGTTTCCAAAAAGCTCAAATGGGGTGGTCCTGAATAAGCTCAAGCAATTTAAGGATACATTACTGAGAAGTCTTGAACAACTGTCTAAAACTGGGTACAGATAGGTTAAGAAGGGTTTGAATGGTGTACTTGGGGGTATGAAGTACTTGAAGCTTTCTAGGAAGAAGGTAACTTTTCCTGGCCATTTTTGATAAAAAAAGAAAATCTTCTTGAAGATTGGAGTCAGAATTGCAGTCAGAGTCAAAGAGGAGACCAAGAGCTATTAAAGTCATTGTTTGATGTAGCTTATCACAATCTGAGAATGAAGAAGGACTGACTCTTATATGGTATAAAAATTTAAATGATGTACAATGTTTTGAGTTATAAAGTGTTATGCTGTGGAGTGCTGTGTATGAATGGGATGATGCTGACAAATCAGTGAAATGGGACATTATGGTGAAATCAGCACTTTTGGTTGAGAAAGTGCGAATTTGAGTGAAATAAGTGACTCATCTCATTTTGAAATTCACCATTGTTGGGGCTAGTGTGTTTCAGAAATCTACACTTAAAATAAGTGTGGATTTGGTCAAATTTAAGTGCAGATTTGTAAGTGTGGATTTGCCAGAACTGACACCCCCTAATAAGGAAGCAGCCAATGAGAGAAAAACTTGCAGCTAGAGCTATGGATGGATTAGATTTTTTTATTTCATTAAATCTCACCCAGCTAGGGGCATAAAGGTAAAGGGCCAATGAGTTGTAAGTACGTGAGGAGTGAGGTTATTGGGGATGACATGGGGCAATAAAAGAGAGGACACAGTCATGGAAGATATTGGGTGAGGGGAAAAAGGCTGGGGGGGCAAAAGACGCCACAGCCAGGCAGCTTCACTGCCTGGCTGTCATTTGAGGTGGAGGTGGGGGGGACAAAATAATACTAGCCAGTTCCAAGAGCCAGGAGGGATAAAGAGTAGGATGGAAAGAAAAAAATAAGAGAAAGGAGGGAGAGAGAAAAAAAAAGTTAAATTTACTTTGAAAATGAAAAACAAAACCACTTACCAGAAAAATGAGATAAAAATATTAGCCACACAGGAAGTGACATATACATATTTCTACCCACTCTACAATGCTTTGGGTTGTGGAGTGTTATTCTGCAGAGTGTTGCATATGAATGAGATGATGCTGACAAATCAGTGAAATGGGACTATATGGTGAAATCAGCACTTTTGGTTGAGATAGTGCGGATTTGAGTGAAATAAGTGACTTATTTCACTTTTGAAATCCACCAGTGTTAGGGCTAGTGTGTTTCAGAAATCCGCACTTAGATAAGTGCGGATTTGCCAGAACTGACACCCCCTATTGCGTTCTATTGACATTGAGGGATAAGCAACTGCTACCACATGGAAGGTGTTTTTTGTTGTTTAATTTTTTGCATTCCGGATTGCTTCTGTGGATTTTAATATATTTTAAAGTTTAGGGGGCAGCTAAAAAACAGAAGCTACCTTATAAAACTTATAATACTCGGTCACTACGCACCAAGTAAGATATCCCTTATGGGGATATTAGCGCGAGTTGGGGATATTGTAGGGAGAGACATAAGGATAGAAAAATATGAGTAAGAAAAATACGTGCGAAAAAAATACGTGTAATGAAAATATGAGCCAAAAAAACATGTGAGAAAAATAAGTGTAAGAAAAATATCTTGCAACCATGGGAAATTTTGTTTTTTTTTAAAATTTTTTTTTAGAAAATGATTTTTTATATCGTTTTTTGCTTTTTTCTTTTTTTTTTTAATTTTTTTTTGAAAAAAAAATTTTCATGGTCGCAAATGATTTTTCTTACACTTACTTTTCTTGCACTTACTTTTCTTACACTTATTTTTCTGACCTTATGTCCCTTTCTAAAATATCCCCAAATCGCACTGGATATCCCCATCAGGGATATCTTACATGGTGCGTAGTGCGTTTAGCTGGTACACACCAAGTCCCACACCACTAGTAACATAATCTTGTGACTTACATCGCACTTCTCATTGGTGATATAAACAACGCTACTGATTTGCCATCTACCTAATGGTTTTCCTACTGAAGTATAAACTTAAGGCATGGACATCTTTAGGCCGCTAATCAGCAGTGAAAATGACATTTGTCTTAAGGTTATTTTTTTTTATTTTTTTTTTGATTTGGTCAAAGCACAGAAATATTTTCCCTCGTCTCACCTGGAAAAAAATTGCTGGCAGCTGCTAGTAGATGCTTGATTTTTCTACTGGGTTCTATTTGTGCTTTCCAGAAATTTGGTGAACGTTTATAATTTTCTACCATCTGCCTTTCATAGCATTGCAGGCCATCTAAACAGGATTCATACATTTGCAACTATCATTGTACTTCATCAACCAATTGGTTTCTAAGGGGAAACTGGAGTTAGTAGTAAAATTCTCTTTTTAAAATGGAATATTCTCACTAGTGAGCTCTATTCTCTCCATAAGCGGCACTGAATTGATCAAGGGTGTTTTTTTGAACAGATATTTCTCTTCCTTTTTCTGATTCTCCTCTTTTTCTGCCTACCTATTCTTTTTTTGCTTACGAGATAGCTTCATGGATTTACATTTTTAAACTTTACATTGTCCTGGTTGATTGTAGATGTGCTGTTGATGTACAAACTTTCTAGTCTTTTAAAATTGTAACAACTGCGTATAAAATGAGTCCAAAAGGAGGAGGTCGAGTCAGCCGCTCCTTGAAGGAACCCAAAAAATATATAGAATATGCTGTCTATTTGATGCCGTGCCTCCCCAAGCACTTCAAACAAATTTCAATCTTGATGATTCAAAAATAATGGCATGGGGGCAAACGATAAAATCCATGTTAGCACATTTTTAGATGCGAAGATAGAGAGACCTGGAGAAGGAAATCAGTGTTGGCCTCCGTTAGATATGTCGGCTAACTAAATTGACAAGATTCAAAGTTCAAAAGATGTGAACTTTTTGTTCAGTATAAGATCAAAATGAGTTTTTTGCGAACTGCATTAAAATGGTTTCAATACCACTTAAAGCTGTGTTGGAAATGGTTGTTGCAGTTTTGCCAAAAAATTTAAAACTTTTGGACATAAACATTGACATTTGATAGCAACGTTATCCTGTATGCATCAAAAATTGTGAAGTCCACTGTCACATGTCAATGTTACTATCGAAAGGGTTTGAATTTTTTCGCAAAATTGTGTAGCTACTTGTAAAATGCTTGCTGTTTTCTTGTCTCCCCTCCCTCGCCAAAAGGCCTCGGTCAGCTGACCCAAACTCATGTTTTTAGAGGGGGAGGGGATATTAGAAAACTACAAGGTTTCTACATATAGCTGTACCAACCATTTCTAATATAGCTATAAATCAACAAGTGATGTCTTTGGAAATTTACGATCGTAATCTTCCTTGATCATACTCCCTATTGGTCAGTATCGGATTGGGATGATTATTCGCGTAGGTTATGATCCAGAAACGGTTCCGCAGCAGAGTTTTTCAACGTCTTCAGAAACGAAGATCAATAATCGTTACATCTTTATAAATATAAAATATGTGATTAGCTGATCCTACACCGCAATACTACTCTTGATTTTATTGACTACGGTTTCCTTGCCCACCTGAACATTGACAAAGACCTTACCAGGGGCTTGCTTATCTATCACCATCACTTTCCCTTTCATCTAGTACTTTTATTCATTTATACAACTATCTTTCTCCATGTCATTTTTTCATGATAATGGATTATGATGGGTTAAAAGTAGCATTGCCCATTAATACTTGATAGTCTTCTTTGATTCTCAGTTTCCAACTTAGTCTATCTATAGGGTCACCTTAACGACCATCCAATCTTGCTATCAACAAGATTTATCCCTTTTTCTTTAAAACGTGTCACAGCTTACGTTCAAGCTATAGAATTTGGTATCACACATGCCCATCCATTTATAAAGCCTCAACATGTGTTTGCTTTCTGAAACTTGAGAATGAGACTGTTATTGGTTGCGTGAATTATTAAAATTACTGTGAATATTTCATGCTGTGATTGTTGAAAGACGGGAAAATATTTTAAAAGATTAGTCAGGTTCTTGGCTCAAATGGTGCAAAAACAACAATGGGCATGAACAAGTGAATCAAAATCATATCTGGTGTTAAGGGTAAACTTTTTTTAGTGCAAGTACCTTAATATAACTCGTTATTAGATAGTGTTTCTTACTGCCTTTAACAAACGTAGTCGCAAAAGAGACAACAATTGCAGGATTTCAATGACACAGGAACAAAATTCTTTCAGAAAAAGAGTCAAATTTAGGCGTGACGCATTACAACACTTTAATTTTATTACCCTTCTGGAGCACACCAAACAAATGTGATCGTATGCACCTGACGTCAAAAGGCTACTAGCTACTAGCTGCTGATTTTAGTTAACTAAAATTATTCGTGCGCCCACCAGCTTCATTTCAAATAATCCTGCCAGTTCTACTAGGCATTAAAATCCAGCCACTTACTCGTCCGCTTTTACATTAGCCAAGTCGATCTTTCTCCTTTCCACTTCAATTGATTTGTTATAAATACTCTTTCTTCTTTTCAGAATTTTTCTTTCCATCTCATTTTGAATACCTTTTGTTATTGACATTTAACGTATTTAACGTCCAACCTTGGTCACTCTTGCATAGCACTACCTTATACGACCCCCAACTAGGAAGTTTATTTTAAATAACTTGCGCTGCTTCTTCAGTTACGATAATGTCTAAATACGAAGGCAAGATTTCCGAAACCCTTGTTTTTTTTTTACTGGAAAAGTTGACTTTTGCTTACTTGGATCTTTCATAATCTCATAGACAATTCTTACCTTGGCCATAGCGTCTCCTCTCAATATCCAGTCCGTGAACTTTCCAGCCCCCGACCAAGCAAAGTAATTCTTTCTCTCTGCAGCTGTATTTAGTATCACCTTTTCGCTTACTAATCTATGCATCGATAGTTTGCAAATCCTGCTCCGCTTGGCCTTGCAGCTTTTGCGGCTACAACGTTTCTATTATCACTCTTTAACCTACAAGCAAAAGGAATCAATACCCCCAATCTCATCGTTGGGATGGCTATGGCATATGGTAAACTGAATTTAAATTTAAATTGTGCAACGGTAATGATTGACTAATTTCATTTTTTATTTTTTTCAGGTGGTTTAGTTCAATTGTAAGAATATTGTTAACAAATAAATAAACGTAGTATAATCATTAATTTACTTACTCTTTAATAGGCTAGCAGGAATGTGGGAGTTTGCGTGTGGAAATACGTAAGCGCCATCTGTTTATTTCGCTATTTTAACTGCGAGCTTACTATATACTCTCATAACAGGTTTGGGGCGACAGCCTTTTCGTCCTATGGTACGCCAATATGATAACATTACCAGGAAAATCATTAATTTTTTTAATGATTTTTTTTTTAATATCTTAGGGGCTTTTTGGATGTCATTTGGAATGGTTTTTATACCAAACACAGGCATTCTATCCGCCTACTCAGTTTCAACAAAAGTGGGCCAGCTGGATAATGCATTAGCACTATATTTGTTCACTTGGGTAAGTATATATTACATTACTATTTTGGTAGTGCCCAAACTCACATTTCTGTTTTGATTTTAGTTTATTTTTACAGTAAGTTGGACCAATCTAATAATTTCATAAAACAAACACAAACTTAAGATCTTCTCAGTTCATTATGTTACTAGGATCTTTAAGAACGACAGCTGGGTTAGTGGTGCTTTTTGCATTCCTTGATATCACCTTTTTAATGCTTGCTGTGAGTATCAATTTTATAAGCAATCAAAATTAAAATCAGAAGTTTATGCAGCATATTATCGTTTTCAACAGATTGGGTTCCTATTTCCTCAAGTCATTATAATTACGAAAATTGGAGGTGCTTTAGGTATGTGGTCATGATTCATATTGATTTTTATTGTACTTATTTTTCTTTTGTAAACAATACAAATAATGAACAAAAGGGGTTGTCACAGCAATGTACGATTCTTCGCTTAAATTTCATCCTATTCTATGACTAAATTAATTTTGATTTATTTTTGTAGAGTTGCATGGTACAACGCGGCCGCTGGATTATTGGTAGCGGAAAAGTGTCAATACACGCTACCTATTGGAAAATTAGCGTAAAATTTTGAATTTTTGTGGATATTTGCTAAGAAGTCATGGGAAAAGAGTCTCCAATGATCTGATCTTTCTCAAAAGGTTTAACCACATCTTCACTTCCTTTAGTTATAGATTATTGTATCAGTTTTATTTTTTGTGAAATTTTTCGTGCGACTGGTCGCGAGATTAAGCAAAAAGTTATTAATTGTTATTTTTATAACTTTAATTTTCAATAAAAATACTTTGTTATGAAACCCAAGAGCTAACTATAATTATTGATTAAAAACAGCAGACCAATCAAATACACTTATAATAAATATAGGTAAGCAAAAGAGAATGAATTCTTAGTGAAATTTACATGGCAGTAAGAAATGAAAATTTGCAGCAGTATACTATAACAAAGTGGCTAACAGATGAGGAAGAGGGGGAGATACTACCAGGATGTCTGTCAGCCTAGGTATCTCCAGGACTGAGTAATTCTTATGTTTAAAATAAGATAACCTTAATTTCATTAAGATTATAACTTAAAATAAGGTTAAAATACTTATATATATGGTTATAATACATATATATATATATATATATATAATTATTACCCTATTATATGACTTATAGTAGTTTAAATAGCTTATCCATAGCCTAATAATACTTATTAATGTGTTAATGGAGTCATAATATACTTATCTTAAGTGATATTAAGTAATTATAGACATACACAAGCTTATATGTATACATAAACCTCATATTCAGTGAAATATGTAGTTATATTATGTTTAGTTAGGTCTATAAGTGGGTTTTAACCTCTTAATAGCCTATAACCTTTATTTTTCTACTTATTTTAGGTCATATGGATGTATTCACTGGACTCACAACGCCTACACAAGCATATACACCTTTTTCAGGCACATATATCCAGTTTGGACAACTTAATCTGCTTCCTTGGATGGATTTTCACAGATTTATGAGTTGGGATATGATTACTGGGTTAATATGGATGCTTGGGGATGTTATTGGGGGCTTGGACAGCTAATTTGGTTCCTTTATATTCTTTGGGTTTCATTATATACTCTTTGGATGAGTTATTTTACCTGTTTCTTTATGGTATCCACTTTTATCTGTTTATTCTATTTATGGTATGGGTTGGTGGTATCATTAATTGTGATGGAGGGTCCTTACTTCAGGTCTGGGTGTTGAAACTGCTTTAAGTGGACACCATGGGGAGGTGATGGGCACTCACAGTGCTGTAATTACGGGTGATAGCAGTGACATCATCTGGATTGAAGGTCTGCGCATTCCAGTGGATTTTGGTATAAGTAAGGGAGGATTTGATGGGTTATTGGACATCACTTACTTACTACACTTCAAATAAACATTATAACACAATTATTATCATATATAAATATATTATAAAGCATTTATAAATTGATATTATCTTTATATAAGCTATAACTATATTTTATTATTGTATTTTCCACCACTAGCATGCATAATATCCAAGTATTGTGAGTTTATATTGAGAATAACTATTTTATTAGTCATCCCCTGAGGTTTAATCACTAAATAATTTAAAAATAAGTAGTAGGACCATTAATAATAACTATTAAATCATACTTAAATACAAGCACACACTGACAATGTCCTCCCTTCTTTTTTTCTGGCTGGTTTCATTTTCTATCCCTGCATGCCAAGTGAAATGTATATACAGCTCCCTCCCAAAAATTTATATCTGCATTCAATTTACTTTAACTTTTTTATTACCCAATCTATTTAAATGTGGTTATTTATACTAGTGAATCAAATCATTCAGGATAAGAATTTGATAATAATAAAATATAAT
The DNA here is from genome assembly GCA_030280995.1 of Hemileia vastatrix. Lineage (NCBI taxonomy): Eukaryota > Fungi > Basidiomycota > Pucciniomycetes > Pucciniales > Zaghouaniaceae > Hemileia > Hemileia vastatrix. Next base: position 11,372,774 of record JASXTE010000012.1, read on the forward strand.
GCTTCATTTTTTTAAGTTCAAAAAAGTGTCATTCTTGAAGTTGAGAATTATGAGCTGATCATATCACAAATTTTTCTGTATTAAAATCAATAGGAGAAAAAAAGTTTGAAAAAATAAAATAAAATTGTTTGACACCAATTGAATGAAAGTTAGCACTTGAGTTTAAGTTTTGTGAGTTTGAAAATGTTATGGAACTCTGAATGAGATACAATTTTGACACCCTTGATGTTACAGCAAGGTGAGTTAATCAAATATATATTTTAAGATAATTGGGACTAAAGTTTAGTTCCTATTTTCTGTTTTATGACCCCATGTGAATCTGAGATGCTCTTGTTAAAATAAAATCACTAACAAGAGAAGTAATCTTCATCAGCCTTTGAATCAGTCAATTTTGTATATAATTTAAAAAAGTTGCATTATATAATTGAGATAAATTTAAAATTATTTTGAAAAGAAGCTTGAAGGTATTTGTGAGATGGTGGTTTTCTAAAATTAAAAGATGAATATGTGAAAAAGAGAAAAGATAAGCATAGAAAAGGTGTAAATAATTGGAATGGAATTTTAAATAATAGAGGTTTTCCAAGGTATCCAAAACTATTTTGTGAACACAACACTATTATTGAGATTTAGAAAATCTATTAACATTTGGGATGGTAGGTTTGGATTAAGACACCATTCCAAAATTCTACTCTGTCTAACTTTAGATTTTTTAGGAGATATTTATGCTAACATAAGCCAAGGAAATAAAGATCAGATAAGAAATAGCTATGTTGAATACAACATATAAATTATATGAACTTTGTTTTCAATTTTTAACCTCCAGTGCTCAAAGAAAGACTATTATTCATTTAAAGCTGAATGGAGAGTAGGTTTTAATGAGAGTTGAGAGACTTACATGGAAAATTAGAAGCATATTAAGAATCAATGAGGAAGAAACAAAAAAAGGGCAAGATTTATTGAAACAAGAAAAAAAATGTGTGTGTGTGTGATAAGTTTAAGCTCATAGAGAATATTCATGGAAAATAAGGTGAAAATTTTTATTGGCTCAAGAATCTGCTTTGTAAATAATTAATTGAAAAGGTATGTTAAACAGTAGGAATACAATATTTTAATTACTTGAGAAATTCCAGCAACATATAAGCCAGATAAGAGAAGATCAGTGAAGAGGGAGTAGAAAAATTTACCATTTCATGAGATTTTCAAACAATGGAAAGAGAATTTTTTTTAGCCATTTTATATGCACAATTTGGTTTATGCCATTTTCATTTTTATCTTTTCCACCATCATTTCTGATACTAATTACATTTATTTTTTATTTGAATCTCATTTAATAATTTGGTAAGCTTTTTATATTTTTATTGATCTTTTTCATAATTTTTTTGTTTAATTTTTTTTTTGGCAATTAAAGAGACATATAATGGTACCCCACCCACCACAAGAAATTCAGGGAGGTAGTACAAGTAAGACCATTTATTTTAAATCCAATGTGTCATTTTTTATATCTGAATTAGTTACACTTTATAAACATCTAGAAAACCAGATAAAAGTATATTTAGTCACAGATTAGTCCCAGATTGAACCCCACTTGAACCTACATTGAACAAAAGTTGATCAATCATCAATATTACATGTGCATATTCAATATTGTATGAAATATGAAAGATGATATGCATTATGAAAAATATCATATTTATTATCCCAAATGGTATGCATATGCATCATGCGTCATAGTTTATTCTACACATAATATTTAATATGCACTTTGCATTGAGAATAATGCATTTTGCATTTTGCATATTCATTAATTATTCATTATAAATACATCATTTAAAATTTTCATGCATATTATAGTCACTTTACCCAAATTCTATAATGCATATGTAATCCAATTGCCCTGTTGAATTGTGTAAAGCTGGCAAGACACATTTTTCAATCACCATCATGTATTTTCACATTAAACTAGCCTGTGGAACTAATTTACATTTCTCACCATTGAAACAATACTTATGTTTCTTTTCTTACTGATTTCTAGAAATACTTATTACTTAACCATTTTCCAGCGGAATTTTTTTTGGGGGGACTTTCTAACAAGTCTCCTTGCTGGGTACTTGTTGGACCAATTGTTGATCCACTTATTAAACTCAGTTTGAGCTTGGTTGTGCAAAAAGGCAAAAATAGAAAAAATGATTTTCCAATAATTTTCAAACCATCTTACAGTCATATCAAAGCATGGCTCAAACAAGGTTACAAAAAGCTCATTTTGCCCCTGGTGATTTGAATGTTAATTAATCAATACATTTTTTTCCAAGGGAAAAAAAGCTTCAATCAAAATTATGAAACTAAATTGATAATCTAAAATGGGAAAATGAGCTTCTTTAAGACTATTAAAGTGTAGTTCAAAAGTAATGGGAAGGTGGTTGGAAGATGGTGATAAAAAGGGAGACAATGTGCCTTGCTGCTCAAAGAGGCTCAAAATGGGGTTGAATTGTGGATCAATTGTTAGTTAAAGAAGTAGGAAGTGTAAGGACCTGTAAGAATGACTTACATACATGTCCTGTGGCTAATATATTTAAGAAATTTAATAGAAAATGTTGATATTTTTACTAAACAAGGGGAATTCCTAGCAAGTTTTCCCCAATATTATGTGGTGATGATCTCACTATAACCCTCTGATCCTTCCTCTATCAATATAATTTTTAAGGGAATTAAATATTCTAGTTTCCATGAGTGTACCAGATAATTATATTCTTTTTATTATAGAAATGTAATAAATATTTCCTTACCATTATAGTATTTAATGCTCTATATATACTGAAGTCTTGTAATTGAAAAATGTGCACAGGATAATTCCATGATATATCCATATCAAATTAGTATTTTTTTCCATCTTGAATTTACATTGAACAGACTAATTGAATATGCATTATTTTTTATATTGAATATGTATCATGCATGAATTTTTTTTGAATGTTGCAGATCTAATATTGCATATGCATTTACCTAAACTAAGTTCAACTGTTGGACAGGTGATGCTCAAGCTCTGATCAATTTGGGATTAAGTACTAACCTGGGTCCCATCTCTGAATAAATACAATTTCTATTGGTGAAAATCTGGTTTTTTAACACCTTTTTTATGGCTTCCCAAAATTTTTAAATTGATGTTGTCTCCCAAAATATCCCTTCCAATTTCCTGTGATGAACCTTGTAAAAAGCATCCCATCACCAGACAAAGGGGACCTGGGATTAATTTTCACTAAATAATCACCAAATTCTTCCAGGAGTAATAACTTAATATCTTTCCAAATTTGGGTCATCTTTGGAAGGGTAGTTCCTAACAGGTCTTCCAAAGAATTACCTGCGGTGATGACTTCTCAACAAGGCCATTGGTCTTTCATTTAAATTGATATATTCTTAGTGCCAAATAAAATCTGGTACTTACCACATTGGTACAGAAAAATTCCTTTAATTTCATTATAAAATTTCAGTGAATAAGCTGTTACCATTATATTACAAATATGGACTCTAAATAATTTTCATGTAGACCACTAAAACACATTAACAGTTTGGCTCAAAGTAGGTCATTTTAATTTGAAGTACACCTTCCTAGGACAGCTGTACTTGAATGAAAACTTTGTGCTTCAACACACCATTTTTTTGGTACATTGAAACCATTTGAATGCTCCATAACCTTAAAATGAATAGTCAGAATCTTAAAAAACTAGGAAGCCTGTAATTTTTGAGATCCCTAACGCTAAATATACTGTCTATCCTAGAATCTTGGAATGATGTTCTTGAGGCTAAAGTCTTCCAGGTATATTAGGTAACATTTGAGATCCCCCAATGGTTGATGTATAGCAAAGTCATCTAATTACTGCTCATGTGAAAGGTAATTTCATAATTCATTCATATTGAATACACATAATAAACATTTCACACTTAATTATAAATTTCGAGTATTTCATATTTCATATGAGTATGATTAAATTTTGTTCAAATAGGGTTCATCCTGTAGCAAAGTATGCTTTCAAAAAGTTTTTGATGAGTTTACAATTGGTACCAACAGTTTAAAAAAGCACTGACTTCTAGAAGCTGCCCTGAATATTTCATTAGGCTTTTGTGAGTACATGATAAAATTGCATACTTCCAATTGATAATTGTGTTTTCTGATCATTATACTATAAATTTTAGATATATAAGAACACCATCCAATTACTGCATGTTTACAGGGAAATTTCATGATACATAAATATTGGCAGGGTCTCAAAAACTATCATATGCACCATTAAAAAATGTTACAAATTTGATTCCAAGTAAGTAATTCTCATTTGAAGTACATTTGTACAGGAAATGTGTACTCAAACAGCATTTTTGAACCTCAACATGCACTTTTTTGGGTACATCTATATCATTCACACACTCCACTCCCTTATTACTATTGGTTAGAACCTGGAACACACCAAAACATGTTTTAGCACAAATGTAAGGAGTTTTCAAACTCAAATTGGAGACTCCTAAATCTAATTCTTCCATTTTTCATGGCATCTTGAAATGGTGATTTGAGGCTGAACTCAGTCAGGCATGTATTCTAATTTTTGAGACACCCTATTGAGTATATACCTCTGATAAAGATGGGATCAAGTTTAACCTTGGTTCATCCATTTACTGAACACATTTTCAATCTGTTTCAAATAGTTTCCTAATTTTTTTGATGGTTTCAAAATGCATTTAAACAGAGGTTATTTCTAGAAGTACCCCTGAAAGCTTCACATAGTTATTTCTTTGGAAAATTCTCACCTCAAAGTCACTCACAAAAAAAGCACAGGAGAAAAATTGGTGAGCTATAGTCTAGTTCATTTTGTGACCCTATTCTATTCTTAGGTGCATTTTTGTGACAAACCATTGAATATCACTTTTTGAACCCACCTTATTTTGAGGAGGTGAAAATAGAATTTTCAGATGAATACATGAAGATGAGAGGATATGAGCCAAGGAGATGACAATGTCAGAAAAGCAAAAAAATAAATAAGGTGGGGTCAAACAGGGTCACTCCACCTATCAGACCTGTATTTTCACCCTGAAACCAAAAACTGACTTAGACATCTAGTTCAGGAATTCTTCCCCCTGTGAAAGAAGACTCTAATTTTCTTTTGAGCACCAAAATTGATTGGTTAATGATTTGAAAACAATAATCTGTATGAGGAAGTGCAGCTTTGAATTAGGGAATATTAAAGCCAAGTCTTTATTTTGTGTTTAAGATATGATAATTATGATATGGAATATCTGAACCTCTTTTACAGACATTTTTTCAAATTTATCATAATTTGAAGGCATTATTGAACACCAAAAAAACTCCTAACTTTTTCTCTTCCTTCAAGCCAAATATAATATAGAACTATTTACAAAAATGTTAATTATGGCTCCCTCCTAGCTTAAATTTCTAAACTTATCCCCTGGAAAAAGACTCTTCATAGCTAAGATATCCCACCAGTGTATACTTAAAATGTATCCAAAGAACCTCAGTATTTTATCAAACTTTTAAAGACTTCTTGGCCAACAAGATTTATTGACTCAAAATTTATTAAGAATATATTTAAATCACTTTAACAAAATATTCACAGATATTATCAACACAAAAGTTTAGATAAAATTCATCAGAAGATTCAGAAATAATGGTGTCATTTCTCTGACACTCAAATCAAGAGCTATAAACAAAGTTAAATATTTATAATTGTATATAAGACATTTCAAAACACAAAAGAAAGCAGAAAACTTGACATTTATTCACAGTAAAACACTTCTTTTTTGGCACAAGATGGAAAATTTACAAAAATCATGGTTGATCTGGTGGAGCAAAGAGGTATTTTGAAATGAAAGATTTCTAACTTTGATACCCCCTAATAATGGGTCTTGAAGCTATAAATATGAAATAATAAATTACTTGAATTTTTCCAAGTGGCTCTTAATAATTTTTTCATGCATTGTACATCTTGTACCAAAAACTACTTTTTTCTTGTAATAAAATTTGTGTATGTAGTTGTTTTATGTAAAAATTTACAGATTAATTTATGGTAAATTTATAAACTTTACAACCCTTAAAAAATATATTCAATAATGAAAAATTAAAATGGTTAAGGAAGTTGTTAATATGGTTAATAACCTGAAATATAAAATATAATTTTAATGAAATTCTTATTTTATCACTTTTTCATAATAAAATATTAGTATTAGGGGGTGTCAGTTCTGGAAAATACAAACATAAATTTGACCAAATCAAAAATTATTTAAGTGCTAATTTTCAAAGCATAATAGCCTCAACACTTCTGGATTTCAAAATGAAATAAGTCACTTATTCTACTCAAATCAGCACTTTCTCAACAAAAAGTGCTGATTTCACCATAATGTCCCATTTCACTGATTTATCAGAATCATCCCATTCATACACAGCACTCTGAAGCTTGATACTTTATAACTCAAAAAATTGTACATCATTTACATTTTTATAACATATAACACCAGTAAAAAAATGTGGCCACCTGATAGCAGGTTCCAATCCCTATCTTTGATTTGATTGAGTTTTATCCCAGCTGTAATTCTTCTGAGAAGACTTTACAATAAACACTGAGGATTCCAGCTTTTGCAGTAACAAATCTGAGTTATTCTTGAGTCACATATGGATTGAGGGGTTTGAACCTGCTAGCAGGTTCTGGCTGTTTTTTCATGGTGTAATATACATGCCTTCCTCACTCCACATTCACCACCTCAACATAAAATTTCATATTTTCAGCTATCATATAATTTTCCAGTCATTCTATTTTTCTTTGCTCCCTCATATCCTTTTAATCTTCTCCAAAAAAATCCCTTAAAGAATTTGAAGTCTATTTTTTTTCTCAACTCATCTCTCCAGGTAAGTCATTTCTTCATCTTTATTTTTAAATTTACTAATTCTTATTTTTTTTCTTTTTTATATTTCTTTTCTTGTTCTGTAAGTGCTTATTTGGTTTTCAAAGTTAGTTTCAATTATTTTTCTTTCTTCTCTTTTTCTTTATTTCTTTTTTCCCCTCAATCATCCCCCCTTCACTCCTCCTTGGTTGCCTCCCACCTCCCCCTTCCTGAATGGGGTATTTTATGCCCCCCATCTCTACTCCACATCACTCACCTCTAAAAACGCAGCCAGGAAGCTTTCCTGTCTAGCTGGGGTAACTTTACCCTCCCCCACCTCTCCCCCCCTCAATGGCCTTAAAAACCACCGCCAGGAAGCTTTTCTGTCTAGCTAGTGTAACTTTACCCTCCCCAACCTCCTCCCACCTCAATAACCTCAGAAACCCCATCCAGGAAGCTTCGCTTCCTACCTGGGGTAACTTTACCCTCCCCCCTCACTGGCATTAGAAAACCCAGCCAGGAAGAAAAGCTGCCTGGCTGGGGTACCTTACCATCTCCCCCCTGTCTCCCACATCCCTGGCCTTGGAAAAACCAGCCAGGGAGCTTTGGTGCCTGGCTGGGGCACCTTAACCTCACCCCACCTCTCCCCCTAGTCTACCTGCCTATACCACCACCCAGCCCAAAATAAAACAACAAGCCAGCCAGTCTCATGGCTGGTTGGCTAGCCAAATTAAAACACACATCACCATCCACTCCCCTTAACATATAAAAAACAGCCAGCCAGGTTCACTGGCTGCCTGGCTATTTAAAAACCTGCAGTTCTAACCCTCCTTTCTAAAAACTGAACAAAAATGAAATGACCCAACCTATACAGCCACCCCAACTTTTTTATTAGCCACCCTATCACACCCACTTCCAACTGCCTAAAATAAACCTTACAGATATGTATTAGAAAATTTAATAATTTTTTTACTGGAAAACCTATTCCTTTAACAGCTAAAATTAAAGGACATAGTTTATATTTCCCAGCTCATAGGTGTATAATTGATTTCAATTGAAAAATGGAATCATCAAATATGTTTGGAACTCTTCTCCCAATATTCACCAGAAAACAAAATCTCCTCCAGGTTTGGAATCTTTCACAAATTTCCTCATTTTGGATTCTCCTTCCAAATAAGTCAAAAGCTAATCCAAAGGATAAAAAGGGTAAAAAATAAGGTAAAAGGAATAAATTTAATAAAATTTAGGTGGATCAAAAAATTATGGAGATTTGTAAAGTCATCAAATCTTTATTATTCTTTCATAAATTTTTAATAAATAAATCTGATATTTAAACTTAATTAATCAAAGTAATGGTCCTATGACCTTGTGTTGTATAAAAGGTAATCATTATTACATTAATTTGTTTAATGGGGTGCCTCTATCCAATATTTGTTGAAAGTGCCAAACATAGTTTCTAGACTTGTCTGAAATTCAGCTTGTGGAATTTTCATTAATTTAAAACTAGTGAATATGACTAATCTTATTTATTTATTTATTAATTTATGCAATTGTATTAAATTTTGGTAATTTTCACCCCTTACTTCAATAAAATTCAGGGGAGGGTATTGCCAAATTTTTAAATCTGACATGGAAAATTGATGACTAAGAAAGATTTGATGATACCCACCCCTTGCTTCAATAAAATTAAGGGGAGGCTATTGCCAAATTTTTCAAACAGATATAGTATTTTGTTGAATTAGCTTTATTTAGAAATTAAAATTGGTGATGATGTGATAGACTTATGTTGGTGATGAGGGTTTTCACACAGGTTTCAGTATTATTTTACCATCTGGAATTCCAAAAGTATGATATTTGATTTTAATTAAAAGGAGACTAGAAAAGAAAAAATGAGTAATTTAGCAAAGAATTGAAGAAAAACAATAAAGAAACCATAAATTAAAATTTTGGGGCTCTGAGGACTCAAATATACTCCAAAATAATTTTTCTGCTTGATAGTTGGGATCATCTTCAGCTGAGATATGGTAAGAAGCTTGAGGGGATTGATGTTGTTGAAGTAAGAGTGCGTCAGGAGGATTATTGGATGGTTGAGAACCAGAGGGTATATCCTTAGTAGTGTCATTTACAAACCAAGGGTTGACATCAATTCATGAAAAAAAGAGTTGATCCATTTCCTCATAGAAAGGACACATGACATTGAGCTTTTCAGAAACAATAGTAATTCCAATCTCTAATTTATCATCATCAATACTGAAGCCAGTGAAAGAGGAAGTAAAATGAGCCTTTATATATTTGGATTTATTAATTTTGAACCTCTCTTCAATTTTATTAGTATTGATGTCAATTCTTCCTTTTGTTTTTTTTACTTTATTTTACATCAACAAGAAGCCATTGACATTTGATGAATGTGGAGGTTTAATTTGGGTGGACTTCTCACATCAAAAAATGCATCATAATTTAAATTTTTTTGAGAAAGTTGTTGATGAAGAGATAATCTTCCATTTTTAGCTATCCATACTTTGTTTTCTTAGGTGAAGGGCTTTTATTATGGGAAGAACTTTGTGATGTAGCATTTTTTTGTGTTTCCATTTGAGTTTTTGATTTTTTAGGAAGCATTATGAAATCAGTATGTTACAAGAAAAGAGGTTAAGAGGTTGAAAACATAAAAAAGAAGGAAAAAAAACATGCCTAGTTAAAATGTTGCAATAAAATGTTTCAAATCTCATTGAGGAGTGTGTGATGAGGATTGATAAAGAGATGGATGTCTGGGTGTCTCATGTGACAGAGACAGGGTGTGCAAGGAGGGGGTGGTGTGGCCAACATATGGTTGAGAAAAAAAATTGTAAAAAAAGTGCTGATTTGCTTTGAAATAAGCACTCAAGTTAAATGCAGATTTTGCAGAACTGGAACCCCCTATTAAAGGAGAAATTTCACATCTTTAATATCTCAGTTACTTGATAGTACTGCCTCTAAGGTTGAAAAAATACACATTTTCAAAAATTAAAATACAAATAGAAAATTTCTGAGGTAAAAATAAAATGTGTTCTGTAGAATCTATTTAGTAAAGAGAGTGATAATAGATATATGTTTCATATTTTTAGTAGTCTAAAATTGAGAAATTTTTAATAAAAATTGTCTATGTTATATTTCAGATGTTAAACATTAGGATTATAAGGGGTTTCAAAGTTAGGATACTCCTATTAATTTTTTTTGACAAAATAAGGGATTATTAAACTTTAAAACATTGAATGTAAAGTATGTCCTGGATCAAGAAGCTATCTTAATCTCTTACACCAAGAAAATCCTTTTTAAGCTTGTTTCTCACTCTCACTCTATCTCTTCACCCTTTTTTCTGCCCTTTCTTTCTTTCTTTCTTTTCTTTTTTTAAACTAACCTATACTTTCTTTTTTCCTCTCATATATGTATATATATTGATATTTTTCCATTTTTCTGCAAAATCTCTCTATACCGACAAAAATAATTTCTTGATGAATGGTAACATTTCTGATTCCATTATTTGTGTATATTTAACCAGGAAAAAAACTTTGGAATCTACTAAGAAGTGTCTCCCTTCAATTGAACTACCATAGTTCAGTCAGAGATGGGAGCCTTCAAGCAGTTGTCAGATTTTTTTGATGGTTTACTCATCATAATATATTAACAGGGGCTTTCTATTATTCATATACCAATTTGAAAGCTCAAAAGTAGATTTTTTATTTCACAAAATTTTACATTGGATATACACAGTCACCTGACTCTAAGTCTGGGAGGTTTCAGAGTAAGATACCCCCCCAATATGTGATTCTGTGTCATCTTGAAAGATATGAGGATTGATAATTATTAACACCATGAAAGGTTTTTTGTCAATATTTTTTCTCCCTCTGATACATATTTTTCAAAATTTGATGTTGTCTTTTTCATTACTGCTTTTTGAGAAATACAAGATGAAATTTCCTAGAACTTCTTATTTTTAATACACTAGAAAAAAAATCCAGGGACCCACTAACAAGTTACTATCCCTACTCAACTATGTTAGTCTATTTGGGGGAATATTCTTCCTAGAAGGTGCTAATTATTTTTCCTGGTGAATATCTCATATTATTTTCTTGATGTGCTAAAAACTCTAAATTCCTCTAAGTCTCACAGACATTAGGGGGTTTCAGTTCAGGCAAATACAAACTTAATTTAAGTGCAGATTTAAAACCAAATTAGCACTTAAACTGAGTGCAGATTTCATACCAAATGAGCACTTAAATTTTGCAAAAATTTCACTTATTTCAAAAACGGGTGTCAGTTATGACCTCAATTCAGCACTTTTTTCCTAATTTTTTTATCAAAACAACATTTTGGCCAAATCATCCCTTCCTTTCCCACCACATCCCTGTCACATGTGAAACACTGACCTCCATCTTCTCATCAATCCTTGGCACACACCCCTCACTGAGAGTTGAAACATTTTATTACAAAATTTTAACCAGGCATGTTTTTTTCCTTGTTTTTTATGCTTTAAACCTCTTATTCTCTCTTCTTATGATGAAACAGTCTCATAATGCCTCCAGGAAATTCTAACACAAAAAGTAACTCAAAAAAATATTCATCACAAAGCTCTCCTCATAAAGCAAGCCCCTCACCTGAAAAATCAAAGTCAGGATAGCCTAAAAAGGATGTCATCTCATCATCATCAACATCCTCAAAATTAAATCAAATTTTGATGCTAATTTTGTATGTTAAAAGTCCACTTCTATAAGAAATACACCCTCATCAAAGATCAATGGCTACTTATTGATGGCAAATGAAGTAAAGAAGAAAACAAGAGGGAGAATCGACATTGATCCTAAGAAATTGAAGGAGACATTCAAAAGTTATCCATCAAAATATAAAAAGGCTCATTTTTCTTCCACTTCAACTGGCTTTGGTATTGATCATGATAATTTGTAAATGGAAGTACTATTGTTTCCAAAATACTCAATTTCATGTGTTCTTTCTATGAGGAAGAGGATAATATTTTTGGTTCCAAAGTTGATTTCAACCCTTGGTTTATACACAATACTACTAAGGATATACCCTCTGGATCTTAACCATCCAATAGCCCTCCCAAAACACCTGTACATCAACAACATCAATCCCCTCCAGCTTCTAAAAAAAGATCAGCTGAAGATGATGCTGACTATCAAGCAAAACAATTATTTCATAGTTTATCTGAGTCCTCAGAGCCCCAAAATTTTAATTTATATTTACTTTCACTTTTTTCTTTAATTCTTCTCTAAATTTCTGATTCTTTGTTTTCTAGTCTCCTCCTACTAAAAATAAAATTTCTAAAGATATTTAAAATTATGAAAATGACAATCTTGCTTTGCAAGCTACTTTATATGAACTTCCTGAACCCTCTAGATCAAAATCCAAACTAAAGTGTCAAGACTCAAATTCAATGAGCTTGAATCATTTTTGAAAAGGTGGTAATACTTTAAGCAGCTCTTTTTTCTACCTTCAAAATTATTTTGAGAAAAAAAATATAAGTAAGGTTTTGTAACTATATATCTTCTTCACTAACAAATTTTTTTTCTCTATTCATTTTTCTCAGAAAACTCCCCTATTGCAAAAAATTCCCTTGACTTTGAGAAGATAAAGTTTGATCATATGCTAATGAATGATTAGCAGGCTTTAGATTTGGAGGAATTTTTTTTTTGATTCAATCAAACTTTGAAAAGGCTAAATTTGAAGTAGAGGAGATTTAAAGACCTCACCTTTTATTTGAGAAAACAAAAGACCATGAATTTCAACAAGAAATGGCTAGCTGTGAATCAGAAAAACAAGAAAGTTTAAAATAAAAGAATTCATTACAGAATTTATAAATAATGGCCTATCTTATGAGGACATTTAAAAATTGATTGAGTTTTTTAATTGATTAATTTTTTTTTGGTGAAATTAATTTTTTTTATTTCTTTTTGATGATAATTTCTTATATTCTGACTTTTCAAAGTTCTTGAATATAGATATTTTTTTTTAGAAATTTTTTGAAAAACTCATACAATTTTTCATCTTTATATTCAGCTCAATAAATTTACTTTTCTAAATACAGAAAAGTCTTCAAAATTATAAAACTGTTTTAAAAATTTTGAAATGCCCCCCTTGTATTTTATTGAAGCAAGGTGTGTGTATCAACATATTTCTCCAAGTCATCAATTGCACATGTCAGATTTAAAAATTTGGCAATACCCTCCCTTGCATTTTATTGAAGTAAGGGTTGAAAATCACCAAAATTTAATATAATTACATAAATTAGTAAATAAATAAATAAATAAGATATGTAAAATTTACTAGTTTTAAAGTAATGAAAGTTCCTCAAGCCAAGATGAAGATAAAGTCTAGAAACTAAGTTTGGGACTTTCCACAGGTATAGGCTAGAGGAACCCCATGAAACAAATTAATGTAGCCATTATTACCTGCTCACAACAAAAAGTTGTTGGCCCATTACTTTAGTTTTGTAAATTTAAATATCATATTTAATTATTAAAAATTTATAAAAGAGTAAAAAATATTTGGTGACTTTACAAATCCCCATACTTTTTTGATTTGCCTAAAGTTTTATTAAATTTTTTACATTATAATTCTTTTTTTTCCTTGTTTATCCTTTTAATTAGCTTTTGAATTATTAGGAAGGAGCAGCCAAAATGAGTGAATTTTTGACAAGATTTCAAACCTGGAGGAGATTTTGTTTTTTTGGTAATTATTCTCAGCCAGGCTATCTCAGGAGCCCAGTAAATTGTATAATAAATTACTGTAATCATTTAAGGGAATAATACTATGCATTGTATGTAGTTACAATAGAATGTCTTATTGAATAAAATAAAATAATTATTTTATAAGTAAAATGATTATTATATTTATTTTATTATTAAGAAAATTTTTATTACATAAAATATATTATATTCTATAACATCATGGCACATTTTTTATGTATTTAATATTGCTAAATTAATAAATTAATTATTCAAAAATTATATTATAAGTGTAATAATAAATTTAACTTATAATGTAATCATAATTTAACTAATAAAATTTATATAAACTAAATACAAATTATCATATAATATTATCCATAAATATTGGGCACTTCCTTGATCCTTAAGTTTGTCACTAAAATAACTAAATAAATTAAAATACTTATTTAATATAATAAATTTATATTCTCACTCTCAATAAGTTATTTTATTAAATTTATTAATTTTTTCAATTAAATTAATATTTCAATTACTTGAAATGGTTAAAACAATTAATTAATTTCTCTTTATAACTGATTAAAATTGATTACATAATTTTTTGTGTGAAAATAATTTTATTTGTTTTAATTAAACCCCTTTACATCTTATTATAATACTTGTTTAGAATATTTTTCTCACAGTTCTCATGATCTTATACTCATTTGGTTACTCATATTATTGGTTACTTGTTTTGGGATTTTATGGTGGGAAAATTATTTAATTATTCACAGGCTTAATTTGGTGTTTCGATTTTTTTCTTAAATTGTGTAATTAATTCTTTTGATATCATTTGTTTCACACTAAAACTATCTTTTTATATACAATTGAAGCGCCTCAGTGTTACTCTTGCCTATAAAAGGGCTTTGGAATTCCCCTTTGGAAATCATCACTTACATTACAAATATTTTAAATACTTACAAACTGTTATTTTTATTTTTATTAGTATTACAAAAATCTAGTATAAATATTCAATAAATAATTTAAGGTTGCTTTAATTTTATTAATAATAACTATTGTTAGACGCATAGAGAAGAATTCACTTACTCAATTAAATATTTACAAATAAATCAAAGCTCACTCTTATACCAGTTCTCAGTACTTGTTGTTGCATTTCTCATCTTTAATTTAATTATTTTTATAATTTCTATTCTTTTTTTTTACTATCTTACAACTTTTTGTAACTCCGCCTTTATTTCTTCTTTCCCCTCTTCATTTTTTCTTCTTTTTCTTATTCTCCTAGAGGACCCGCCGATGTGGTCTTCCAACATTTGAAGAGCCCTTTGTTGGTCTATTTGGCATTGTTTAATACTTAGGTGTTTTTCTGGAATTATTCGGCAAATATTGGGACTGAGGGGATGTGGGTTTCACCATTAGATAGCCCTGGTTTTTCTCTATATTTTTTGTCTTGATGACATTTTTCATATTCTAAGTATTTAAGGGATTATTTCCCATTTTTCATTTTAAAAGATTGCTGTTTAATTTTGTTTTTCATGTTTTACTGGCTAACCTTAAGTCTTAGGGTTAAGTTCTTAGTACCATTAGAATGGGCTAATGTTCCTCTATGTTTTATGTCTCAATGTTTTTATAGCTTAATTATGTGTTTTAAAGGTTTTAGTAGTTGTGGTAGATTTTTATAAGTATTTTGGGTATTTTTGGAGGTTTTTGGTGGTTTTCTGGCTTCAGGGTGGTCCTGCCGCCTCAGGGGGGCCTCCTGATGTCGGGCAAACCACCTGCCTCAGTGCTAGAAGGCTGGGAAGCGTTTCTAGAGGGGTTTTATGCAATTTGGTGCTCAGAAACGCCAAATTCGTTGGTGTGAATGGGCTCCTAGATAGTGGTCTGTGTGTATATAGTGAATAAGACAGTTTGGGGCAACTTTAATCATCATACAACCATCCGGAGGTGATATCCTTGTTACTCACTCAATTTTCACTATTTTCTGGCCACAATTGGCTGTGTTTGTTGCAAGGTTAGCTCTTCATTTAACTCAACTTTGGCAACTGTTTTCTCTGGTGTAGTCTTTCAAGCTATATCAAGTATTATTGCTGTCTCTGATGTGGATTTGCAACCTACATCAAGTATCATTGCTTTCTCTGGTGTGGACATTGGTCTACATTTCAGTTCTTTGGGTTGGTAGTCTGTCTGGAGACTACTTTCTTGGCTGAGCAGGCAGTCAAGTGTATTGGAAAAGGGGCTTTTAAACAACAGGAACCAATTTACTGTAGCAGGTAAATCTCACTTATATTTTTCTAAATGGACAGGGGATTTTCTCTCTGGGTTTTCTCCAACTCCCTTGGTCAAGGCCTATAGCTAGTACTATAGGATTGTCTACACCAACATTTGGAGGCCTTTCCAAACAACAACAACAATTTTTTGACAAACAACATAATAGGGGGTGTCAGTTCTGGCAAATCCGCACTTAACTTAAGTGCAGATTTCAAACCAAATCAGCACTTAAATTTTGCAAAAAAGTCACTCATTTCAAAAATGGGTGTCAGTTCTGACCTCAAATCAGCACTTTTTTCGTGATTTTTTTTTCAAAACCACATGTTGGCCACATCATCCCTTTCTTTCCCATATTATTTTGTACCATCCAAATGTCTCTTTGTGTACTTTAATCACTTGTTTTTGTATTTTGGTTTGTTGCATATTCATTTTTTTTTTTTGAATTTACGGTGAATATCTTTTTTTTGGATGGCTCATTGGTTTTCTTTCACCAGCTCAACATGAAATCGCATATTTTCTGAAATTGCATATTTTGTCAGTGATTTTTTTTTTCATTCATCCCTCATATCCTTTTCCTATTCTCCTCCAACATCCCTCAAACAATTTGGTTTCATTCATTTTGTCATCTCATCTCTCCAGGTAAGTCATTTTATTCTTTTTTTTTTGATTTTTTGATTACTAATTATAATTTTTTTTGTTTTTTTCTGTTTATTTTATTTTTTTTATCTAAATTTTTTTTGTAAGTGGTTATTTTGGATTTCAATGGTATAATTAACCTTTTTTTTCTCTCCCTCTTTACTTTATTTTTTAGCTCCATCACCCTACTCTTCATCCCTCCTTGGCATGGTCATTATCCCCCCTTTCCCTTATTTCACTTTTTTTTTTGGCTCCATTTCATTGAAACACATACATTGCACATTCTTTATGCATTTCACTTACTCCATATTCAATTTCCCCACAATTCCAACATCAATCTTTCTCACTCTATTTTTCCTACTTTTCAATCAAGGTAAGTTTCATCTCCTTTTTTTCATGCCTATATGATATCTCATTCTTTTATGAAAACTTCATACTTAAATATATGTATGACTCTTATCTGGATTACAGTGAACTTATAAAACTCCTTTTGATCTCATCTTCATTACCACTTTTCAAGTTTTTGTAAAATTTTGAAAATCAGACTCGGATTTAGGGTTAGGTTTATTCAAATCTAATGTTCTTTTAACTGAAGATTCTCCTGAAGGCTACCTTTCATTTCCCACAAACAGATTTGAATTTGATTCAGTGGTTGCTGAGATATTGACTGTTAAAGTTGAGCCTTTTTTTTCCCAATTTAAATTTTTATTTCATTTTTTTATGTAACAAATTAGGGTTAGGTTTATTTAAATCACATTTCCTTTAACTGAAGATTCTACTAAAGCATATCTTTCATTTCCCTCAAACAGGTTTGAATTAGGTTCAGTGGTTGCTGATATTTTGACCTTTGAAGTTGAGCCTTTTTTCCAAATTTCACTTGTCTTATTTCACATTTTTATATTGCATATTTAGAGGATAAGGATTCTGAAACTCTTATATGATTATTATCTAGGCATTTCAATTATATAGGCATATATTTGTTGCTCAAGAATATCACTAAAGCTCAAAAAGATGAAGATTTTTGCTTATGGGACACTCTACCTTCCTTTAACTCTTTTCTTGCTCTCTGACTCAAAAAGCACTGTAATAAAGCATTTGAAAAAAATCATGAACTTGCAACCAAAGTTGGAATACCGTATTTGTGTGACTCCGAATGGGAAGATATCAGCCACAAATATCTTTTATTTTCTAATGTTATTATCACTCATTCTGGATTTCACAATAAAATTCACACCAATACCAATGACACCAATTTTCTTACTTTTGGTGTATTCTCATATATCAAACCAATTACTGGCCAACCAATACCATCTCCAGCTAAAATCAAATGACATGGTTTATATTTTCCAGACCACCGGTGCATCATTGATTTTGGTTTGGGAAATGGTATCATCAAAACTATTTGGAATTCTTCTAAGGATAATCATCAAACGACCAAAGCTCCTCCTGGTTTGGAATCCTGTCAAGATTTAACACATTTTGGTTGCTCATTTCAAATCAGTCATAAGTTGATTCAAAGAATCAATAAGGTAATGAAAGAAGGTAAAGTTAATCGATTTAAAAAAACTTTATTTAGATCCAAAAAGTATGGGGATTAGAGTTGTCATCAAAAATTTTATATTTTTTCGTAAATTTTTAATAAATATTTTTTATGTATCAATTTCCTCAACAAAAGTAATGGGCCAACGACCTTGTGTTGTATAAATGGTAATCATGATAACATTTATTTGTTTCATGGGGTTCCTCTAGCCTATACCTGTGAAAAGTCCCAAACTTTTGTTTCTAGACTTGGTCTGCATTTTCGTTTGAGGGATTGTCATTACTTTAATCTAGGGAAATTGATATATATTAGATATTTATTTAGTAACTTACGTAATTCTATTATATTTAGATGACTTCCACCACTTACTTCAATAAAATGCAGGGGGGGGGGGGGTATTGCCAAATTTTCAAATCTGACATGTGAAATTGATGACTTAGAAAAATTTTGGTGATATCCACCCCTTGCTTCAATAAAATGCAGGGGAGAGTATTGCCAATTTTTTAAAACAGATATAGAATTTTTTTGACTTGTAAATATTTTGGTGAAAATTTTTGACGAGAATGTGAAAGTAATTGTTTCCACCTTGAGCAGGTTTCTGGCTCAAAGGAATAGCAGTACCATCAACAAAACCAATACATCTTGGGAAGCCCTCTGCTTGCATAACCTGAGATGATTCAAGTCGCTCTTCTTTTGTTGGCCAGGTGAGAAGTTGAGATTACCAGGAGTTGATGGCAGTGATACATTGTTTGGTATAAGTGTTAACTGAACCATACCCTAAATCAAAGACATTTTCTAAACGTTTCAAAGCGGCTCCATTACCATTTGAACCCAAATGACATAGTGTGATGGCCAATTGAATTGAAGGATGTTGTTGTTCTTTTTGAGAATTATTGTGAAATATGGAATGATCCTGAATACGCTCAAGCAATTTAAGGAAACATTCCTGAGAAGTCCTGAACAGCTGTCTAAAACTGGGTGAAGATAGTTTAAGAAGTGTTTGGATGGTTTACTTGAGGCTTTCTGGGAAGAAGGTAACGTTTCATGGCCATTTTTGATAAAAAGACAAAATCTTCTTCTAGATCAGAATCAGAATCACAATCAGAGTCCAAGAGCAGTTCAAGAGCCATGAAAGTCATTGCTTTATGTAATTTATCATGATTTGAAATTGAGGAAGGCATGACTCTTATATGATATGATATGAAAATGTAAATGATGTATGATGTTTTGAGTTATGAAGTGTTATGCTGTGGAGTGCTGCGTATGAATGGGATGATGCTGACAAATCAGTGAAATGGGACTTGATGGTGAAATCAGCACTTTTGGTTGGGAAAGTGCCGATTTGAGTGAAATAAGTGACTTATTTCATTTTGAAATCCACCAGTATTGGGGCTAGTGTGTTTTGGAAATCCGCACTTATTTAAGTGCCGATTTGTAAGTGCGGATTTGCAAGTGCGGATTTGCCAGAACTGAAACCCCCTAATGCACAGACCACCTAGTGCAAAACAGCAGATTTTTGCCGCAACCATGTTTTGAACTTGGGTTTGATCATTTTGCTTTATAATATATTAAATTATATATATTTTAAAGTGATTTCTTGATCACTATAGTAAGTAAACCTTTGCACCTCTCATATGTATCATTAAATTTTTATTGCAATAACAGTGTTTTTGGCTTAATTGCTGAATCACTGAGTGTAAGTGATCGTATTTTTTTAAATTATTTTTTTCCTAGTTGACCATACTAGAGTTACGCTCCTAGTCCTAGAGGATCATTAAATTTTTTTAAAAAAATAAATTATTAAATCAATTTTTTATTGAAATTTTTTATTTATTGGTTGACCATAATAGTACTCAGTGCTTAATCCCAATATTAACAATATATTTTTTGGTATTAATTATTTTTGATTGACTTATTAAACCTTTTTGGTTGTTCCCATAATCATTATTGTTATTTCTTAACTAACATAATTTTCAATTACATATTTTTTTTTGTATTACATTTTTATTTTTCATTAATTGATTTTTGAATAAAATTTAAATTTTTAAATTTTTTAAAAAAATCATTTGTTTTTTTTTATTTTGAAAATACTCAAAACCATTAAATCCATTTGATTTTTGTTCACAGTTTTTGTCAGCCAGGCTATCTCAGGAGCCCAGTAAATTATATGATAAATTACTGGAATCATAAAAGGGAATAATGCTATACATTTTATGTAATTACAATAAAAAATCTTATTTAATAAATTATATAATTATTTTAAAAGTAAAATAGCTATTATATTTATTTTATTATTAAAAAAATTTTTATTACATAAAATATATTATATTTTATAATATCATGGCACATTTTTTATGTATTTAATAGGGGGTATCAATGTTGACTGATCCACAATTAAATTCATTGCGGAAAATAATCTGCATACCCCAATTATCTTCCGCAATTATTTTTTCTAATAATTGGGTTATTAGACACTTTACGTGTCAATGTTCACCTCTTATCCGACATTTTTTTACTCTATTTTTCATAACCACATATCAGACAACCTTCTGTCATAACCACATCTTGACCTACTTTCTGCCATAACCACATCTTGGACTACTCCCTGGATATGCCTTCTACCTTGCTGCGCACTTCCATTCTCATCCCATCCTGTTCATTCTATCTGCTCAGAATTTCTCCCCATTTCATCTATTTGATTCTGCTCCTTTTCATCTCGCTATCTCATCTGCTTGTTTCTGCTCCTTTTCATCTTCATTTATAATAACATGCCTTGTCATCCTAGATCTTCTCAAAGGCAGCCGTCACCCAGTTGTTCTTCAATTCCCACTACTTCCTCTTTCCCCCGCTCAGCTGAGAAATAAAAGACCGTTCAATTAAAAAAAGATGAACATCTCATTCTTATCAACTGGCTGAAAACCAAATCTAACTATGATTCTTGTTTTGGTACTGAGTATGCCACTAAAGTAGGACGGCCCCTGCATCAAAAGTTAATGGCTATCTTCTAATGGCAAATGAATTACAGAATAAGACCAAGGGAAGGATTGATCTTTTGCCTAAACAGATGTCTGAACGATTCAAGCATTACTGAGCAAAATACAAGAAGGCAAAGGCTCTTTCATATTCCACTGGTTTTGGGGTTACCGACAACAATATAACTAAGGGCATAAAATCCATAGACGATAAACTTTAAACTTTATGTCCTTACTTTAAAGAGATGGATGCAATTTTTGGAGAGCAAGCCAATGTTAATCCCATAAACATGTTGGATGGTGAAGATCCTATCTCCAAACATGATGTCAAAGCAAATCTTTTCCCATCCTCTTCCTCCACTCAAGCCTCCCCTCTTCTAAATTCTACGAATCTAGATAGCTTTGCTATTGATCCTATTGGTGATTTAACCCAACCCAATCTAACTCAGGTCTGTTTTTTTTCTTTTATCTTATCAATACTTTTTTTTATTTATTTAGATTTTCTTATTTCATAAAAGGCTGATGAACAAGCCCAGGACCCACAATCAACTGAGTCTGAAGCTAGTGACAATGATGAGGAGGAAAATATGACCTTGAACAAGAAGCGTAGGGCTTCAAGTAGTCTAAATTTCCACTCACAAAGAAGACAAAAAAGTGATACTTCATCACAAACCCCTTTTTCTTCAATGGAACAGTTTTTAGAGAAACGTGATGCTGGTAAGTGATATCATACCTATTAATACTTTACTCTGCTTTTCTTCTACTTATTGTTAACATTGCTTATCACTCTAGAACAAGTGGAAGCTTCTAAAGAGACTCTAAAGTTTGAAAAGCAAAAATATGAGCTCTCTTTAAGGAGGGATGATAGGCTACAAGATTTGGAAGAGAGGAAGTACGAGCTCTCTTTACGGAAGGATGATCTGGCCCAAGATTTGGAGGAGAGGAAGTACAAAGTCTCTTTACGGAAGGATGATTGGGCCCAAGATTTGGAGGAGAAGAAGTTTGAGTTAACTCTAAGTATTGAAAAATCAAAAAAAGAGGAGAAAACACTTGAACATCAAAACCTATTAGAGCAGATGAAATATAAGTTTGATCATAAAGAGAATTCCAAAAAGAAAGATTTCTTGATAGAATGTGTTAAAGCTAAGAAATCTGTTGAGGAAATTGAAAGTTTAAATAAATTGTTGGATGACTAGTTTGTTTTATTTCTCTCACACTTCAACTGTTCATATTTATTTGTACATAAAATTTCCAATAATTTCCTTTATTTCATTACTCTACCACTTTTTTTAAATAAAATTTTCATGTCTCCTTTGAAAATTTGACGATCCCCCACCCCTGGATTTTTTTGAAGTAAGGGGTGGGTATCACAAAAATTCTTTCATATCATGAATCTTGAAAGTCTTATATGAAAATTTGGCTTTACTACCTCCTGCATTTTACTGGTATCCCAAAAATTGTTACATGTCAAGAATTTCACAAGTCTTATAAGAAATTTCGGCAAAACCCCCCATGAATTTTATTGAAGTAAGGGACGGGTATCACCAAAAAATTTTCACCAAAATATTTAGAAGTTGAAAAAATTCTATATCTGTTTTAAAAAATTGGCAATACTCTCCCCTGCATTTTATTGAAGCAAGGGGTGGCTATCACCAAAATTTTTCTAAGTCATCAATTTCACATGTCAGATTTGAAAATTTGGCAATACCCCCCCTGCATTTTATTGAAGTAAGGGGTGGAAGTCATCTAAATTTAATATAATTACATAAATTATTAAATAAATATCTAATATATATCAATTTCCCTAGTTTAAAGTAATGACAATTCCTCAAGCCAAAATGCAGACCAAGTCTAGAAACAAAAGTTTGGGACTTTCTACAGGTATAGGCAAGAGGAACCTCACGAATCAAACAAATAAATGTTATCATGATTACCTGTTATACAACCAAAGGTCGTTGGCTCATCACATTACTTGAGAAAATTGATATATAAAAAATATTTATTAAAAATTTATGAAAAAATATAAAATTTTCAATGACAACTCTAATCCCCATACTTTTTGGATCTAGATAAAGTTTTTTTAAATCAAATAACTTTACTTTCTTTCTTTACCTTATTGATTCTTTGTATCAACTTATTACTGATTTGAAATGAGCAACCAAAATGTGTGAAATCTTGACAGGATTCCAAACCAGGAGGAGCTTTGGTCGTTTGATGATTATCCTTAGATGAATTCCAAATAGTTTTGATGATACCATTTCCCAAACCAAAATCAATGATGCACCGGTGGTCTGGAAAATATAAACCATGTCCTTTGATTTTAGCTGGAGATGGTATTGGGTGGCCAGTTATCGGATTGATATATGAGAATATTCCAAAAGTAAGAAAATTGGCATCATTCCTATTGATATGAATCCTATTGTGGAATCCAGAATGAGTGATAATAACATTAGAAAATAAAAGATATTCGTGGTTGATATCTTCCCATTCGGAGTCACACCAATTAGGTATTCCAACTTTGGTTGCAAGTTCATGATTTTTTTCAAATGCCTTATTACAGAGCTTTTTGAGTCGAAGAGCAAGAAAAGAATTAAAGGAAGGTAGAGTGTCCCATAAGCAAAAATCTTCATCTTTTTGTGCTTTAGTGATATTCTTGACCAAGGAATATATGCCTATATAAATGAAATAAGTGAAATGATATTAAGAATGGAAAAAAAAATTATTAGACATACCAAGAGAATATCCTTTAACAAAACCTGGTCTCCAACCAAATTCAATCATGATACCACCCAACGAATTTGTATTCCTTATAGGTAATCGAACCAAAGCCATTTGATAAAGAGTAATGATAAGATCCAATAGTTGATTAAAAGTTTCATCTTTTACACCATCAAATGAATGAATTTCCAAAATGAATTGAGGCTTATAAGTATTACTGATAACTGCAACCACTCGATCATCACCAATTTCAGTTAGATATTTGATATCTTCTGGTAATTTTTTCGGATACATAATTTTTTTATCTACTTCACCTTTATGAAATAAAATGTTTGGGATATGACAAAAATAACTTTCACGGAGAATTTTTTATTTCAGATATCTTTTCTTCTGATGAGACTGATTATCTTTAATTTTTCTTGATGATTTAGATGATGAATAATGTTTTTTCAGATATCTTTTCTTCTGAAATGTTGTATATTTTTTTTTTCAGATATCTTTTCTTCTGATGAGACTGATTATTTTTAAATTTTTTTGATGATTTAGATGATGAATTTTTTTTTTCAGATATCTTTTCTTCTTATGAGACTGATTATCATAATTTTTTTTTGATGATTTAGAAGATGATTGTATGGAAGTTGATTTTGAAGAAGATGATAGTGATGATAAAGATGAAGATGATAAAGAAGATAAAGATAAAGATGAGAGAGAATTAAGGGGTGAATCTGAAGAAGAAGACATTTTTTTGATCTGAAAAAAAAATTAAATGTCAATAAAATTTCAACTCAATTTTTTTTAATAAAAATTTCTCACCTAATAATAAAAAAAGCTGTTTTTTATTTGAAAAATAAAATAGAAAAAAACAAAAACAAAACAAAAACAAAACAAAAAACAAAAAACAAAAAATGAGTAAAAAATTTTCCAAAAAAATAATTTATCAAAAAAAAAACCTGAGGTTTTATTTTTAAAAACAAAATAAAAGCAAAATCCTTTAAAAAAAAAAATTTATTCAAAAAAAAGAATTTCAGTAAAAATCAAATCAAAAAAAAATATATATATAAATTTAAAAGTGAACCTGAAGATTGGTTATTAAAAAACTTCTCACAAGATCCTGAAAAAAAAAAATTCAGTAAAATCAAAATCAAAAACAAAAAAATTATTAAAATAAAAAAAAACCCGAAAAATTATTTACTAGAAAAATTAATTTTTAATTTAAAAACCTTTTTGGATTTGGAAATAAGAGGGACAGTCCTTAACAGAAAGAAATTTTTTTTTATTTCTATAATACTGCCAGCCAAAAAAATTAAAAAATTAATCAAATTTAGAAAAAAACATTTGTTAGTATATTTATTTGAAAGTAGGTAACCCCTCATTATCTTCCATAATTGTCCCCTATTCAACTCCTTTATTTATGTGAGATCCCCTTACAAATCCCTCCCTCCTTGCCTCAATAGTCCCCTCAAATCCTCTCCTTGCCTGCCTCAAAAACCCCCTGAATACCCCTGCTTAATTTCCTCAAAACCCCCCAAAAATCCCCCCCCAAATCCCCTCCCTTAGTTACCTTAATCCCCCCTTTACCCTTCTTTATATCTCCCAACCACCCCCCTTCACCTCTCTTTAGCCGCCTCAAACCCCACCATTCCCCTCTCTTTAGCCGCCTCAAACCCACCTTCCACTCCCTTACCTCCTCCTCTACCCCCCCCTCTCCTTCTTAATGAACGATCGTTACAGATTGTTCATTAAGTAAACGAATCGTTAGGGATTCGTTTACTCCTTCTTAATGAACGATTGTTACAGATTGTTCATTAAGTAAACGAATTGTTAGGGATTTGTTTACTTAGTGAATGATCGCTAACAATCGTTCATTAAGAAGGAGAGGGGGGGTAGAGGAGGAGGTAAGGGAGTGGAAGGGGGGGAAGGGGGGTTTGAGGCGGCTAAAGAGAGGGAAAGGGGGGGTTTGAGGTGGGTAAAGAGAGGTGAAGGGGGGGGGGTTGAGGCGGCAAAAGAGAGGTGAAGGGGGGGGGTTTGAGGGACATAAAGAGAGGGGAAGGGGGGAGTATTGAAGCACCTAAAAAGAGGGGAAGGGGGGTGATGAGGGACCTAAAAAGGGGGGAAAGGGGGATTTGAGGCAGCTAAAAAGGGGGTAAAAAGGGGGTCTTGAGACAGGTAAAGAGAGGGAAAAAGGGGGGGCCTTGAGGATGATAAAGAGAGGTGAAGGAGAGAAAAAAAAACAAAAAAAAGAGAAAAAAAAGAAAAAAACAAAACAAAAATTAGTTTACCCTAGAACAAAAATAAATGAAGCACTTACAAAAAAAACAAAAAAAACAAAAAAAAGCAAAAAAAAAAAATCATGATTAGCAAATAAAAAACCAAGAAAAAAGAAAAAAATGACCTACCTGGTGAGTTGAGTTGAGAAAATAAATGCAACCAAAATATTTGAGGGATGTTTGAGGAGAAGATGAAAAGGATATGAGTGATGAATGAAAAAAAAAATCACTGACAAAATATGCGATTTCATGTTGAGGAGGTGAAAGAAAACCAATGAGCCATCCAAAAAAAAGATATTCACCGTAAATTCAAAAAAAAATGAATATGCAACAAACCAAAATACAAAACCAAGTGATTAAAGTACACAAAGAGGACATTTGGAAAGTATGAAAACATAAAAATTAAAAATTAAAAGGGTGAAGAGAAATGTTGGAGAGTAATTGGCATTATAATGGGGCGTATGCCGGTTGATTGAATGATTTGTGAATCAAGAGAGGGGAGTGCCAGTGTTGGTTCAGGATCCCCTTCTTCATAAAGATCATTCCACTCATCCTTTAAATCAGCTAGAATATTGTGGAGTATTACGCAAGTCAAGATCCAATGATTTGCAGTTTTGATCTCCAATTTTTTTTGAAATTGGATTCTGAGCTCCCAAAGACTAGAAAATTGTCCCTTTAAAAATACCTATAGCATGTTCAATTTGTACTCTTGATTGTGAAAGGTGATAATTAAATTTAGTTTTGGGGTCATTTTCTGAAGTTGCACCACGGAAAGCAAGTATAATGTACTTTCCACTTGCATATGCTGAGTCTGCAAGGAGGTACTGAGATTCGTCAAAGTATGAGTCAGGGGATTGAGAAATCCTCATTCTTTGGAAGACGGAAGAGTCATGACATGATCCAGGGCAGCCACTGTGAAAAGCAATAAATTTTTTATTGATATCGCATACAAGTTGAACGGCAATAGAGTATCTAGAAAGAAGATAAAAAGTTAGATTGTGAAAGATGAGAACTTGGAGGAGATTTTGAAGAAACCTTTTTTTGTGATAAAAATAATGGTTGCCATCATGAGCAGGCTTTTGACTCAAAGGGATGGTTGTGCCATCAACAAAACCTATACAGCCAGGGAAACCTTCAGCTTGCATTACTTGAGAGGATTCAAGTCGCTGTTCTGGAGTTGGCCAAGAAAGAGTTTGAGACTTGAGGGAAAGGATAGCAATCATACAGCGCTTGGTGTATAATATCACGGTACCATATCCTATGTTAAAGAGATTATCCAAACGTCTTACGGCAGCACCATTTCCATTTGAGCCAAACCGACATAGAGCAACAGCAAGTTGGATGGCAGGATTACGCTGTTTGTTATGAGAATTGTTATGGAAGATAGGATGTTCAGAAATGAGTTGATGAAGTTTGAAGAAAGAATCAGGAGAAGTTCTAAAAAGTTGTGTGAAGTTTAAAAGAGGAATGTTGAGAATGGAGGCCAGATCATATCGGGGATCATGATAAAGATTTTGCCCCCTGGTGATGATGTAATGCTTTTTGGAAAGAAAACACATATAAGCTAAAGCATCTTCCAAATCAGAGTCAGATTTATAGTAAAGAACTAAAAGAAAAGTGATAGCATTCATTGTTGAGTGAAGTAGCTTCCTAGTAGAGAGGTGTTTCATTGTTGCCAGTGGAAGGGTTAAGTGATGAGGGAAGTGGGAATTCACCGCCAAATGTGCAGTTGGGGTGTGTAGACAGAAAAAAAACTTAAGTGTTTGCCACCAAAATTAAGTAGCATAGAGTGAGGAAAGACTTAAGGATGGCATCAGCCATTATGAGTCATGTGACTTTCTTGCAAATCCATCATGGATGAGATGAGTTTGGGATCAGGAATTAGGAATGGAAATTGGGGTATAAGAGGCGGGATAATGCATTATCGTGGATTCCTTATCCACTAGCCCCGGGGCTAGTGGATATGAATCTTCCACAATTAATAATTTCTGATCCCAGAAAAAAAATTCCTGATCCCTAATTGCGGATCCCTGAACATTGATACCCCCTAATATTTCTAAATTAATAAATTAATTATTCAAAAATTATATTATCAGTGTAATAATAAATTTAACTTGTAATGTAATTAAAATTTAAATAATAAAATTTATATAAACTAAATACAACTTATCATATAATATTATCCATAAATATTGGGCACTTCCTTGACCCTTAAGTTTGTCACTAAAATTACTAAATAAATTAAAATACTTATTTGATATAATAAATTTATATTCTCACTCTAAATAAGTTATTCTATTAAATTAATTAATTTTTTCAATTAAATTAATATTTTAATTACTTGAAATGGTTAAAACAATTAATTAATTTCCCTTTATAACTGATTAAAATTGATTACATAATTTTTTGTGTGAAAATAATTTTATTTATTTTAATTTTACCCCTTTACATCTTATTATAATACTTGTTTAGAATATATTTCTCACAGTTCTAATGATCTTATACTCATTAGGGGGTATCAATGTTCAGGGATCTGCAATTAGGGACCAGGAATTTTTTTTTCCTGGGATCAGACATTAATTGTGGAAGATTCTTATCCACTAGCCCCAGGGCTAGTGGATAAGTAATCCACAATAATGCATTATCCTTCCTCTTATACCCCAATTTCCATTCCTAATTCCTGATCCCAAACTCATCACATCCATGAGGCATATCCAGAGAGTAGTCCAAGATGTGTTTGTGGCAGAAAGTTGTGCAACATGTGGTTATGACAGAAAGTTGTCCAAGATGTGGTTATGAAAAATTGAGTAGAAAAATGTCAGATACAAGGTGAACATTGACATGTAAATTGTCTAATAACCCAATTATTAGCAAAAATAATTGTGGAAGATAATTGGAGTATAAGGATTTTTATCTGCAATTTATTTAATTTCAGCTCCCTGAACATTTATACCCCCTATTTAGTTACTCATATTATTGGTTACTTGTTTTGGGATCTTATGGTGGGAAAATTATTTAATTATTCACAGTTTTAATTTTTTGTTTCAATTTTTTTCTTATATTGAATAAATTATATAATTATTTTATAAGTAAAATAATTTTTATATATATTACTAAGAAACTTTTTATTACATGAAAGGATATTATATTCTATAAAATCATGGTGCATTTTTTATGTATTTAATATTTTTAAATCAATAAATTAATTATTTAAAATTATCTTATAAGTGTGAAATTCAACTTATAATTACAACATGAATAATAAAATTTATATAAACTAAATACAACTTATCATATAATACTATCCATAAATATTGGGCGCTTTCTTAACCCTTAATTGTGTCACTAAATTTACTAAATTAAGCAAAATACTTATTTGATATAATAAATTTAATTTCTCATTCTAAAAAGTTTGTTTCAATTAAATTAATAATTAAATTACTTGAAATATTTAAAATGATTAATTTAATTTGTCTTTATACTGAATTAAGATTTATTATATATAATAAAAGCTTGAAAAAAATTCCTTTTGTTTTAGTTAAACTGTTTAGCTATTTGTATTACCTGTTTTAGATTTTCTTTCTCACAGTTTTCAGTTTTCATACTCACATAGTTATTCATTTTATTAATTCTATTTCTTTTTTGAATTCTATGGTGGGAGAGTAGTTGCTTATTCCCAGGTTTAATTTGTTGTTCTTATTTCTTATGTTTTTAATTAAAATTCTTTTAATTATTTTCACATTGTCTTACTCTTTTGTAAATAGTATTGAACTGCTCCAGAAGGTCCTCTTACCTAAAAAATGGCTTTGAAAACCTCTCTGATGGATTATCTCTTATTACACTCATACTCTATCATATTTTAAATATAATAAAATTATTATTATTTTTATTAGTTCCACAGTTCTAATCTAAATTTTATTTAATACTTAGGTTTCCATAAGTCTATTAATAAAAATAAGTGATTGCTCCGCATTGAAGTATAACTTATTAATATCAATATATTTAATATCTATTAAATCTACTATTGTGTCATTTCTCAACAAGTATTTTTGTATCCCCTCTATTAACTAAATAATATTTTAGTTCTTGATTACTATTATAACCTTTTTCTCCATTGTCCTTTTCTACCCTTTCATTTCTCCCTCTTCTTCTCCTTCTAGAGAACCCGCCAATAGTTCTCATGTCCAGTAGTTTGGCAAACAGCATGGATAATCTTCATGTTGATGAAATTGATGTGGATGCTGATAATGAATCTTTAGGTTCTTCAAAATTAACTTACAAGAATTCTTCAGCTGACAAAAAACCTTTATACTCTTCAGGACATAGAAATGTCATGAGAAGTGGCAAACCACCCTCACCAAACTACTCTGAAAGAGGTAAAGCCTCAAATAAATCAGGAAAATCCTATAAAGGGTATAAAAATAGAAAATATCCCTCTGACACAAAAAATAAAAATACTTTCCAGCCACATAAAGGAGCTGAAGGTAGAAAGCATGAAGTACAAGGCAGGAGTAGACAAACTCTGGCAACAGATGCAGGAGCCCTAAAATCACAAGCAGGTTAAACCTCCTCCTTTCTCAGCCTCTCAGTCTCAGTCTCAGCCTCAACCTCAGCCCCATCAGGCACCCAGCTCTTTCTCTCAAAATCAAACCACTCTACAAGTGGAACAGTGGAAATGGGAATACCTGATGAACCATTACCAGAAGAATGTTCAGCAGCCAGAAGCTCAACACCCTGGCCCATCCAGGACACAAACTTACCATAAACCTCCTCAGGTCGATCCTTATCAGGGAGGCAGAAGAAAGAAGGCACAGGGGAAATTTCCTCCCTTGACATGGTAAGTAATTTTCTTGATTAAAATGTTGGTATGTATAATAACAAATCTTCTCCCACAGGTAATATTGTGGATAATGGTGAAAGAACAGTTAAACCTATAAAGAGACAACTTCCTTTAATAAGTAGCCCTAATGATTTAATTAGTAAATTATCACTTGATGAACCTTTACATTTAACTTCTACTTCTTTAATTAATCCTTCTCTTACAATTAAAAAATGATTCTGTTTCCCCTGAAGTCTATACCTTACTTGAGAAAACTTCTGAGGATATATTGAAAGATACACTTGATTTTAATGTTGTAAAAGACAAAAATTTGAGAGGTGTATTAGTACATTAAAGTGATAGATTAAACAATTTGCACTTACATTGTAAAGAGAGCTCTTCTGTAAAAGATACAGCTTATTTTAAAATCAAAGAAACTTTGAATATTGTTCTTAGCCAGCAAAAACAAATAAGAAGTGATCAAAGAGCTATCTCAGATAAAAATATTAGTCTGCATAAAACTTTGAGTGAGTTAAAATGTTAGCCTGTATATACCCAGGACTGAGTAAAAAGTGCTTATAAGTTATGTTAAATACATGAACTATAGATGGGAACAATAAATGAGAGTACACAAACAGTATACATAAGTAAAATTATGATAATACACAAAAAATGCCATTATAACACCTTATATACACGCATATATCCACCTTTTATAGGTATTATGTACTTAATATTAAGTAGGAATATGTTAGGGTAATCTTAAGAACCTTAAGTATAAGGCTACATAATTTTTAAGTACACTTAAAGCTGTTATATTCATTGTTTTACACAAAAAACAAGAAATGCGCTTTATTTCAGTTAAAAGTTGACTATATGTGCTATAAAATTGAGAATATCAAAATTGCCCTTTGACAAATCAATTGGGCTCATTTAGGACTATTGATTTGGATATTTAAATGCATAAAAATAACACTTTTCAAATTTGGTGTTTTTTATACCAGAAATGGCTTCTGTGTACTGGCCACATACTGCCTGCTTTTTTCCCATGTGAATAGCTTCATTTTTAGCAAAGTTAGCTTTTTCACACTATAATTACCCCACATGCTACGCCCACTGTGGGGAAACACACTAAAATAGGCGACAGGCGCTTATTTAGTGTCCTAGCTTAATTAATAGTGCATTGACCTTGTTTATATGCACTAATTTCATTAATAACCTCACTCTTGGCATCTTGTTTCATCACCATGCTTAAATTCGCCTAATTTTAGTCAAGGATTTACCCGTGCAAGCGCCTGCCAAGGACTGCATGTAGTTACCCCACATCTGACACTCTTTTTTAAATTTTTGGGTGGTTTCTCAGTCAATATTGGTTATTTTTGGATGGGAATTTCATGTAGTATAATGTCAGGATTAGCTCCTCCATTTCCACAGTAGATTCCCCTTATTATTAAGCTATTATTAACCTTAAAAAGTCTCCTTTAGTCTTTTATATTATTGTTTTATATGCATATACTCACTTTTGTCTTTTTCATTAATTTTGATGGATTTCCCTTATTATTAATAGGATTTTGGCGGTTGTTACTTGTCTAATTATGTCATGGGTCACTAGGGATGTTGATGAGAAGGTCTATTAGTTGTTTGAGGCGTCATTAACTGTGTATTGGATGGTACATCAAGGGATTTATCGGGAAACTCAGTGTGTATAAAAGGAGGAGGTTTTTAGGTCTTGTTTCTACATTCTTTATCACTTCAATTTGACGAATATAACCAAACAAATTACAATACAAATCAATTAGTACTTTTATAAGACTTTTGAATAGTATCTGAATTTATTAAATCTATTTTTCTACCAACTAAAAAGATTGTAAGCCACATATAAGAATAGTGAGAATTATATTACTGAAACCTTTATTCTGAATTATATTTTACTATTTGTTGGATTTATACTACAGCATTCATATAGGACCATTTAAATATTCTAGAAAAAGACTTTTC
The DNA here is from genome assembly GCA_030280995.1 of Hemileia vastatrix. NCBI lineage: Eukaryota > Fungi > Basidiomycota > Pucciniomycetes > Pucciniales > Zaghouaniaceae > Hemileia > Hemileia vastatrix. The sequence continues at coordinate 11,405,587 of JASXTE010000012.1, forward strand.
AAGCTATTTCACGTCCATTTAGTTGATCTTAGCCTGAAAATTGGGGACCTTTCCTCAAGAATTCTGTTATAATCCAGTAAGTGAAATTTTCAAAGAAGGTGCACGTAAATAATATCCCTATAGAAATATTTGGATAATTACAACAGGTTGGGGTCACTTATATAGTTATTTCAGAAAAAGAAGCCCTGTTATATAATAAAATTGTGATATTGAATCAACAATTTTACCACTAATTTAACATAAAGTTGTTATTAGTGGGAGTCTGTCAATAGACCAATTAAATTTGTGATCTTTGCAGATAATAAACCAATTAAACTGATTAATTGTTTTCTTTTAACAGGACTCTTAATCTTTTCTTTTTATTGGTTTGTAACATTCATTAAATATTTAGAAGGAATCTTACTGATAGTTGTTTTCTTTTAAATATAAAAACAGGGCTACATATTGTAGACCATTTATATCAAGTGACCACATAAAAGCATATTTGACTTTTGGAACTTATAAATTCACTTGATACCAATAAGTAAGCAATAAAATTTTCTTCAGTGGTATTGATAAATACTGATAAAACTCATTTTGAAGTTTTCATATCTTTCAATTCTTTAAATTCCATGTAAATATGTGTGATAACAATGACATTGTAAGTAATAAGGCAAAACCTTATAGCTTAAGACCTAGAGCTGAGAAAACTGGTACAGGACATTCAAATGGAGGGCCAGGAGTCCACCATAAACACCATCACTCCACCAATGTCTCTGGAGGAAAAGGAAAAACTTTTAAAACAGGTATCAATAAAGAAAACAAAAAATACCTTACAAGAACAAATTCACTCCCTCTCCACCCTACTGAAAACCTTGAAAATAAGGGTAAACAATATAGTGGACCAGATAAACAATCTGGAGAAAAGAGCAGCTCAGGGTTTTGTAGAAGTCAATCAAGCTCTAGTAGAAATAAAGGCTCAACCACCAACAGTGGCACACAACAGTTCCATGGTAACACCTCCAGCCCAAGAGGAGGATCAAAAAATAACAGTAAGCAAATGGAAGTGGGATTGGTACGCCCAAAACTACAACAACCCTCAACAACAGGGCTCCAGAAGTCACCCTTATAGGGGAAAGCCAAGGAGAGGCAGGGGAAATGGAATAAGACCGTGGTAGGTCATCCATCTTCTCAGGATCAATTATATAATCCTAATAATGAATTACTTATAGGTAATGAAATTGATAGAGAGGTATTAGATATAATTGAGAAGGATTTAAAAAATTATTCATTTGAAAATAACATGTTAGACTTGTCTTTCAATGAGGAAAATGTACATAGTTTTATTGACCACCAGGAAAATACTATTAATGTAAAAATGGAATCAAATGAACTAAACCTTGACCCTGATGATGAGTCTTCTGAATTGGACACAGACAAAATTGAATATTTTCTAAAAGAAAATCCAATGGAATCAAAAATAATTAGTAAATTATTATTAAGAATTGAAAATTGGAAGAATTCTCTAGAGAGTCCAACAATAATACAGAAAGTGTATTATTAAACCTCACACAATCATTGAGTACAACAGCCAATAGGTTAAAAATTATTGAGAATTCAAATAATGAATTAATCAATGAAAACAAAAGATTAAACTCTGAGATTAAAAATTTAGAAAATAAATTAGAACATTCTCAGAATATTATGGCTACCATAGAGGGACGTGTAAAATTGTCTTTTTCAAATGTAAATGATACCTTGACTCATGTACCTGTAATAAAAGATAGGTTACAAAAAGTAGAAATTGAAGTAGCTAACATTTTGAAAAATACTGAAAAAATAAAAGATAATACCTCTTATGTAGAAAAAGTACCAGTATTTATGAAACACTCTGATGATAAACCAATGATTGAACATGAGCATAGTGTCATGGGCTCTGAGAATATAAAATCATTAAAAGATGAAATAAATGATCATCTTTCTAAAGTAAGTGAATTACTCAATATTCCTCAGGTTAGGAAATCAAAAACTAACCAAAAGAACTGGCCTAAGTTAGATCAGTACGCTTCTTTTGACGGGGATTCAAGATCTGATTGAAAACAATTCATACAAATAATTTATAACTTAAAATTTTCATACAAATTGCCTGATGAAGAAATTACTTCAAAGTTAATATCTTTATTTACAGATTTGGCCTTATTATGGTTTGAATCTGTGTTGAGTGAGAAAATTAATTACTCCTGGAATAAATGGAAGGCACTAATTGAAAGGCAATTTGGTGGCCCAAAATTTAGAATCACTCAACAAAGATTGTATGAAAGAACAAGATATAATCCAAATTCTGGAGATAAGCCCATGGTCTTCTTAATGAATTTAATAAGAATCATGAAAGCTATGGATCCAAAAATGGATTATGAAGAGTGGAAAGAAAAAATAATATACAAGTTGCCTATATCATTTAGAGACATTATTGTAGCTAGAACTGAAACCATCAGAGATACCTCTGGATTCATTAATATATGCAATGAGATATTATTAAACCACAAGTATGAAACCAATTATAGTAATTACAGACAAAGTGTTGACGTGGTAAAACCTACTACAAGTAAGTTACCATTGGAAAATAAAAAACCTTCAGCTCCCCTTGTCCCTAAGAGACAAGAAAATAACACTTGTTACAAATGTAATGAACCTTGGGTTAAGGTTCACACGTGTAAGAAGAGAATAAATGTTATTGAAACCTCCCAGAATTCTGAACCAAGTAATCATGAAGATGAAAATGTGGAAGCCAGTGAGGATTGCAAAAGTAACATATCTTACAGTGATGATGAAAATGAGATATTTGTATTAGAACAGGATATAATGTTCCTGAATGATGCTATACCTCATACAGACACATCTTTATCTTCCATTGAGGAAGCTGAAATAATTAAAGATGTAACTCATGATACTTACAAAATAACACCTATCAGAGCACCTGTTATTATATGTGGAAGAGAAATGAATGCCATTCTTGACACTGGGGCTGCAGGTAGTGTAGTTTCAATTAATACATTAATGAAACTTGACAGTAAGTATAAGGAAAAACTAGAATCTGTTCAAACAAAGAACTGGAGAGGTTTTGGTTCAATATTAAATCCAATTGGCAAACACAAAACTGCTGTATTCTTTAAATATAATAATGGATATGTAATAGCAGTTTGTGAATTTGTAGTAATGGATAATAATAATTGCAGTGATTGGTTTATTATTGGCAATGATTTATTGACAAAATTTGGCATTAAACTAGATCCTGCAAACATTTGTTTCACCATAGGCGTGAATGGTAAGAGAAAATTCAAGATATGTTCTGAAAATTCAGTGTATGCCATTTCTCCTAGAGAAGAGCAAATGCAAGGTGGAAGAACCACCACTGAAGTGGTTGAATTGGAAAATGAAATCCAAAAGGCCTCTTTCAGTCCTCAACTCTCAAAAATTGAAGAAGAAAATATTTTGAGATTGATTAAATCATATCCTATGGCATTTGCTCATGGTTCAAATGAACTAGAATTGGTCAAAGACCATGAGAAGAAAATCTCTCTAAGCTGTGATTTGGATAATATTCTTGGCAGCCTAAAAAAGAAACCTTACCCAGCATCTCCTGCAAAAAGGAAAGATATTGAATACAATATAAAAATGTTGTTGGAAATGGGTATTGTTGAAAAAGTGGACACAACACCTAAGTATTGTGTCATTTCACCAGTATTGATCTCTTATGAAAAAGATAAGGCAAGATTATGCGGTGATTATAGAGCTCTGAATACATACACAAAAGATGATATTTACCCTCTACCAAGGAGAGCTTCTATCCATGCTACTTTACAAGGAGCAAAATATATTTCCTGTCTGGATGGAAACAAAGGTTACCACCAGATTCCTCTGGAAAGAAATTCTCAAAATTATATATTAATAGCCACACAAATGGGTATATATAAGTATGTGAGAATGCCATTTGGCCCAAAGAATGCGCCTTCAGTCTTCCAAAAATTGATGGATAGTGTTTTTCATCAGAAAATGGTTGAAGGATGGCTATTGGTCTATATTGATGACATCATAGTGTTTTCAAAAACATATGATGAACATTTAAATCACCTGAAAAGAGTATTTCAAAGAATGGATGAAATTAATATGACAATTGCATTAAATAAATGTAAATTTGGATTTCAATCCTTGAAAGTACTTGGACAAGTTGTATCTGGATTACAAATTTGTGTTGACCAGAATAAGGTGGCAGCAATTAAAAAAATTGGTATACCTAAAAATGTAAAAGAAATTCAAAGTTTTTTGGGTATGTGTGGATATTATAGACAATATATTAAAAATTACCAATCTATTGCAGCTCCTTTAACAACATTAATCAGGAAAAATGAGGCATTCATTTGGAATAATGAAAGACAACATGCCTTTAATAAATTAAAGGAATGTTTAATGATAGCTCCAATTTTGGGACTGCCAGATTTCACCCTACCTTTTATCTTGTACACTGATGCAAGCTTCATAGGTTTAGGTGCTGCTTTATAGCAGAAACAGATAATAAATGGAAAATTATCTGAAGTAGTTGTCTGTTATATATCCAGAACCTTCAGAAAAATTGAATTAAGGTATGGTGCCACACAGCTAGAATGTTTAGCCGTGGTGTGGGCTTTGGAGAAGCTTCATTACTATCTGGAAGACCAGAAGTTTGAACTTATAACAGATTTCAGTGCAGTAAAATCATTACTAAACATGAAAACACCTAATAGGCACATGTTCAGATGGCAACTAGCTGTACAAGAGTACAGAGGAAGAATGACAATCACTCACAGAGCAGGAACATTGCATTCTAATGTGGATTTATTATCCAGAAGTCCTTTGCCAAATGATGCTGACAACCCAGCTTATGTACCTGAAAATGAGGTTATACATATATTTGGGATTTATATAGTGTATTTGGAAGAAGAGTTTATGCAAACTATATTAGAAAATTATTCATCTGATAAAGATTTGTCTAAACTATATACCATTGTTAATGATCCAACAAATTCCTCCATGAGTGCATTAATTAAACCTTGCCTCCAAAGTATAAAAATGCATTGGAAAAAGGTAAACTATCAATTGAAGATGGATATATATATTACAGGAAAAAGTTAAGTAATGTTATAGTAATACCACCTTCTATGAAAGAGTTAATGTTGAGTACTTGTCATGATGACATCTTAGCTGGTCATTTTGACTTTAACAAAACATTAACCAGAGTTAAAACTACAGCCTGTTGGATAAAAATGAAAGAAGATGTACAAAAATACATTGAAACATGTGACTCTTTTCAGAAATCTAAAAGATTAACTAGGAAGAGAGCTGGGTTGTTACAACAAATAGAGCACCCAAAAGCTCCATGGAAAATTAAAAACATGGATTTTGTAACTGGCTTTCCATTAGCAGGAAAAGAAAGTTATAATTCTTGCTGGGTAATTGTGGATAGATTAACAAAAATGTGTAAATTTATCCCTACCCATAAAGAGGTATCTGCAAAAGACTTGGCATTACTATGGTGGACTCAGATGATGAATACTGCTGGGTTCCCCAAAGCCATAATCTCTGACAGAGACCCTAAATTTACTTCAGAGTTCTGGACATCATTGATGGAAGTATCAGGTGGTCAATTGAAATTGTCCACAGCACACCATCCACAAACTGATGGGCTGGCTGAGAGAATGATACAAACTCTAGAAGACATGATCAGAAGATATTGTGCCTTTGGATTAGAATACAAAGACAATGAGAAAATCACACATGACTGGGTAACATTAATTCCTGGCCTTGAATTTGCTTATAACAGCACAACTCATTCTGTAACAGAGAAGAAACCATTTGAACTTTGGCTGGGATACGCTGTGGTAGCCTAAAGTTTAGTATGGCACCTAAGTACGTAAATGGAGTTATTACGGCGTGCAAGATTGGCGTTAATTTTTTTATAAAAGGGTTTTATTTAATTTATTTGAGTTTTAAATATGAAGAAATTGGTCAAGAGCAAATGCCTACGCAAAAACGATTTATTTTACAGAGAAAACTTATTTTTACGGTCTGAAGAATTTATAAGTATTAAGTCGAGTCACTCAAGAACCTTGGGAAATTTTCCCAGAATTTTTACTATTTTTCTTATATTTTTAAATGAATTTTAAAGTTTTATAGAAATATTTACGTTTTCAGAAATTACTTAACTTCGATGAATTTTCACGGGGTAATTAGAGCTGCGCAGACTACAAAAAGTAGTTTGGTATGTAAAGGGGAAGTAGCTCTATTATGTGTAATTTTTCTAGATTTTTATTATAGTTTTAAGGTTCTAATTGAGTCCGGAAGTCCGGACGGACTCCGTTTCGACTCCGTACGGACTCCGCTTCGGCTCCGGATTGACTCTGGGAGAGCTCTGGAGGGGAAAACTTAGGCACGTGACTAGGAATACTTAAGCGCTTCTCAAACTCGAAATTGAGAGGGGGGACACATCATACAGCTGAATCTTTAACCACCACAGTCTCATTTTTTATTACTCAACAAATTAAATAAATTGTAATACCCTTATAGCTTTATATTTTATATAAAATTTTAGAAATACTACTCAACAATTTAAATCACACTTCATACAGGGTATCTTTAGAAAGGTCTTCATCACTGGGACTCAATTATTGCTGTCTCATAAAAATTCAAATTATTATAAAAACATAAAAGTCAATCTTTTCAGATCTTTCACTGGTACACCTTAATTGTTGTTATCAGTATTTCTTTTCTCAACAGCCACTTTCATTAAATCTCAATAAGCGTCAATTATTTTAGAGTTTCATTATTTTTATCAATCAGATCCAAGTAGACTGGTTAGCTTAGTGATTTAGAATTCCCATTTTGTTATTTTATTGGAAGGATGGGGTTTTCAGCTAAATCCACATATCTCCTCTGGATTCTGCTTACAGCAAGGCGACTGTAAGAGTTTACCTTACCATAGTCGGCGCCCAACGTGGGGTCTCGAAATCTCTAGCTTTTTCTAGGACTTACTTGGATCTAGGACTTTCTTAGCCTGCAAGAGGCTTATTCTCTGGAACTCTAATTGGATTTTTGTTATTGGCCTGCAAGAGGCTTGTTATTTTAATGGTTGTTAACGCTTTTCTTATGTTTTGGGATGTCTTCTACTAGTGGAACTTCTGTGTTGGCTGCTGGTGTACCTGTTAGGGCATCAGTAAGGATTGTATCTTGGGTTGGGCCCAAGTTTTCTGGAGATAATTTAGAAGGATTTTTACATAGGTATGAAACTGCAGCTGCGTTTGATGGTGCTTTACCTCTGGATATGGTGAAGCAGATTAGGTTCTTTATTTTGGACAGAGAGGTGGAAAAGGAGGTTATTTCTATGGATGGTTATAAAGATCAAGATTGGAGAAAGCTCAAGATGTAAATGGAAAAAAGGTGGCCAAAAGTTTATTCATTGGAGGATCTAAAGGATATAGCTAGGAAATGGGAATCAAAAGGTGGTGTAACATCTCTGCATCAGTATCATCATTTTATGGTTGAATTTCAGGTGGTTCTGGATTATTTGTTGGAGTATGAAATTTTATTTCATGATAATGCATCAAAGTATATTTTTTGGGATGCTATGGGGGAAAAGGTTAAGAAAGATGTTTTGATGGTGCTTATCAATGCGAATTTAATGAAGGATTGCCCAGATGGAGAAACTAGGATTCCTGGTATGGAGGTGCTAAAGAAGGCTATTTTAGAACATCTGGATACTCATAATTCTGTTAATTTGGACCCTGGAAAAGAGGTTTTTCTTGCTCAAGAGATAGAAGAGGGCGGTTTAGAAGAATTAGCTTCTGTTGAATTTTTGGAATCAGCCATTCCTGAAGATTTTTTCCAGCCTGAAGATATTATTTTTGTTAACAATTCTGTTGGGAAAGAAGAGATTTTTGAAGATAAAGATATTGTTGTCATTAATGACAAAATTTTGGATGATGGGGATAATTTTTTGTTGAATGATTTGAAATCAGATTTAGAGGATTTTGTGCCTCAGGTTTTGTCTTCAGAAGCAGAGACTGTCTGCAATGAAGATATGGATATGGTGGATTTGTTACAATCTCAGGGAGAGATTGTTAAGGAGGATATGGTTTTCCCTGAACTAATAAAGAGTGTAGTGGCATTTGATAATAGAGTGCATAAATTGGATGCACTCATGTTTTGGAAAAGGGTTGTTTATTTTTTATGTCCAATGGCAGGACAAATTATGGGGGTTTATTTTTGGGTTTTATGGAATCGGTGGATAAGCCCTTGGGGCAAAATTATGGATTATCTCCAGGGGATATCAAGAATTTAATTCCTCCGAAATGAGGATAAACTACCTAAACTGGGCTGAAATTTTCTTTTATTGTTATGTCTTCATTTTTTTAGGATTCAAATTATTATGGATGCCCTCATTTTTTGGGGTAGCAGGGGCTGATCGCTCTAATGTTGTAATCTCTCCTCAGGATGAGATCCTGGATTGCAATAGGTCAGCTCACTTGGAGATAATTCAAGTGAATTCTCAATTATTTTCTGTTAATATTACTTTGGAGTGCAAATACGTTTTGGACTTTTCTACATGTTTATTGGATTTACCCTGTTATTCTATTAAATTTAAAAATGGTGAAAATGGCAAAATGGGCCAAATTAGGTTGGATAAAAATTGGAAGGGTATGTTTTTGGACCTCCAGCAAGAGGGTAAACTGCGAAAAACTTATCAAAACCCGATTAAAAATCTCAGTATAATTAAAACACAAAAAAATAATTTATGTGAAAATGTTATTCCGGACCTCCAGCAAGAGGTTAAACTGCAATTATCTCCTTCTATTATGGGCCTCCAGCAAGAGGATAAACTGCAATTATCTCCTTCTATTTCGGACCTCCAGCAAGAGGTTAAACTGCAATTATCTCCTTCTATTATGGACCTCCAGCAAGAGGGTAAACTGCAAATATCACATCAAAATCCAATAAAAAATCTCAGTATAATTAAAACACAAAAAAATAATTTTTGTGAAAATCCAATTCCGGTCCTCCAGCAAGAGGTTAAACTGCCAACTTTCTTTACGGGCGATTTACTGTTGGATAAGGGAAGCAAAGGTGTTGGAAAATCTGTTTATAAATTAGACGAGGGAAAGGAGAAAAGGGTAAAATTTAAAAATGAAATAAAATATTTTTCTAATTTTTCTTATTCCGATTCTGGAAATGAAGAAGATTCATTTGATGAAAGTTTTAATGGCGATACAAAAGTAAATGATTTACCTCAAGCTTATTTAGATGTGGACGCAGCCAAATATAAGAAAGTAGCAAATAAAGTTTGACCTATTAATGAACCACTACCTGCTGAATTAAATCCACCTTTGAGAAGACCAAGGTTATCAAGAGATCCTTATGAAAGTCCCTTGGTAAAGAATCCGCCTGAATTTTCTGAGACGTCAAGAATCACTTTTGAGAGACTGGGTGTTGTTAATTTTGGACCTGATGGTTGGTTGTCTGGAGAAGAGAAGAAGTTGTTGTTGGATGTGATGGTCAAGCGAGAGAAGGCCATTGCTTTTGTAGAAGAGGAGAGGGGTGTGTTGAAGCATTCCTATGGGGAGCCTTACAAGATTCCTGTGGTATGTCATGAAACGTGGCAGCAGAAACCGATTCCTATTCCGGCTGCATTAAAAGAAGCCTATATTGAAGTTGTCAGAGAACGGATACGCACTGGACTGTATGAGCAATCAACATCAAGTTATTCTAGTCCGGTATTTTGTATCAAGAAACCAAATGGCAAGCTTAGAGTTGTTCATGATCTTAGGAAATTAAATAGGGTTACAATAAAGGATGCTGGGATACCGCCTAGTGCTGAGGAGTTTGTTGAAGCGTTTTCAGGGAGAGTGTGTTATGGTTTGGGAGATATTATGGGTGGATATGATGAGAGAGAGTTACATCCGGACTCAAGGCCTCTCACTACATTTGATACGCCACTTGGACGTTTACAGTTAACAAGATTACCTCAAGGAGCAACAAATTTGGTTGCAGTTTATCAAGCTCAGATGGCTTGGATCCTTCAAGACATAATTCCACAATATGCTGGAATCTTTATAGATGATGGAGGAATTAAGGGACCAACAACCGACTATGATAACCAGGTGTTGGAAGAGAATCCCGGGATACGCAAATTCATTTGGGAGTTTGCAATTACTTTAGAAAGAATCTTGTTTCGAATTGAAGAGGCTGGTTTAACTATTTCAGGTTCAAAATTTTCATGTTGTGTGCCAGCCTTAGAAATATTAGGCCATGTGGTATGTAGAGAGGGTAGGATTATGTCCAAGAAGAAAGTTAAAAAAATTCAGTCCTGGCCAAGACCCAAGAATACGACCGAAGTTAGAGGGTTTTTAGGCGTTTGCGTATATGTTAGAATGTTTATTAAGGACTTTTCTTCATTGGCAGCTCCATTGAGACGGTTAACAAGAAAGGATGCAGACTGGGAGTGGGATGAAGAGTGTGAGAAGGCGTTTGTGAAGTTGAAGGAGGTTGTAGGGAAGGATTTAGTCCTGCACAAGTTGGATTATGGAAAAGAAGCTGGCAGAATTTATTTAGCAGTTGATTCAAGTCAGGTTGCAGCTGGGGCGGTTTTGTCTCAGATGGATAAAGCTGGTTACATCAGGCCAGTTAGGTATGAATCTGTAGTATTTACTGAGGTCAAATCAAGATATTCTCAACCAAAATTGGAATTATGTGGTGTGGCAAAAATACTGAAGAAACTTCAGCATCATTTGTGGGGGCAACATTTTGAGTTGCAAGTGGATGCGAAATCGTTAATCCAGATGATTAATTCCCCAAGTTTACCAAACGCACCCATGACGAGATGGGTAGCTTTTATTCAACATTTTTCGTTTGATTTAGTTCATAAGCCTGGCAAAACTTTTACTATGCCAGATGGTTTATCAAGGAGACCACCCACTGAAGAAGATTCAGACTCAGAAGAGTTCGATGAAGATATACCTATTATCAAAGCCAGCACTAAAGGAGCTGAAGACTTTCCATACCTCCCCCATGAGGTTAAACTGGCAGGACTATTGTGTTTAGATTATGGTAATAATGACCTCCACCAAGAGGATAAACTGGAAAATAGTTTTTATGTTAATAAAGGTGTTAGAAAAGGTGTAGATAAATTTGGTAGAAAGGAGGTAGAAGAAGATGTGGTGTATGTAGAGGAAGATGGATTAGTAGCGTGGGATAGTAGTAAATTAAGGAATGGTGTATATGTTGGAGAATTAGAGAATTTAAATAAAAGGGTGGATAAAGAGAAAGAGGTATTTTCAAATACGGTTTACAAAGGATCCAAAGGTTCAGAAGAAAAACGTCGACATAGCTCGATTAAAGATTTATTTAGGGGTCAACGATTATTGGCTCATTCATGTGCAGGTGATATTGGTGATAGAGAAGTCCCTATTGATGTTATATTAATCGATTTTCAAGATGAAGTCTGGGGTCAGACTGGTTTTTATTTTTTGTTAGTCAAATATTTGTTGACTTTAGAGAGGCCAGAAGATTGTGAAGACAATGAATGGGTGGCTATCAAGAGGAAGTCATCTACGTTTTACCTATCTGGTCGACGCTTAATGAGGAGAAGGTATCCAAATCCTCAAGTAGTTTTAACTCAAGAGAAGGGGCAAGAATTAGTTTTGAAATCACTGCATGAAGATCTCGGGCATAGAGGCGTTGGAGAAACGTTTAGAAGAATTTCTGATCGATCTCGGTGGCCTTGCATGAAGATGGCTGTTAAACAGTGGGTTCAGTCATGCAAAGAATGTCAAAGACGAAGTTATTTAAGGCCAAAAGAACCTGGACGCGCAACCGGTGAATATACGCTCTTTGGGAGAGTTAGTTTAGATGCCGTTCATATAAAAGAGGGACGGTATAAATATTTAATTGTGGCCAGAGATGATTTATCTGGTTGGGTAGAGGCAGCGCCTCTTATTAATTTAACTGCCAAAAATGTGGCAGAATTTTTTTTGAATAATTGGGTATATAGGTATGGGGTGATGAAGTTGGTGACGGTAGATGGAGGTCCTGAATTTGGGACAGAGTTTAAAGAGGCCGTATTGAAAGTTGGATCAAAGGTTAGGGTAGCAACCCCATATTATCCCGAAGCTGAAGGCATGGTTGAAAGAGGGCATCAAGTTATTAAGGATGCTTTAGTTAAAATGTGTGGGACAAGCGCTGAAAAGTGGAGGCACTATTTACCTTTAGTTTTATTTGCTGATCAAATCACCGCCAAAAGGACGACCAGATTTTCACCTTATGAACTTGTTTTTGGAAAGAAAGCAGTTTTACCGGTTGATTTAGTAGCTGAATCATATCTTGGAGTTGACTGGGACACGGTCAAAACTACTGAAGAATTATTGTGTGCAAGAATGATGCAGCTAGAAAAGGCATATTTGTGGATGATGAACATCCGAAATCAATCAGTCAGATATTGGGATGAGCGGTTGGCACATCGATTAAGGAAACCTTTGAACCCAGGAGATATGGTCTTGTTGTATAATAGGAGTTTGGAAAGTCAGTGGGGAAAGATGTTTGCAGATAGGTGGAATGGACCGTATAAAATCAAGGAGCAAGTTTCCGGCGGTTCATATGTGCTAGAAGAGTTGGATGGAGTAGTATTGAAGAAGAGGGTAGCAGCCGATCAAGTGAAACGGTTCTATCCTAGAGGCACCAGGAGTGCCGAAGTCTAACTCCAAAATGAGGATAAACTACAATTTTAATGACATTTATCAAATTTTATGGATTCCTCCGCAATGAGGATAAACTATGATATCGACAAAATTTTATGACGACCTCCGCAACGAGGATAAACTATCTTCTTTTTTTTATCAAAATAATTTACAATCGTTACACTGTATATGGTCAACAAAACTATGATGAAACTTAACAAAATTCAAGAAGACCTTCTTTGAAATTTTCAAAAACTTAAAATTCTTAAAATATGGGTGAAGATAGTGTTGGGAAATTTTTTTTTTAAAATTTATTGGAAGAAGTGTTCACCGGGGAACCTTCTTAATTTAATATTGGCAAGTGTGGGGGTAATTGATGGGCTGGCTGCTCTATACACAATTACCCCATAATGTTCGTTTCCAAAATTTTCCCTGTTTCCAGTTGAATCCTGGCTTTGTCTTTTAATGATAGGAAGTCCACTAAGACTATAAACTGGAACAAATCAAGAGACGCCGCTCTCAACGCCGGATTCAAGATTCTTTTTATTTTATTTTGTTTTTGATTTTTTTTATGATAGATTGTGATTTCTTTTCTTTAATATATATTATGAATTATTGTAAAGGTGATACTCACTGGTGGTCTCTAATCATTTTAATAAATTGGAGGGAGCCCACCCAGTGATCATCATTATAAAAATTATCTTCTAAAAACTTTCATTTATTTTCTTTTCTTTTCAATTTCTCAAATTGTGTAACCACATCAAGTTGCACTTGGATGTGGGTATGATGTTGAGGGTATGGCTCATCAAATGGCCGGGGGGCATCTTTTAAAATTTTATTTTAAAAATTTTTATTACTTTTTTTATCTTTCTTTTCACATTTGTTTATCTTTCTTTAAAATTAAATTTTAAATTTTATTTCAAAACTATCTTTTCTAAAATCTTTTATTTTAAATCACAAAAAAATAAAAAATAAAAAAATATAATAAAAAAATAAAAAAAAATAAAAAATAAAATTAAATTAAAATTAAAATTAAAAATAAATAAATAAAAATAAAAAAATAAAAAAATCAAAAAAAAAAAAAAAAATCAATTAATTAAATCAAAATTATTATTATAATTCTTAGTTTTATTTTACAGTCTTCATTCTTTTTAGTTTTATTCATTTAGTTTAGACAGGAAACAGGGTCTAGGGGAACTCAATACCAATGGGATTTTACTTCAAGATATCTGTTAGTCCTCCAAGACTTTAAACTGGCTACTGTTCAAGACTTTCCTTAAGGGTTTTATACAAATTATGGAGCTGTTAGTCCTCCAAGACTTTAAACTGGCTACTGTTCAAGACATTCTTTAAGGTTCTTTTATACGTATTTTGGATCTGTTAGTCCTCCAAGACTTTAAACTGGCTACTGTTCAAGACTTTCCTTAAGGTTTTATACGAATTTTGGAGCTGTTAGTCCTCCAAGACTTTAAACTGGCTAATTTTCAAGACTCTCATTAAAAATTTTATATTGGAGCTGTTAGTCCTTCAAGACTTTAAACTGAATTTCAAGGATGATTAAGATTTTATGGATATTTTCGGAGACGGATTTTTTTTAATATATAAATCAAATGTTAGGTCCACCAAGACCCTAAACTGGACTATTATCAAGCCGTTGGGTCCACCATGACCTTAAACTGGATTTCTTATCGATTAAATGTTTGGTCCACCATGACTTTAAACTGGTAGTTCATTCATTGTTTAGTCCACTATGACTTTAAACTGGAAAATTAATATCTGCAGGATAATTCAAAATTCATTGGACCACTATGGCCTTATACTGGATTACTTGTCAATCAAATGGTTGGTCCACTATGACATTAAACTGGATTATCAAATTTATTCAATCTTTGGTCAAGCCTAGGCCTTACTTAGAAATTTATCAAGTTATTTATGCACCTAAACGATCTTTGGTCCACCAAGACCATAAACTGGCAATCGATTATATGTTTGGTCTACCAAGACTTTAAATTGGAATGTCAATCTTGTTTGGATAACTCAATTCAATCTTTTAATTTATCACTGTCCACTATGACTCTAAACTGGTTATTCAATTATTTCTGGAATTGGGTGCTGATAAGCTTTAGGAGGTTAAAATTTTAGGTGGTGATGATGCCAAGGAAAGCATAATGGTTAATTAGGTGAAATTTGTGGCGCTTTAACATGGTCTAAAGTTAATATTATTATTGGAAGCCTGGCAAAAGTATTTTATGGGTTTGCTGTATAGCAAAGTTTGAAAATTGTGATGAAGGAATCAGAAGTTAGGATGGTAGTTGGATTTTAGGGAATGATTTTTTTTAGTGCCTCATAGTTAGGCCATTTTTTTTTGGTGTGAAGCTTGGAGGACCTTATGGCGAGATTGGAATCATAGAATTTGGCTCAGTGGGGGGCCCTATGAGGTTGGAATCAGGAGTATTCGGCTCATAGGAAGATCCACTCTCTCAATGCTGTGACAAGAAGGAAGACTGGTTAATGGGAGTCTGAAGGGATTCAAACCTTGCTCTCGTAGTGGAATCATCACAAGATTTATTTTATTTTATTTTATGTTATATCAAGCCAGAGAAGAAGAAACAACGTTTTTATTATAAAGAATTAAAAGAAGACCAGCTAAAACAAATTTATCAAATTATTTTATTAGAAAAGATAATTCTTTTGGAATTGCTCAACCACTTATGCAAAGTTTTAAGAATGGGGACATTCTCGATTGGAGGGAGGATGTGGTAGCCTAAAGTTTAGTATGGCACCTAAGTACGTAAATGGAGTTATTACGGCGTGCAAGATTGGCGTTAATTTTTTTATAAAAGGGTTTTATTTAATTTATTTGAGTTTTAAATATGAAGAAATTGGTCAAGAGCAAATGCCTACGCGAAAACGATTTATTTTACAGAGAAAACTTATTTTTACGGTCTGAAGAGTTTATAAGTATTAAGTCGAGTCACTCAAGAACCTTGGGAAATTTTCCCAGAATTTTTACTATTTTTCTTATATTTTTAAATGAATTTTAAAGTTTTATAGAAATATTTACGTTTTCAGAAATTACTTAACTTCGATGAATTTTCACGGGGTAATTAGAGCTGCGCAGACTACAAAAAGTAGTTTGGTATGTAAAGGGAAAGTAGCTCTATTATGTGTAATTTTTCTTGATTTTTTATTATAGTTTTAAGGTTCTAATTGAGTCCGGAAGTCCGGACGGACTCCGTTTTGACTCCGTACGGACTCCGCTTCGGCTCCAGATTGACTCTGGGAGAGCTCTGGAGGGGAAAACTTAGGCACATGACTAGGAATACTTAAGCGCTTCTCAAGCTCGAAATTGAGAGGGGGGACACATCATACAGCTGAATCTTTAACCACCACAGTCTCATTTTTTATTACTCAACAAATTAAATAAATTGTAATACCCTTATAACTTTATATTTTATATAACATTTTAGAAATACTACTCAACAATTTAAATCACACTTCATACAGGGTATCTTTAGAAAGGTCTTCATCACTGGGACTCAATTATTGCTGTCTCATAAAAATTCAAATTATTATAAAAACATAAAAGTCAATCTTTTCAGATCTTTCACTGGTACACCTTAATTGTTGTTATCAGTATTTCTTTTCTCAACAACCACTTTCATTAAATCTCAATAAGCGTTAATTATTTTAGAGTTTCATTATTTTTATCAATCAGATCCAAGTAGACTGGTTAGCTTAGTGATTTAGAATTCCCATTTTGTTATTTTATTGGAAGGACGGGGTTTTCAGCTAAATCCACATATCTCCTCCTGATTCTGCTTACAGCAAGGCGACTGTAAGAGTTTACCTTACCATAACGCACCAAATACCCCAGGAAATCATTTAAATAAATTAAAAAGGTTGGATATACACCCTGGTACTAAATCCCTTATTCATATGCAACAATTGTGTAGAAAGCATGCAGAAGAATGAATCCAAAAAGCATTTGAATATGAAAAGAAAGGTGGGACAAATCTCATAAAGAATTTGAATTCAAAAAGGGAGATGAAGTCCTAATATCAACACTACATTTTAACTTACAAGGTAATGTTAAACTAAAGGATCCCTTTGTAGGACCTTTTGTAGTAAGTAAAATGGTTGGTAATAATGCGGTGGAAGTCATATTATATGCTCCATATGATAGGAAACATCCAGTTTTCCTTATCTCATTATTGAAACCTTACCATGCAAATAATCCTGACTTGTTTCCAAAAAGAAGGGGAAGGCCTAAAAAGCAACCTGAAGAAATTGTGGAAAAAGCAGAGACTGAAAAAATACTCAAGAAAAGAATCCTTACTAAAGAGAAAGGAACAGAGTATTTACTAAGATTTAAAGGGAAATCAAATGAATTTGATAAATGGATACCTGAAAAAGAAATTTCTAATTTTTCCACCCTTCTTAAAAAATTTAAACAGAAATAAATTTCTGTTCATCCAGCTGAGGGGTTAAAAATCAGTACTCATAATATTTTATTATGTTTTATTTCTTTCAAGTATAATCTTTAATGCTACAGAATTAATCTGAATACCTGAAAATTACAAATAAATAAATAAAATTTATAACTTATCATTTTTATTATTATTTTTTTGGGTGGGCAAGTGTCAGCCTGTATATACCCAGGACTGAGTAAAAAGTGCTTATAAGTTATGTTAAATACATGAACTATACATGGGAACAATAAATGAGAGTACACAAACAGTATACATAAGTAAAATTATGATAATACACAAAGAATGCCATTATAACACCTTATATACACGCATATATCCACCTTTTATAGGTCTTATGTACTTAATATTAAGTAGGAATATGTTAGGGTAATCTGAAGAACCTTAAGTATAAGGCTACATAATTTTTAAGTACACTTAAAGCTGTTATATTCATTTTTTTACACAAAAAACAAGAAATGCGCTTTATTTCACTTAAAAGTTGACTATATGTGCTATAAAATTGAGAATATCAAAATTGCGCTTTGACAGATAAATTGGGCTCATTTAGGACTATTGATTTGGATATTTAAATGCATAAAAATAACACTTTTCAAATTTGGTGTTTTTTATACCAGAAATGGCTTCTGTGTACTGGCCACATACTGCCTGCTTTTTTCCCATGTGAATAGCTTCATTTTTAGCAAAGTTAGCTTTTTCACACTATAATTACCCCACATGCTACGCCCACTGTGGGGAAACACACTAAAATAGGCAACAGGCGCTTATTTAGTGTCCTAGCTTAATTAATAGTGCATTGACCTTGTTTATATGCACTAATTTCATTAATAACCTCACTCTTGGCATCTTATTTCATCACCATGCTTAAATTCGCCTAATTTTAGTCAAGGATTTACCCGTGCAAGCGCCTGCCAAGGACTGCATGTAGTTACCCCACATCTGACGCTCTTTTTTAAGTTTTTGGGTGGTTTCTCAGTCAATATTGGTTATTTTTGGATGGGAATTTCATGTAGTATAATGTCAGGATTAGCTCCTCCATTTCAACAGTAGATTCCCCTTATTATTAAGCTATTATTAACCTTAAAAAGTCTCCTTTAGTCTTTTATATTATTGTTTTATATGCATATACTCACTTTTGTCTTTTTCATTAATTTTGATGGATTTCCCTTATTATTAATAGGATTTTGGCGGTTTTTACTTGTCTAATTATGTCATGGGTCGCTAGGGATGTTGATGAGCAGGTCTATTAGTTGTTTGAGGCGTCATTAACTGTGTATTGGATGGTACATCAAGGGATTTATTGGGAAACTCAGTGTGTATAAAAGGAGGAGGTTTTTAGGTCTTGTTTCTACATTCTTTATCACTTCAATTTAACGAATATAACCAAAAAAATTACAATACAACTCAATTAGTACTTTTATGAGACTTTGGAATAGTATCTGAATTTATTAAATCTATTTTTCTACCAACTAAAAAGATTGTAAGCCACATATAAGAATAGTGAGAATTATATTACTGAAACCTTTATTCTGAATTATATTTTACTATTTGTTGGATTTATACTACAGTATTCATATAGGACCATTTAAATCTTCTAGACAAGGACTTTTCAAGCTAGTTCACGTCCATTTAGTTTATCTTGTCCTGACATTAAACCTCTTATTGAAGAGAATTATTCATTGAAAATTGAAATCAAGTCTCTAAACAATGAGTTGAAAAAGTTGAAAAATGATTTCCAAGCTCTGAGTACCAAATACACAGTTTTTGAGGACAGAATTTTTTTATTCCTTGCAAAAATAAATGACCAGATGTTTGAAATTCCAAGGATAAGAAGTCATTTATCTGATCTACAGGACAAATTCTCAACCTTAACTGTCAAAAATTACGGTGTAGATGAAAATGCTCCCAATAAGCTGCATAAGAATAAATGAAAGAGGCCTGAACAAAGCAGCTCTTTTCTTCTCCATATTTCAGCAATTAAACAAATTGACAATGAGTCTGTAAAATCTTTTGCTTCAAGCAACAAATATTTTAATGGTCATGAACCAGCTGTTTCTGTAAATAATGAAATTTCTGAACACCTGGCTAAACTTCAAGAATTATTAATGTTAAATAATTCTAATCAAAAGATGGACCATCCCAGTAGCAAAAAAAATCTGCCCAAACTTGATCAGTATCCCACTTTTGATGGTGACTCTTCATCTGACTGGAAACACTTTGTTCAGAGAATTGATAATCTGGAAAACTCTTATAAATTTCTAGATGAAGAAATTTTCTCTTAATAAATTTCTTTATTTTCCAATGTAGCTTTAATGTGGTATGAATCTGTCTTATTAGACAATCAACATTATACTTGGAAAGAGTGGAAAACATTAATTGAAAATCAATTTGGTGGTTCCAAATTCAGACTTGCCCAGCAGAGATTATATGAGACTGCTAAATATGAGTCCTCCTCTCCTGAAAAACATATTTTTTCCTTATGAAAATTACAAAAATTCTTAGAGTTATGGATCCTAAAATGGATTATGATATTTGGACAGATAAAATTCTCTATAAACTGCCCAATTCTCTGAGAGATTTGATTGTGGAAAGGACTGAGCATGTAAGAGAGAATTATTCCTTTATTAATATATGTAGTGAAGTTCTACTAGATCATGGATATGAACCAAGGAATTATCCTTTAAAATATTATCATGACCAACAAAAGCCTTCCACAAAACTTCCTGACAAAGCTGGTAGACCTTCTTCCCCAGTTGCACCAAATAAATATGAAACTACACTTGTTTTAAATGTAACAACCCATGGCAGAAAGGAAATATTTGTGACAAGAAAATTCATCTTGTTAAAAAACTGAGGAATCTGAAAATACTCAAGCTGATCTTGATGATTCCTCAAGTGACTGTAATAGCAATATATCTTATGACCATGATTCTTCTCAAGAAGTTCTAGTTTTAAAAAAGGATATCCAATATTCAGATAATTGGTCTGAAAATGGTGATATTGACTCATATTCTGTAGAGAATGCTGAAGAAATTAGAGATATTACTGACAGTTCCATTTGAATATCACCTTTGAGGGCACCAGTTATCATAAATGGTAAAAATGTTGAGGTTATTCTTGACTCTGGTGCTGGAGGAAATGTGGTTTCTGAGAAAGCACTGGCTTCAGTCGATAAGAATTATCAATACAAATTATTACCTATAACATCTGAAAAATGGAAAGGTTATGGTTCTGTTTTATGTCTCATTGGCAAATAAAAGACCTCTGTGTTTTTTAAATATAATGGTGGTTTTGTCAGAGCTATTTGTGAAGTTGTTGTTATTAAAAAAGATAATTTAAGCAATTTTTTTATCATGGGAAATGAAATTTTAACCATTTTTGGACTTAAATTGGATCCTGCAAACAATTGTTTTACCTTGGGCATGAATGGGAAAAGAAAATTTGAAATTTCTTCTTCTAAAAAAAATTCTGCACCCTTATTAAGATCTTGTCATTCTTTGATCCAATGTAAAGGCAGAAAAACCGAGGAAATAGATGTATTATTGTCTGAATATGATACAGCTGAATTTGGTGATCAATTAACTGATGATCAAAAGGATTCAATAGTAGCATTAATAACATCTTTCCCAATGACTTTTGCTCATGTTTCCCATGTGTTAGGGTTGGTTAAAGATGAAATGAAAGTTTCTTTATCCTGAAATTTGAATGAAATACCTCCCAGCCTTAAGAAAAAAATTTATCCATCTTCCCCCACAAAGAGAAAATATATTGAAGATAATATCTCAACTTTATTAAGTATGAATATTTTTGAAAAAGTGGATTTTACATCCAAATATTGTGCCATCTCTCCAGTTTTGATCTCCTATGAGAAAGATATAGCTAGACTTTGTGAAGATTATAGAGCTTTGAATACTTATACTGTGGATTATATTTACCCTTTACCAAGAATTAGCTCTATACATGCTACCTTGCAAGGTTCAGAATTCATAAGCTGTCTAGAGGGTAATAAAGTTTATCATCAAATACCTGTTGAAAAATCTTCCCAAAATTTTTTGCTAATTGCAACCCATATGGGAATTTACAAATCTGTTAGGATGCCTTTTGTTCCTAAAAATGCCCCTTCAGTATTCAAAAAAGTAATGGATAATACATTTTATCAGGAAATAATTGAAGGATAGTTAATGGTTTTCTATTGATGACATCATAGTTTTTTCTAAAACTTTTGATGAACATATCCAATACTTAAATAGAGACTTCCAGAAAATGGATAAAATTAACATGACTTTCTCCTTAAAAAAGTGTAAATTTGGTTTTCAATCCCTGAAAGTTCTAGGACATGTAGTTTCTGGCTTACAAATATGTGTAGACCAAGGAAAAGTTACTGCTATCCAAAAATACTTAATTTTAATGGTTTTTTATTAAATTAATTACTTGTTTCACTTAATTTGGTTATTACTCAAATGGAATAGCTAAAAAAATTTCTAATTTCTGTTTTGGGCTTAAATTGATTATATAAATGATTGCATAAAAATTATGATGATTGGTTTAAGATAAATTATTCAAAGTGTCCCATGTTACAAATTTATGTAGTTACTCACTATTTTAATTAACTGGGTTGGGAAATTAGTATGGGAAAATTATTTCTTATTTGAGAATTCAATTATTTATTTCATATTTTTCTCTAAATATCCAAGTTTCACTTATTTTCTTTTATTTTCTTGTTTCAATCTATTACTAATTTTTATATTCAAATTTGTGGCGCTCAGAGGACCCCTTACCTATGAAAAGGTCTTGGGTACTCCCCTTCAGCCCATCACTTACATTACTTTAACATACTTTAAATACTTTTATTATTTTTACTGTTCAAGCATTGTGGCATTCCAAATCTGGGTAGGCTACTTAGGTGAAAATTTGATTGGACCATGGTTGGAAAAAAATCATGGTGTTAGCAGGTGTTAATTTGGTTGAAGGGAGTTAACTGGGCTTTTTTTGGGTGGATTTATGGTGATTTTTGGAGGATTTATGGTGTTTTGGAATGGATATATGTTGGTATTCATATTGTTATTTGATCGTTTCATGGATTGGGTATTAGTTTTACTGGATTTTCTAGGGCTCTCTTGGTATTTTTGGTGGATGCAGTGTACTCATGGAGTAGCCATTTTTTTCCGGTGCGCTCTGGTGATTTTCTGGTACAAAAGGGAAGTCACTGTGGCAAACTTGGTCATTGCTGCAGAAAAGTCTAGGCACTGTGGCAAAGTTTGGTCATTGCAGAAAAGTCTGGGCACCAGTGCAAATTTTGGTCACTGCAGAAAAGTCTAGGCACTGTGGCAAAGTTTGGTCACTGCAGAAAAGTCTGGGCACTGTGGCAAAGTTTGGTCACTGTAGAAAAGTCTGATCATCAGTGCAAAGTTTGGTCACTGCAGAAAAGTCTGGGCACTGTGGCAAAGTTTGGTCACTGTAGAAAAGTCTGATCACCAGTGCAAAGTTTGGTCACTGTGCAAAGTTTGGTCACTGTGCCAAAAGTTTGGCTATTGTGGCAAAATTTGGTTAGAAAGTTATTATGCTTACTAGATCAATAGTTTATTGTAGATCATATGCATGTAGGGTATTGTTGGAAAGGTCTAGAGCAGGAGAGTCATATGGGAAAGGGAGAATATTAGTCTTCTACATGTTTTTTGTCTTTTAGTTTTGATAATAAGGGTCTTTTTTGATAATTAACAATATTTAACATATAACAACAATTATAATAAAAAAATATCAACCTATAGGGTACCATTGGATAGCTCTCATCCTGGGTGACTCAAATTTACTTTCTTTCTTATAAAATTTATAAAATAAAAAATATAATAAAGAACACTCTTTAATTTTGGTGGGAAACTGGGTAAATCTGGGGCACACCTTTAATAAAGCACCTTTGAACAGATCGTCCCAAGGGTAGTTTCTGGGGTACTTTACTGTACTTTTCAGTATCTGGGGAAAGTTTTGCGGCTTTTTCTAAGTATTTTCTGTGACTTTTATCAGTGTAATCTGGTATTAGGTATTTGTTTTGGGGGTGTAATCATTTATTGCACTTATTTTTTCTATATTATAGGTTTCCAACACTTTAAAAGTCTTTCTCTCAGATTTTCAACATATCCAACTCTTCAAGCAGATCTTCAAGCTTAGTTAATTGAATCTTACGTTTACTTAGAGGGACAGGGATTTCTTTTTGTTTTTCCAACTCCCTTGGATTCTGCCTGCAGCAAGGTGACTGTAGGAGTCTACTCTACAGCATGCCAGCTCCCTTAAATATTAAATAATTATCTAAAGGCTGCATTAAGAGTATTTTAATTATTAGTGATTGATATTTTATGCAGAGAGAAATAAAAAGTACTTACTATTATAAATTTTCTACCCAACGTCATTAGTCCTATATAAAATTCTATATCCTTGTCACCTTGTTCCTTTTTTCCTCTTTTATCATACCATCCTTTCCTCCTTTTCCTTCATCTCCTTCATCTTCTTCTTCTTCTTCTTCTCTATCTTCTTCATCTTCTAGACATTAGGGCCAATAGGTTCACTGTTGTATTTTTTCCCTATATTAAAGAACACTGATTCTAAATCTCAACACCATTATTAAAAATAGTTTATTAGTCATTTTATAGCAAGTAGAGGATTTAGCTTAGTGAGTTTTGAACTCTTATTTAGCTATAGGTACAGGGTTTTCTTTGGCTCACATAAGTCCCTTGGATTCTGCTTACAGAAAGGAAACTTTAAGAGTCTTTCTACATTTGGTGGAGCCCAAGGTGGGGCTCAAATTCTCTAGCTTTCAATTGATCTTACCTGGTATTTGTACTTTCTTAGCCTGAAAGAGGCTAATTGAAAAAACATTTATACTCTTTTAATGGTTTTATCTTATAATTTTTGGATATATTCTGCTTCTGGATCTGGTGTTTCTCTTCATGTAAATGGGTTGGTCAGGATTGTATCTTGGGATGGGCCCAAGTTTAATGGGGAGCAAGGTAAATGGTTTTCAAATCAGTATGAAGCTGCTGCTGCTGATGATGGGGCTTCAAATTTGGACATGGTGAAGAAAATTAGGCTCTCTATTGTGCAAAAAGAGGTGGAAATGGTGGTCATTGCTATGAAAAGTTATCAAACATGGGATTGTTTGAAATTTTCAAAGGAGATGGTTGATAGGTGGGAAGTCAGGTATACTATGGTGGACCTAAACAAGATTCTCAGTGACTGAAAAGTAAAAGCTGGTGTTTCAACTATGGTGGACTTCAAAAAGCTATGTAGGCAGTTTGATGAAGTGGTGGAATATTTGATTCTGGTGGGGGAGATAGGCCATGAAAATCAGGCAAACGATTTTTTTGGTCATCTTTTAGTAGGGACATCAGGATGGATGTGTTAATGGAGATTTATAGAAAGAACTTTATGAAGGATTTACTGAATGGGGAGCGGAAAATGCCTGCTCTAGAGGTCATCAAAGAAAAAATTAAGGTGTTTTTAAAATTAATGGCATTGGAAAAGTATAAGGAAACCTGCACTCAATATTTTAGCAAGGTTAGTGAAGTTTTGGCAAAAAATAACAATATTATGGTAAAGGCTCAGGAGGCAAAGAAGGCTCAGTTGAGCCAGCCTGTTACTAAGTTTTAGGGGTATGTTGATAATAAAATGGTGGATCATTTAGCTGACTAAACTAGTCAGCTCAAAATATTTGTTCAAGAAACTCAGAAGGCCAACAGAGGGCCTGTAGCTTTGACTTCTACCTCTTCTTCTTATAAATCAAGAGTTTATGAGAGGAGGAATCATGGCTTTAATGGAAATGGAAACCAGTTTAATTGGCATGGAAATGGAAATTGTGGTATTAATGGGAATGGTAATGGTGGAAATGGTTTTAGAGGTGGATATGATGAACCTAGAGTTTGCTCCTATTGTAATAGGAGGGGGCACAAAGCAGAAGATTTTTATTTTTTGGAAAAGGACTTGCAGGCTGGTAGAGTAAAATTTGATGGAAAGGTTTAAAAAGTCCCTGATGTATATTTCATCAAACTCAGTGACAGGAAAGCTCCTTTGGATTTGGTTAGAAGGAACATGATGGCTGAAATAAGAGCCAGATTTGAAGAATTAACTGGTGATGATGTTGGAAATGTTAAAGGCGGAAAAAAAACAGTGGTAATGATTGTGGAATAATAGATAAGGGAAAAGAATAGGAGGTCAGTAAGGCCACTCTTACAACTTCATTTGGTGGATTTTATTTGGGAAAAGTTTCTAAGGTAGATGGTAACTGTATGGTTGGGGAGTATGACTTCTATGCTGCCAGAAGAGCAGCAGCTACTAAAGCTAAAAGTATTATACAAAGAAAACTTAGAACCAAACCAAGAAAAGCTAAAATTAAAAAGATTTATAAGAAACATTACACCAAGGATGAAATCTATAAAATTCAGAAGGGAATGGCAGATATGGGGCCTCTCAGTTATGGAAAATTTGATTTAAATGGAGAGCCTATGCGTGAAGATGGAAAATATGATTCTGAGGGAGATGTACCAATAGTTTATCTTCCCAGACCAGTTTTTTCTGGTGCTACTCCTATGGAAGGGGTAAAGAGAACCAGTGATGGATCTGTATTAGTGAAAGAAGCTGGTGATGGAGCTAGTTTTATTGTAGATGAAGATTTTATTATTGGAGGTGAAGATGAAAATTTGGGTCCTCAAGAGGTTCCCAGGGCCAAGGTTATCAAAAATAAAGTTCAATATGAAAGACCAGTAGTATTTGGTCAAGAAAATGCTATGGAAACAGTTTTAGGTAGAGTGAATCAACTCCAGATTCCTCTATCTTTGGGGGAATTATTTAAAAATAGTCATGCCCTTGCAGAGAAGCAGAAAAAGCATCTTAAAAGGAGAAACATATCTGTAGGAGAGATGGAGTATATATTTGAAAATGTGGAGAAGTTTGTAGAGGAGGTGGAAACTCATTTTTTTGCTCCTCTACGGTATTTGATGGTAATGTTAAATGGTAAAGAGTTAAAGGCCCTGGTGGATTCTGGATCTCAAATTAATTTAATTTCTTTAGAGTAAGAAAATATTATAGGCTTGCCAATTAAATCTGGAACAGGTGGAAATTTAAGAGGTATAGGCGGACATACCACTGAACTTATGGGGATGGCTGAAAATGCTAAAATTAAGTGTAGGTGGGTCTGTTGGTAGGGTGCATTTTTATGTAGCCAGAGGAGAAGTGAAAAAAGTTCTTGGTGGGCCAATTTTGATGGAATTTGAAGCCCAAATAGGATATCAGAGTGGTATGGGAATCAGTTTGAAAATTACTGGTGATGATATTAGGCGGCTTCATATGCAGTTAGCACCTCCAGGAGATGATGGTTAGAAGACAAGACCTGGACTCACTAAAATGTGTCAGTGTTGTATATGCACCAAGAAGAGGAAAATTAAAAGGTCAGCTTCTAACCTGCTGAAATTTTCTGAAACGTTAAGGATCACTTTTAAGAGATTTTAATTTGTTAATTTTAGACCTGAAGGATGGCTGTCAGGTGATGAAAAAAGGCTGTTGTTGGATGTAATTTTTAAGAGGAAGAAGGCCATTTCATCTGTAGAAGAGGAGAGGGGTGTGTTAAAGTATTCTTACAGGGATTCCTACAAGATTACAGTTATTTTTCATGAACTGTGGCAACAGAATCCTATTCCAATACCTGCTGTGTTAAAAAAAGATTATATCAAAGTAGTTAGAGAAAGCCTTTTTGAACTGGACTATACAAACAATTATTATAAAGTTATTCAAGTCCAGTGTTCTTTGTTAAAAAGCCTAAAGGAATGCTTAGGGTAGTTCATGATTTAAGAGAATTAAATAGGGTTACAATAAAAGATGCAGGAAGACCACCTAGCACTGAGGAGTTTTTAGAGATTTTTTCAGGGAGAGTGTGTTATGGTTTGGGAGATATAATGAAGGGATATGACAAAAGAGAGTTGCATCCAGAGTCTAGGCCTGTCACAACCTGTCAGTATAGTCTAGTATATAAGTATGATATAATAGTGTTATTTTATGGTCCTACTACTTATTGATAAATGATTTAGTGATTAAACCTCAGGGGAAGACTAATAGAATAGTTATACTCAAATAAAACTCACAATACTTGGATTTAAATGCGTGCTAGTGGTGGAAAATAGAAGAATAAAATATAGTTATAGCTTATATAAAGATAATATCAATTTATAGTGGCTTTATAATATATTTCTGAATGCTAATAATTGTATTGTAGTGTTGGTTTGAATTGTAGTAATTGAATGATGATAATAAACCGTCAAAATCCCTCCTTACTTATACCCAAATCCACTGGAGTGCACAGACCTTCAATCCAGATGATGTCACTGCTATCCCCGGCAATTACAGCATTGTGAGGGCCCATCACCTCCCCATGGCGTCCACTTCAAGCAGTTTAAACACCCAGATCTCCAGTAAGGACCCTCCATCACTATTAATAATAACACAGAGTCATACCATAAATAGAAAACCCAGATAAAAGCGGATACCATAAAGAAACAGGTAAAATAAATGATCAAAAAGAGATTTAATGAATCTAAAAGCATATAAAGGAAACAAATAAAATGTCCAAGCCCCCAATAACATCCCCAAGCATCCACATTAACCCAGAAACATCCTTCCAACCCATAAATCCGTGAATAACCATCCAAGGAAGTAATTTTAGTTGTCCAAACTGGGTGTATGCGCCTGATATAGGTGTCTATGCTTCTGTAGGAGTTGTGAGTCCACTGATTTTGTCCATATGACCTAAAATAAGCAGAAAAACAAAGGTTATAGGCTATTAAGGGGCTAAAACCCACTTATATACCTAAATATACATAATATACTGCATATTTCACTGAATATGAGTCTTATGTATACATATAAGCTTATGTATGTCAATAATTACTTCATATCACTTAAGATAAGTATATTATGACTCCATTAACACCTTAATAAGTATTATTAGGCCATGGATAAGCTATTTAAACTATTATAAATTATATAATAGAATAATAATTATATATATATATAATAAAATAATATATATTATTATTTTAACCTTATTTTTAAGATATAAGCTTAATCTAGTTAAGGTTATCTTATTTTAAGCATAAGAAATACTCAGTCCTAAGGATATTTAGGCTGAAACAACCTTTGATATGCCACTTGGACAATTACAGCTAACAAGATTACCTTAAGGAGCAAAAAATTCAGTTTCTGTTTATCAAGTTCAGCTGGCTTGGACTCTTCAAGATGAGATTCCAAAATATTCTGGAATATTTATTGATGATGGTGGAATAAAAGGACCTTCAACAGATTATGGTAATGAAGTATTGAAGGAGAATCTAGGGATACAAAAATTTATCTGGGAATATGCTGTTGTTTTATAGAGGTTTTTTATTTTATAATCAAAGAGGCTGGTTTAACTATTTCAGGTTCCAAATTTTCTTGCTGTGTTTCAGCTCTGGAAATCCTAGGTGACGTGGTGTTTAGAGAGGGTAGGATTATGTAAAAGAAGAAGGTGAATAAAGTTTGATCCTGGCCAAGACCCAAGAATAAAACTGAAGTAAGAGGGTTTTTAGTCATGTGTGTCTATGCTAGAATGTGTATTGAGGAATTTTATTTATTGGCTGCTCCTTTGAGATAGTTAACTATGAAAGATGCTGACTAGGAGTGGGATGAAGAGTGTGAAGAGGTGTTTGAGAGACTGAAGAATTTTGTTGGAGAAGATATTATTCTGCACAAGTTAGATTATGTGAAATATGCAGGCCAAATTTATTTAGCAGTGGATTCTAGTCATATTTCTTCTGGGGAAGTTCTGTCCTGAATGGATAAAGCTGTTTATATAAGACCAGTCAGGTATAAATCTGTGGTTTTTACTGAGGTGAAATCAAGATATTCTCAGCCTAAATTGGAACTTTTTTGTGTGGTAAATATTTCAAATAAGCTTCAAAATTTATTATGGGGACAAAACTTTGAATTTCCAGTCAATGAAAAATCTTTAATTCAAATGATCAACTTCCCTAGCTTCCCAAATGCACCCATGACCAGATTGGTAGCTTTTATTCAACATTTTTCTTTTGATTTAGTTCATAATCCTGGAAAGACATTTACCATGCCAGATGGCTTGTGAAGAAGACCACCTACTTAAGAGGATTCTGACTCAGAAGAATTATTAATGAAGATATACCTGTAATTAAGGCCAGTGCAAAAGGTTTTGAAGACTTTCCTTACCTCCCCCATGAGGTTAAACTGGCAAGATTAATATGTGTAGATAATGAAGACCTCTCCCATGAGGTTAAACTGGCAGGTTTAATATGTAGAGATAGTGAAGAAGACCTCCACCATGAGAATAAACTAGAAAATTATAAAAATATGGTAAATTATGTGCTTGGGGAGTTTGATGAAGGTGTAGATAAATTAGATAAAAAAGAGGTTGTAGAAGTGGTGTGTATGGATGAGGATGGTGAAATTGTGTGGGATAGTAGAAAGTGGGTGAATGGTGTATATGTTGGAGTATTATATAATTTGGTTAAAGAGTGGTTGGGTGTTTGTAACAATTTGGTAAAAAGAAGTTTGGAAAAAGAGAAAGGTGTTGATTCTGAAAAGGGTGAAAAAGAAGATAATTTGGTGGCTAAAAGGTTGGAAGGTTCAAAAGTGGAAAATTCAAAATCTTTTATGATAAATAGACAAAGTCTATGATTGAAATTATTGGCTCACTCATGTGCAGGTGATTTAGGAGATAGGGAAGCTCCTGTTGATATTATATTAATGAATTTTCAAGATAATTTCTGAGAACAGACAGGGTTTTATTATAAAATGGTAAAATATTTATTAACTTTAGAAAGGCTGGACAAATGTGATAATGATTAATGGATGGTTATCAAAAGAAAGTCACTGGAATTTTATCTCTGTGGAAGATTATTAATGAGGAGGAGGTATTCAAATATGCAAGTTGTTATTACTTAAAGAAAGGGCAGGAATTAGTTATGAAATCACTGCATGAAGATCTTGGGCATAGATGAGTTGGTGAAGCTTATAGAAAAATTGCTGATAGATTTTGGTGGCCTAAAATGAAGGTGGCCATCAAAAATGGTTTCAATCATGCAAAGAATGTCAAAGGAGGAGTTATTTAAGGCCAAAGGAACCTGGACAAGCAACCTGTGAAAATACTCTTTTGGTTAGGGTTATTTTAGATGCTGTTCATATAAAAGAGGGGATATATTAATATGTTATTGTAGCCAGAGATGAGTTATCTGGGAGGGTAGAGGCAGAACATCTTATTAATGTGAATTCCAGGAATGTGGCAGATTTTTGGTTGAAAAATTGGGTATGTAGGTATAGAGTGATAAAGTTGGTAACAATTGATGAAGGTCCTGAATTCTGGAAAGAGCTTAGAGAGGCTATATCAAAATCTGGATTAAAGTTTATTGTAGCAGACCCATATTATCCCAAAGCTGAAGGAATGGTAAAAAGAGGACATCAAGTTATGAAGGATGCTTTAGTTAAAATGTGTGGTGAGAGTGCTGAAAATTGGAGGCACTATTTACCATTATTTTTATTTGCTGAAAGAATAAATTCAAAAAGGACAACTGAATATTCACCATAAAAACTAGTTTTTGGTTAGAAAGCAGCTTTACCAGTTGATCTAGAGGCCAAATCATATCTTGGAGTAAAGTGGGACATGGTCAGAGCTACTGAAGCATTACTATGTGCAAGAATGGTTCAGTTGGAAAAGAAAGAAGGAACTCTAGAAAAGTAATATTCAAAAATGATGAATATTTGAAATCAGTCAGTTAGATATTAGGATAAGAGGTTAGCTCATAGGTTAAGGAAACCTTTGAAAATTGGAGATATAGTATTGGTGTATAATAGGAGTTTAAGGATTCAGTGGGGGTGAATGTTTGCAGATAGGTGGAATGGGCCATCCAGATTCAGAGATCAAGTATCTAGTGGTTCATATGTGTTAGAAGAGCTGGATGGAGTGGAAGAAAAAAAGAGAGTATCTACTGACCTAGTCAAGAGGTTCTATCCTAGGGGCACTAGGTGTGCCAAGTTTAGCTCCAAAATGAGGATAAACTACCTATTATTTTATTAAGAGGATTTCCTCCAGAAAGAGGATAAACTATTAACCATCATTATGAAGAAATTGATTGTGAAATTCAATGTTGAAAAGTTTATGGTGAATATTTATGTTGGAATGTAAATGTTTTTGGTAGAATTGTTCACAGGGGAACCTTCTAAGTTTAATATTGGAAAGTTTGAGGGTAATTGATGGGCTGGCTTCTCTATACACAATTACACCACAATGTTTGTTACCCTATTTTCCCTGTTTCTAGTTGAATCCAGGCTTTTCTTTTGTCATATAGGTAGTCCTCTAAGACTATAAACTGAATCAACACAATATAATCCAATTACACTCATTTGAAGCCAGATTCAAGGGTTTTTTTTTGTTACTTTTTATTTTGAAATTTTATGTTTGAAATTTTGTGTTAGAAATTTATTTTGTTTTAAATTTTATTAGGGATAATGATCACTGGTGGTCTCCAATAATTTTTACAAATTGGAGGGAGCCCACCCAGTGATCATTTCTATTTTTTTTAATATGTTTTTCAATAAATTCTCAAAAATTAGTTATTTCTTTATTTTCAATTTGTTTCACGTGTATCCCACATCAAGGTCCACTTGGATGTGGGTATGGTGTTAGAGGTATGGCTCATCAAATGGCTGGGCGACATCTTTTAAAATAATTTTATTTAATTTCAATTATTCAATTTATAATTATATATTTTCTATTTCAAATTTATTTACTTTACAATTTTATTTTTAATTTAAAAAAATAAAAAGTAAAAAAACAAAAAAAAAGTAGTAGTATGTCTTTTTAGGATTTTCTATATATGGTTTTTTTAGTTTTTTTTTAAATTTCTAGCAAGATCCTGAAGAGTTAAGGAAGTTTTTCTTTCAACAAGTACAGCATGGTAAAGGTTTCAGGAGAGGCTCTAGTGAATATTTCAATCTCTTCAAATTGAAGACGTGTTTTATGATCAATCCAAGCGGCCATTCTAAAGTGAGATTTTAAAACTTTCTCTCTTGAAAATACTTCTGCATGATCTTTTGTCATATAATCTTTGAAATGGGCCAAGTTAGCATTGAACATGGAATATAGTTGTTGGGCAACCTCATTACATTTCACCATAGCTGAAGTGGGTTCTTGATCAGGAATATAATAAGCAGAAGGAGAATAATGGGATCCAGAAGAATCTAGATCAAGTCATCAATAAATTTCAAGAGATAAATTTAAAAGAAGAATGAAAATTTTAATTTCTTACTAGAGTCAACTGTGTCAATCCCATGATTTAAAGGCAGGCTTGGTAGAAATTCTTCTTCAAGAAGGGAAGAGTAGGTATTTTTAATGTTGTTATGAAAAGGTGGTTTTATGAAAGTTAGAAAGTCTCTAGACTGAGAAGGGATAGGTGATCCATAAAATGTTGAAATATTTCTTTTCTTGTGGCAAATTATAGGAGGACTGTGAGATCTGTGTCTCTTTGAAGAAGAAGGAGGAAAATGGGGGCTTTTAAATTTAGGTTGAGAAGGAATAGGCTCTGTTATAGGAGGTAGAGAGAAAGTCGAAGGAGAAGGAGAAACATCCATAACTTGTTTAGGAGGATACAACATTGCTTTGGAGCAGTAGAAGTTCTAGGGATTACAGAAGAGAGTCTGGATTGGAGAGATGGAGCAGTATGAAGAGCAGATGGAGGTGGACCCAGAGATTCAGAGTCAGAAGAAATATTCAAGAATGCTGATTCTGAAAAAGGATTAGGAATTTTAGAAGTGAATGATTTTGAAGAAAGAGTTGAAGGTTTGCAATGGGAGGCAAAGCTGGTGGCAGAAAGAGAGAGTGAGCCATATTTAAGGCCAGAGCATTTTCTCTTCTTTTCAAAGCAGTTGGAACAGGCCCTGTTGTAGGTGTATCTTTTTGGTTATAAGTGTAGGTGCACTCTTGATGGGTAATGAAAAATTAATCACAGGCTTGGTCACTAGAGGCAGTGATGTTGGAAGGATTCATCTTGAAAAATTTGATAATAATGATGGAAAGATAACCTGGATAGGAAAATAGAGAATGTAGGAAAAGAATAGTTGTAAAAATGTGATCAATGACACCAGTGGGTAGATAGAATCAATGGAACATTTAAGTCTTCCATGACCTTAAATTGGGATAATTTCCATCATGGGTCCTCCATGAACTTAAACTGTAATAATGTCTATCATGGGTCCTCCATGACCTTAAACTGGAAAATTACTTTCTCTTTGCTCTACTAAGACTATAAACTGGCAATTGATCAAAATGTTTTTAAGGGATATTAGGGGGGAATGTCAATCTAGAAGTATATTCAATTCACTCAATTTTAATTTATCACTGGTTCATTAGTACTCATACTGATACTCACTCATTTGGACAACTCAGTCATTGATGGAAACAATGCAACTAACTCTAGGGAATGAAGATGTCATTAAATGGATTTATTTTAAGATTAAAGAAGGATGGAGATTTTAAAGGCTATTGATGGAGATTTATAGAAAGCTTAAAATAAAGGTTTCAAAAATGTCTGGTAAAAATTATGATTTATGATAAATTTAGGAGTGATTTTTAAGGGTTGGAGATTTATTTGAATTTTGTGATGCTGAATCATAGAAGAAGGATAGTATTTGGTTTTAGTGGGTCTCTCTTGTAGAATATTTAAGGTGAAGCTTTCAGGACCTTATGGGGAGAATGGCATCAGAGTATTTGTCTCAGGGGGAAGCCCAATGGGAATGGAATCAAAAATATTCCACTCATTAGGGAGGCCCGCTCTCTCATGCTGTGAAAGAGGGCAGAGACTGGTAGAGGAGAGTTTGAAATGATTCAAACCTTGTTCTCAGTAGTGGAATAGTCACAAGGCAAATACAATCTATTAAAAGTTTATTTCAAAAATGATGATTAAAAAGATCATTTAAAAGCATTAAAATCAGCTAGAAAATAACAGTTATCAGCACCAAAAAAGTTAAGGTATTAAATTTTACAACAAGAGAAGAAAATAAAAATAAATAATCTCTTTGAAATCTTTCAACATCATTATCAAAGCTTTACATCAAAATTCTTCTCTTCATTAAATCTTCAGTATTATTAGCAGGGGTTTCCTGAAAATATGTTAAAAATTTACACTTCATATCATCACAGAAATCAAGAAATGAGATATCTATGAAGCTTTGGATATTGATTAATGTAATCATTCTGCACCTGGCCAAAGTCATCTGTATTGGTGATTTCAATAGCTTAGGAGGAAATTTATAGTTGGAAGAGATAGAAGTTGGATTTGGAATAAGTAGGAGGAAAATTCAAATTTAAATAAAGTACTAAATTTTTGAGCCAGAAGCTAAAATGTGATAATACAAATATAGGATTATTATCTTGAGATAGAGGAGGAATCTCAGGATTAGTATTTTTAGAAGAAGAAGCTGTTTTGGCCTTTATGTTTCAAAAAAAGGTGGGAATTTTGGATAGTCTCTTTTTAGGAATTTTAGGACAAGGAAGGAGATCTGGTCCAGTATAGAAGTTAGTTCAGGAAAGAATAATTAGAAGATTAAACTTGATTTTCTTAAGCCTGCAAAGATCACAGGAAGTTCTTCCAGGAAGACCAGGGTTAGAAATCAGACATGGTACCTGGTATTTGCTGCAAAGTTCACATGGAACGGAAAAGTTTTTCTATGACATATTTATGATTATATTGATTTAAAAATAGAGTGAAAATATTCAGGACTAGTTAAGGTAGTTTTTTGAAGAGGATGAAGAGAGGATAAATATGTGTTCAATCAATTATGCAAATTTAAAGAATGGGGTCATTCTTTATTGGAGGGAGGATGTGGCAGTCTAAATTTTAGTATGGAACTAATTTTTATTTAAAGAGGATTTATTTGAGATTATTATTGAGTTTTGAAAAGCCAATCTAATTTTATAATGCTTTATATTAAAGAAAATGAGTATGTAAAAGGGTTAAAACAGGTAATTTTATGAGTCAAGATTAAAACAAATAATTAACAATCCAGAAATGCAAGTATGGTCCAAAAATTTATGGAAATTAAATTAAGGAGTCTCAAAGAGCCTTTGGAAACCTTCATGGAATTTTAAATATTTTTCTTCTATTTTTAATAATTTTATTAATTTTTTTAATTTTTTTAATTTTTTTTTGATTTTTCACAATTTACTTAACTTTGATGATTTTTTACTAGATGAATAGGGCTGTGAAAACTATGAAAAATATATGGGATTTTAAAGGAGAAGTAGCTCTGTCATCTGTAACTTTTTTTATTTTTTATTAGTACTTTAAGGTTCTAATTGAGTCCAGAAGTCTGTACAAGCTCTGCACAAACTCCAGAAATCTCTGGATAAGCTCTGGGATTCTCTGGCTGGGAAAGAGGAAGCACGTGACATCCTATGCATATAAATCTTGTAGAAGAAAAATTAGATAGCATAATTGAACATATAACCAATCTATCTAAAAGATATTATCATCTTAAAAAAAGCATCATACATATTAACAACAACATCAAATAATAACATTTTAAAATTGTAATACCCTTATAATATAACAATTTTTCATAACACTCTATTTACTTATATAAAATTTCATAAATATATACTTTTAGGTTATCATCTTAATAGTCTCATCATTAGGGACTAGAATTTAACAACTAAATTAAATAAAAATAAAAGCTTCATGAAAACATTATTTACATTAATTTAAAAAATGTTTCCTAATACAGCTTCACTGTTGTATTTCTTTCCCTATATTAAGGAACAACAGTTCTACATCTCAAAACTGTTATTAACAAATAGAATTGGTCATTTTATATCAAGTAGAGGCTTTATCTTAGTTAATTTTGAAATCTTATTTACTTAATGGGACATTGTTTTCTTTGGTTTATCCAACTCCCATAAATTCTGCTTACAGCAAGGCAACTGTAAGAGTCTTTCTACACCTGGAAATATAAACAGTGTCCTTTAATTTTAGCATTTGAAGATATAAGTTTTCCAGTTATAGCTTCAATATATAATAATATCCCAAAATTAAGATAATTGGCATCATTTGAATTGGCATGAATCTTGTTATGAAATCCTGAATGAGTGATTATGACATTCAAAAACAATAGATATTTGCTGATAATACTTTCCCATTCCAAGTCACACCAATTTGGTATTCTAATTCAAGTAGTAATCTCATGATTTTCTTCAACAGCTTTATTGCAGATTTTTTTAAGTCAAAGAGCAATAAAAGAATTAAATTATTGTAAGGTGTCTCATTTTCAAAAAAATTTATCTTTTTCATCTTTAGATAAATTTTTGAGAAAAGAATAAATGCCTATTGATTTAAAATGAGTGAAATAATATTATGAATGAAAAAAAATAATTAGATTTACCAAGAGAATAACCTTTAAAAAATCCTGGCTTCCATACAAAACCAATCATGATACCACCCATCAAACTCTTATTCCTTATTGGTAAGCAAGCCAAAGCCATTTAATATAGTGTTGTGATGAGATTGGATATTTGAATAAAATATTCATCTTTTAAAACATCAAAATAATGATTTTTGTGAATACATAGAGGTTTAAAACTATTAATAATTACTGTCTCAGCTTCATTTCCACCTAGTTTGGCTAGATAATTTATATCTTCTGGTAAAATCTTTTGATAATAATTTTTATCCACTTTAGTTTTATAGTAATTATTTTCTGATATATGACCAAATATACTATCCAAGTGAATTTTCATTTTTAAATACATTTTTTTACTTTGACTATTATTATTTTTTGTCGATTTTTTAGATGATGATTGAAGGGAATTTGAAATTGAAGATGATGATAATAAAGTTAATGAAGATGAGAGAGAAGTAAGCAGTGAATCTGAAAAGATAGAAATGTATTTTTCTACAAAAAATATGGTCATTTTTCAAACCCCAAAAAAATTAAAAGTAAAAAAGGACTCACATAATTTAAAATAAATCAACTTAAAAAATTTTCACATAAAACTACTAAGAAAATTTTTACTTCAATTGAACATGACACGGGAGAAAAAATGAGTGAACTAGATGTCTAGTTGTTTTTTTTGTCCCTGTTCAAGCCCTGGTTGTGATTCTTCTCAATACCTTGGAGTGACCTTGGTTGAGCCATTCCCCCCTTTCAATGTCTATAAAACCCCACATAATTTCTTTTCAACTTTCTCCCTTCTTTCCATTATCCCTTTATTTCTTGTTGTAACATTGTTTTCTTCCCTCTTTTTTACTTTTTAATTCCTCTTTTTCTCATTTTCCTCTAACTGTTTACCATTTTTCTTTCTTAGCTTTTTCTTTAGCACACAAAGCATTTTAACTACATATCTACTTACATCTTTACAATATGGGGATTCATTCCATTTGAAAAAAGGCTTAAAGCAAAAAATGACATTATTTAAATTTTTACTTTAATATTGTACGTTAGAAATAATAGTTGGATGTAAATATGTGGTGAGAAAAAATGAACAATTAAAAAGTGAAATGATTGAAAAAAGAAAAAAAGAAAGATTACATCACAGTTTTTATGATGTGTACTAGGGGAAAATTATGTTATATTTGCATCACAGGTTACAAAGTCCTACAAACATTTTAACATAATTCATCATACTCTAAAACATTTAATTATTAAAGATAAATGAAAGCAATAAAATGAAACCAATTACAGGAAAATATGTCATTTTTTTGTTTTTTTTTGGCACAAGATCTCTACTCAAAGCACAAATGTGCAAAAACAACACGCCTCCCCTTTGTATTGAAGAATAAGAAAAAATTACTAGAGCTAAGTGGCCAAGTAATATATAAAGTGACAGTCACTCACCATTATGATTATGAAAGGCAACTGGAGTTGAAGCTGGTGTAAAGGAGTGTACAGCTTGAGCAATCTCAGCTTCAACTGAGACTCTACTATGTTAGCTAAGTTTTAAAAGCTATACATAGTGTTTTTCTCACTACTTTTCCAAATTTTTGTAACAAAAAAAAATTAACTAGCACAGATAGCTTGTGCCCTCAAGCTGGGTTAATTTTTATGATTTTTAATTTTAAATTTTTTTTTGGCAGGAGATCTGTCAGCCAGGCTATACCAGGAGCCCAGTAAATGTTATGTTAATTTACTGAAACCAAAAGAGGGCATAAAAATATGCATTTTATGTATATAAATTAATATTTTATTGTATAATAAAATTTTATAAGTATCTTATTAAATATAAATAAAATAAGGATTATATTAATTTTATTTTTATATAATTTATTTAAACATTTAGCTTAAGCATGATATATTTTATATTCTATAAATTATGGCACATTTTTATGTATTTAATAAATATAAATTAATAATTCATTAATTATAAACATATGTTATAATTATAAGTGAAAAATTAACTTATAATGTAATTATATTAATTAATTAAATTCATATATTAAATAAAGCTTTACATATCTTATTAAAAAATAATATTGGGCGCTTTTTTGACCCTTAATTGTGTCAAGAAATTATTAAATAAATTAAACTACTTATTTAATATAATAATATTAAAATCCTCACTTTAAATTAACAATATGGTTAAATTAATTACTTGTTTCAACTAAATTAATTATTAATCTACTAAATTAGTTAAAACAAATGATTAAGTTTCCTTTAAAATTGAATTAAATTAATTACCAAAATTTTTGCGTCAAAATATTCTATGTGTTTCAGTTAAAACCCTTAACAAAACATTGTAATACCTGTTTTGGATTATTTTACTCACAGTTATTATGCTTCAGGCTTATTTAGTTACTCATTAATTTAATTAACTGGTTTTGGAAATTTTGGTTGGAAAATTAGTCTCTTACTCATGGGTTTAATTAGTTGTTTCATGTTTTTCTCTCAATATCTATGTTTTAGTTATATTCTTTTATATTCTTGTTTTAACTTATTAATATTCTGTAAATACTCATTTGTGGCGCTTCAGAGGACCCCTTGCCTATAAAAAGGCCTTGAAAAATCCCCTGTAGCCTCATCACATACTTACTCATCATAAATTAAATATTACATTACGTTTTATTATTTTTGTGGCGCTTCAGTCCCCTTAAATATTAAATAAAAGCTAATAGGTTGTTTTAAAATTTTTAATAGCTAGTTTGTTGATATTTGAGCAGAGAGAAAAAATAAGTTACTTACTAGTATAACCAGCTCACCCCTCATCATCTTTTGTCTACCAAAATAGTTATTTTATTGTCCCATCATCCTTTCCTTCCATCTTCTTTTCTTTTATTTCACTTCTATCCTCTTCTTCTTTCCTTTCTACCCTCTTCTTTCCTTCTTTCTAGACAAACTGGCCAACAAGATCCCTACTCATAGAACAAGTTTTAAAAAACAACACCCCTCCCCTATGTATTGAAGAATAGGAAAAAATTACTAGATCTAAGTGGCCCAGTAATAAATGCAGTGATATTCCCTCACCATTATGATGATGAAAGGCAACTGGAGTTGAAGCTGGGGTAAAGGAGCATATAGCTTGAGCAATCTCAGCTTCAACTGAGACTCCACTATGTTAGCTAAGTGTTAAAAGCAATGTACAGTATTTTTCTCACTACTTGTCCAGATTTTTAATCCTCTAACTTTACTCAAAAGTGAAAATTTGTGAAGGTGAACAAACAATTTTGCTTGCCAGTCTTAATTATGCAATATGCAAATCAATATTGAATATCCTTTTTTTGATCCTGTTGATATAATATTTTCAACAACAAATTAAGAATTAAGTAAACACTATTTTGTGATTCCAATAGATAAATAAGTTAATATAATAATTTCAAAACCAATGAGCTATTCATATTGAAATCTAAGTAAAATTGGCTAAATTATAGCCATTTCAACCTGACATGTGATTTTTGCTAAGAAGTGCTATATCTCGCTTAAATTTCAAGGTACAATAATAATTTCAAGATATAGAAAGCTTCATATAGTGACTTCAAATAAAAAGAGCTAATCAGATTTAGAGTATAAGTAATATTGGCTAAGCTATAGCCATTCAACATAACATGTGATTTTCAATAAGTGCCACATCTCACTAATTGTCATAACTTAACCAATTTTAATTTGATCTTAAATATGAATAGCTCATTGGATTTGGAATCACTATATTAAGCTTTCTATATATTGAAATTATTATTGTATCTTGAAGTTTGAGCAAGATATAGCACTTCTTAGAAAAAATCACATGTCAGGTTGAAATGGCTATAACTTAGTCAATTATACTTAGATTTTCTATTTGAATAGCTTATTTATTTTTCAATACTTATATTAACTTATTTACTTATTGGAATTACAAAATAGTGTATACTTAATTCTTAATTTGTTGTTGAAAATATTATATCAACAGTATCAAAAAAAAGGATATTCAATAATGATTTGTATATTGCATAATTAAGACTGGCAAGCAAAATTGTTCTTTCTCCTTCACAAATCTTCACTTTTCAGTAAAGTTTTGCAGAATAAAAAATTTGGACAAGTAGTGAGAAAAATACTGTGCATTGCATTTAACACTTAGCTAACATAGTGGAGTCTCAGTTAAAGTTGATATTGTTCAAGCTATACGCTCCTTTATGCCAGCTTCAACTCCAAGTGCCTTTCATCATCATAATGGTGAGAGACTGTCACTGCATTGATTACTGGGCCACTTAGATCTAGTAATTTTGTCTTATTCTTCAATACATAGGGGAGGGGTGTTGTTTTTGTGAATTTGTGCTTTGAGTAGAGATCTCCTGCCAAAAAAAAGAAAAGTTAAAATTAAAAATCATAAAAATTAACCCAGCTTGAGGGCACAAGCAATCTGTACTAGTTAATTTTTTTTTACAAAAATTTGAAAAAGTAGTGAGAAAAACACTGTGTATAGCTTTTAAAACTTAGCTAACATGGTAGAGTCTCAGTTGAAGCTGAGATTGCTCAAGCTGTACGCTCCTTTATACCAGCTTCAACTCCATTTTCCTTTCATAATCATAATGGTGAGCAACTGTCACTGCATTGATTACTGGGCCACTTAGATCTATTAATTTTGTCCTATTCTTCAATACATAGGGGAGGGGTGTTGTTTTTTTGCATTTGTGCTTTGAGTAGGGATCTCCTGCAAAAAAAAAAGAAAAGTTGTAATTAACAATCATAAATATTAACCCAGCTTGAGGGCACAAGCCATCTGTGATAGCTAATTTTTTTTGTTACTAAATTCTCTTTCAATAAGAATCTAAGAGCAACTCAAATAAAACATTAAAGACAGCTATTCTACCTTCTGATAATAAATCAAAATCTAGCACAAATTTAAAAACTCTCAAGTGAAAAAATGTTGTGGAAGATGGAAAAATAAGAAAATTTCAAAAAACAGCCCACTCATCCCCCAAAGAATCTGAGGATGAGTTGTCCTTGAAAGGGAAGGAAATGAGAATGATGTTTATTCAAATAAATAAAGTTCTTTATCATTTTTTTCATCTGCTGAAGAATTAGAAAATAAGGAAGTTGGTCACAAATCAGATTCTGATAATATGATTTGGCAAGAAAGTGCTAGACAATAATCAGCTCACAATCATGCTAGAGATAACAATATAAGATAGAGTAAGTGGATTGGGTTAGTGAACAATACAAAGGGGAAGTTATGAAATGCAACACTGAATGGTAGAAATAAGGGGGGAGTCATTAACGGAACTAAAAAAAGTATTGTAAGGTGTAAAGGGGCGAAATAAATGGATTTGGGCTCAGACAGGGTCATTACCCGAATCACACATAGGGTCACAACCAGAAACTAAAAAAACAACTAGAAATCTAGTTCACTAATTTTTTCTCCTGTGTGAGGAATATTTTTACAAAAATTTTGAAAAATAATAATAATAATAATGAATGTTCTAATACATATCTGTAAAGTTTATTTCAGGCAGTTGGAAGTGGTTATGACAGGGTAGGTAATATAAAATTGGGAGTGGCTGCATAGATTTGGTCATTTCATTTGTGTTCAATTTTTAGAATGGAGGGTGGGGGTTGCAGGTTATTGAATATCTATGTAGCCACTGAACCTGGATGGCTTTTGTTTATATGTTAAGAGGGGTGGCTAGTCGTGTGTTTTGTGATTTAGTTGGCCAGCTAGCCATGAACCTGGCTGGCTTGTTGGTTATACTTTGGCCTGGACGGTGCTATAGGTAGGTAGAATTGTTTGAGGGATTTTTAAGGAGAAGAGGCAAAGGATATAAGGGATGAATGAAAAAATAATGACTGAAAAATTATTTGATAGCTGAAAATATATGATTTCATGTTGAGGTAGTGAAAAAAAACAAAAGAGACAGCTAAAAAGAAGCTTTCACTGAAAATTAAAAATAAAATTCAATATGCAAAAATAAAATTACAAAAACAAGAGAATAATACAT
Organism: Hemileia vastatrix; assembly: GCA_030280995.1. Classification (NCBI taxonomy): domain Eukaryota; kingdom Fungi; phylum Basidiomycota; class Pucciniomycetes; order Pucciniales; family Zaghouaniaceae; genus Hemileia; species Hemileia vastatrix. The sequence continues at coordinate 11,448,310 of JASXTE010000012.1, forward strand.
GAAACTTGATCATTTGAAGATTATGAAAAAAAAGTTAAAAGGGTTGTTTTGAGAAATTTTTGAGTGTTATTGGAATAATTTTTACTCTTATGCTAGATGATTGAGAAATAGAAGTTTTGGATAAAGTGGGAGGTGTTTCAACTTTTTAATCTTCATACAACTATAACGATTGATCTTTGAGGTGAGAAAGTAGGTTATGAGGTATAGTACAACACAGAATCAAGCTGATCACTGTCTCCATTTCAAATTTATTTCTGAGAGGACTTCTTAATTACCTTAAAATAGAAAAAAGACCTTTCATTATTCCAATAGAATGTTCAATACAGACTCTTGACTATTCCAAATGATTGTTGAACTTGGAATTTTGACTGTCTTCTGAAGCTTCTCCCTATTAAGCAGGAAGTGCATACTTTCTATTCACATAAGTAGAATCTTCCAAAAGATATTGATCTTCATCAAAGAATTTTTCAGGTTCTTTTAAAATTTGAATTCTTTGGAAGATGTAGGAGTCATGACATGAACAAGGATAGCCAGCAAAAAAAATATAAATTTTTTGTTGATATCACATATAAGCTGAACAGAAATTAAATATCTATACAGAAGATTTAGTTGTTTGTGTTAGTTTCAAAAATAATGAAAGGAATTTAAAATGATCTACCTCTTTTTACACTCAAAGTATTTGTTTCCACCTTGAGCAGGTTTCTGGCTCAAAGAAATAGTATTACCATCAATGAGACCAATAAATCCTGGGAGGCCCTCTGCTTGCATAACCTGAGATAATTAAAGTCACTCTTCTTTAGTTGGCCAGGTGAGAAGTTTAGATTCCAAAGAGCTGATAGCATGGATGCATTGTTTTGTATAAATTGTAACAGACACATACCCTAAATCAAAGACATTTTCTAAAATTTTTAAGGCAGCTCCATTACCATTGGAACCCCAATTACATAGTGTGATGGCCAATTGAATTGAAGGATCATGTTTCAGTTTTTGAGAATTTTTGTGAAACACAGGGTGATCCTGAATAAGCTAAATCAATTTAAGGAATCATTCCTGAGAAGTCCTGAACAACTGTCTAAAACTGGGTAAAGATAGGTTAATAATTGCTTGGATGGTGTACTTGGGGGTATGAAGTACTTGAGGCTTTTTAGAAAAAATTTAACATTTCCTGGCCATTTTTGATAAAAAGACAAAATCTTCTTATGAATAAGAATCAGAATTGCAATCAGAGTCCAAGAGCAGATCAAAGGCTATGAAAGTCATCGCTTGATGAAATTTATCATGATTTGAGAGTGAGGAAGGCATGACTCTTATATGGCATAAAAATGTAAATAATGTATGACATTTTGAGTTATTCAGTGTTATGCTTCAGAGTGCTGCAGTTAAATTCTGTGTATGAATGGAATGATTTTGAAAAATCAGTGAAATGGGACTTGATGGTGAAATAAGCTCTTTTGTTTGATGAAGTGCGGATTTGTGTGAAATAAGTGACATATTTCATTTTGAAATCCACCAGTGTTGTGGCTAGTGTGGTTTGGAAATCTGCACTTAAATAAGTGCAGATTCTTAAGTGTGGATTTGCCAGAACTGACACCCCCTATTATCTCACTAATGTTGTTCCTACATTTTTTTCTCCTGTCCTCTTGCCCTAATCCTTACTAACTCACTAACTTTCCTTAATTTGCTTATCTTTCTAAATACATTATTCCACTAATTACATATGATTTAGATCTATAGCTTTCATTAATAATAACTAATAATCTTTTCCTCAGGAGATTTTCCTCTGAAAAGATCCTTTCCTTATTACTATAAGGGTATCTGTCCCTCTATCTTGTATGTAAAATTTTGTGCATATAAATATGGTTCAAAAACAAGTAATGAAAAATTTTACTTCTTCTATCAATTCCTTGAGACACTTAGAATTCTGTAAGAATGACAGATAATTATCTGCGAGTTTTTTACTCACTAGTTTCCCTTGACAATAAGTTACTAATTCAAAATTGACAATTTCATTGTTTTTAAATCTAATCAATCATTAGTTAGTAGACCCTTGACATCAAGACCCAGAGCTTTAACATTATTTATTCAACTTCAAAATAATTATCTAAAGAGGTAAAGGATTTCTTATATTACTTATCCCTCAGTAGTAAAGACTGACAAAAGATAAAAAACTTTTAATATAATATTTATTCAGAGAATTTTAATGTAGAAGAAATTCATAATCATCCATAAATATCTCAGAAAGTAGCTTACCTTCACATAAAATTGGAAAGGGCAAAATAATACATCTGTATAAGAGATGAATATGACTGACAAGGAGATGAAGAGATAAAATCTTTTCAGAATAAGAAAAAGAGGCCAAATAACCACATAAAATCTATGAAAATTGAGCCCCAAAAATTTAAAGGATACAGGAAAAATATCCATCACTTGATAAAATATTTTGAAAATATACTCACCTCAAAAAAAATTCCCTCTGAAAAGTGGCCAGAAATCATGGGTAGTTTTCTCACAGGTGAAACTAAGTTGTTCTATTATCAACTTCAAGATGATAATGATAATACTTTACCAGACTTGTATGTTATAAAAGAAGCTTTCTCAATAATTATAATTCAGAGTTTAAAGAAGACTAATTGCAAGACCAGCTTGACTTACTTGCTTTTCATAATGGAAGAATTGAAGAATTTATCACCAAGTTTCAATAAATATCTGCCAAACTCCCTCAAAACTTTTTCAATCTTCATAAAAATATCTTAATTTTTAAACAAAAAATTCCTATAGCCATGTTATTTCAAATAAGTTGCACTAATTTTTCAATGGAACAAATATGGAAAGGGTTTACAAAATTGCATGAGACTGAAAAATAACTTACCTGAAAAACTCAAAATACAGAGGGAAGAAAATAAGTTCTCTAAACTAAATAACTCCATCAAATTACACAAGAAAACCAAACACACCTCATTCAGGAAATTAAAATTAAAATTTTAAACTCTCTACACCAAGAAGTCCTCAATTTTTTGAAAAGGACTGGGCAGTCCCTATGTAATTGGAGACCATTAATCCTGCTACAGTTGAATTTTTTAAATGTCATCAAAAAGTATTTCTAGCTAAAGAATGTCCCCAATAAAAGAAAAGAAGAAATGACTCCAAAAAAAAATAGGGAAACAAAAGTACAAGACTGAAGCCTACTGGGAATTGAAGAAGAATCTGACATTTAAATATACCAAATAAATAGCATTTGGGCAACTGAAGATAATATAAATTAAATTCTTAACTGTATAGAAGAAAAAAGAAGAAAAAATAATGAACATTCCCAACAGTCCAGTTTTTAAACTAAAATACTTCACTGAGTCATACGAATTAAGCAAATATAATGATCTCATAGAATTCAGCAAATGATATAACAAAGATATTTTTGATTAAAACTCCTCTTCATTCTTCTCCAAACTTGAACTGAGTGACTCTATCAGCCAAGTCTCAAAAATGAAAATTGGATATTTAGCAAACATATCCCTGGAAGAAGAGGATGGAGATGTGGGAGTTCCACTTTCTATTTTTGAAGTAAAAATACTTCAAAAGATTTTCCAAGTAGCTATAGATACTTTAGAGAGTGAAAACTATATTCACCCTGATATGGCTAAACTTTTTTCAACAAAAATCACAAGAGATATGAACCATAAGGCTAGTTTGTCTGATGGAAGCCTTCCAGAAATTGAAGGAAAAATCTACCTTAAACTATCTTATGACAGCCTGAAAATTAAAAGTAACCTACTAGTGTTACCCAAACTTGATTTTGATGTGGTACTGGAACTACCATGGATATAAAAATACCAAGCCCTATTTCATCCAGACAAAAAATTTGTGTCAATAATTGATGAAAGTGGGGATTCTGTAAAGCTATTCCCAGTAAGACAATAAGATTTAATAACAGGAAAAGGTAGCAAAGCTAACAAACTATCCCAGATTTTATGTAATTTAGAAAAGAAATTAGCGCCAAATTTTTTCTCAAAAGAAATAAAATTAAATAAAAACTCAAGGTTCAGTCATACAATATAAACAAGAAAAACCAATCCAATTAAGATTTGTGGAAAATCCCATAGCCCAGCATAAAATGAACTAATCAAAGAATTTGTCTAAGATAGCCTTAAGAAAGGCATAATTGAGGAATCAGACCCCCCCTGGTCCTCCCTATTAATATTAGTAAAGAAATCAGATATTTTTCCAAGGTTATGTGTATATAATAAATCCTTAACCTATTTTACCATAAAAAATTCTTAACCAATTCTGTGTATTGATTATACTTATTGATACCTAAAAGACACTGTTTTTTTACATCCCTAAACCTTAAATCCAGATTTTGGAAATTGACTTAAAGTAAAAAACCATCTTTACTTGAAGAATGTGACATTATCAATGAAGAGCTATGCCTTTTGGGATCTTTAATTCCCTAAGTACATTAAGATTCACAAGAGATAGATTATTAAATGATGTAATTTGTGATAATTGTTACAATTTTTCCTTTCCCAATTCACATCTGGTCTATTGAAACCTCCATTAGCAATCCTTTCATAAATTTTTCTGCATTTACATTTTTCACTACTATATTTAATAAGGCCCCTTTTATTTAATATAGCCTGTAGAATAAAGTGTTCACACTCCCTTGACTACAGTATAGATTAAATCTTAGTCAAATCACTACACACATTACACAACTCTACCTGAAGAAGCAGATGGCCTTACTGAGAATAAATAGGATCCTGCTCCTACTATTTTTCCTCAGTTAAACAAATACTTTGTTAGGTACGTCTACCTTATTTTCTCACATCCTTAGTTCTACCATTAATCTCTTTTTCATCCCTATTGCACTTAGGTATCTATTATCCTTTACTCCCTTGAGCTTGTTTCATCTGCTTACTTGGGATGAATTTCATTTCCATAAGGTACCCATTCATTCTAATTTACTCTATTTATCTTTTTTTGTATCCTCTATGAAATGTATTTTAGTTAATCAACTACTTCTGTAGGTATCTATTACCCTGTACTCCCTTGAGCTTGTTTCATCTGCCTACTTACAATAAATTTCATTTCCATAAGATTACTTGTCTTATATAATTGACATATGTTTTCTATTTTACCTAGATGATATAATTATTTACTCTAAAGATTTCAAAACCCATTTGGAAGACATAAAAAAAGTTTTAAAATTTTTAAATAATGAATGTTTAATTCTATCCAAGGAAAAATGCAAGTGGACCAAACAAGAAATATTGTTTTTAGGGTGTGTAGTAATCAGAGGAGGTATTAAAACTAACCCAGAAAAAATTATCAAAATCATTGAATGGTCAATACCTTCAAATATAACTCATGTAAGAGGATTTCTCAATCTCTGCACTTATTTAAAAAGTTTTATTAATAGTTTCTCCACTCTGGATTCTCCTTATTATAAATTAATGGAAAATTTACCAAAAAAGGGAACAAAGATTAAATTGGGGGGAGGAACTAAATCACACCTTCAACCTACTTAGGAAATAATTATTCAACACTATCCTTCTTAATAATCCATAACCATTTCATCCATTCATTCATGACATGGATGCTTCTGGAACAAATATTGGTGCAGTACTTAAACAAGGCATAAAAACTTCATACAATGCTAGACGTTTTGACCCCATCACTTATATAAAAAACCTTAAATACAAAAATATACATCCAATTGCTTATGAATCACAAAAACTCTCTAAAAATGAACAAAATTACTCCACTCAATAGAGAGAACTATTGGGCATTGTCCATTCAGTGAAACATTTTAGATGCTACATAGAAGGATAACCTATTATTTTCAGAAATGATCATCAGTCCCTCAAATACTTCAAATACCAGAAGGAGGTAAATCAACATCTAACCCAATTCATCAATGAAATAGAACTCTTTAAAATACTCATTATCTACAGATCAGGTGAGAAACAACTAGTGGCTGATTCTCTTTCACAATAACCAAATACCAATTCTTACAAAGACCCACCAGAAACATCTACTCCTCTGTTCAATATAACTGACAGAAACCTTTTGGATCAACTCAAAAAGATTCATAAGATTCTCTCCTCAAAAAAAACTCATCCACAAAATCTTTCTACATACTTCACTAAAAAAAACTTAATATCTTTACAGATAAGAATAACCTTGAAAAACTCTTGGGGTGATATGTGATGAATGGGAAGCCAAAGGAGTTATTTATGAAGTAAATTTTGAATTTTAACACTGTAAATACAAAGATGTGGTAAGTTTTTTATAAGAACTTTATCTCTTTCCACAAATTATGGTGTTAAACAACAAGTTTAATAACCGTTTTCAGGAATGTAAATTCACTAAAAAAATCAAAATAACTTCAATCACTCTTATTACAAATAATACAAGGAGGAAATTTTCATAGATGGTTCATGGATTTTGTTGGCCCATTATGATAGGATTTGGTTGAGAGGTGAGGAAAAGGAGCGCTATGGGTGCTATTCATTGTGAGAGGCAGGAGAGGGGATATTTCATAAGGGGGTTATATAGGGCAAGCACCTTGGAACGCTCCTCATTGGACAGCTTATATAGTAATCAATTTACTTCTTAGTCTCACTGCTGTATCAGCATAGTTAGTCCTGACTCACTGTTGGTAACCACAAAATAGTCAGTCTAGTTAGTCTCACTGCTTAGTAGCATAGTCACTCCTGTCCCAGGCTAGTGTCAATGCTAGTATTATTCTGCCTTCTTAGGTCTTTACATTTTTTTCAATCGTAATTGGTGCACTACTGAAGAAAAATGAATCCCTCAGGTAAACCTGATGCAGAAACCCTTGCTGAAGTGCAAGAACAAAACACATGAATCATGGAACATCTAGTGGAGGAAAGGCCCTCATATTGCGGCCCCACTGAAGCAGAGATGGATGCAGCTGAAGCTGAGGCACAGGAACCACCTAAGACACTAGTTCCACTTTTTAAAGACCCAAATATTACAGTCCCAGAAATCTTCCATGGAAAACAATTTCCCCAGGAAGAACAGTATGTGTCAAAGGCAAACCTCTATGTCCTTCTCAATGGGAATTAGTTCCCAGACAAGAAAGCAAAGATTTGGTTTGCAATATTGTACCTCACCAATGAGGCAGAATTCTAGGAAGGGCCATACACCAAGGAGCCCCTTGAAACCGCTCAATCAGTAACAATTTTCCACAAGTTCATGGCAGCATTTGAGCTAGCTTTTTGGTGACCCCAACATGGCTATAACCTTGGATCATGGACTAAACCAACTACTTCAAAAACATTCAGTAGACAAGTATGTGTTGGAATTCTAGGGTCACACCAGTTACATCACAACATTGTGAGAAGGGGCACTCATGTTTCACTTCAAGAATAGGCTCTCATCAAAAATAAGAAATGACCTGATAAGCCACCCTCACCTAACTTCCCTCCAAGCACTCATGGAGCTGGCCATTCATATTTATAATGAGTTTACACATCATTTAATAGATGGTTGGAGTGGCTCTTGTCAGTGGCCCAGCTATGCCTCATCAAGCGGGCCAGTGCCAGGGACCCATATTCCATGGATATCAATGCAGTAAATGCACACAGAACTAGTGGAAGAAGCAGGTTGCATGATGAGGAGTACCAGAGGCATATGAGTAGGGGGCTGTTCCTCAAATTTGGGAGTGTTGTTAATTTGGCAAGGGAGTGTATGGGAAAAATAAGGTTTAGTGAGGTGGAGGATAGCTCAGGAAAGGGGCAGGTAAAAGACAGTTCTTGGGAGTGAAGGTTGTGCCCTCTTTTAGCAAATTGGAGGGAAAGGAAAAGGAGGATTTAGTAGAAGAATTATAAGTGTGTAATTTACTTGAAGCAAATGATAATTTTATTATACTTAACTTACTTTTACTGACCCCTGATGCCACAACAAATGTATGAGCCCTACTGGACTGTGGGGCCACAGACTGTTTTATTTCTAACAAGTTTTTACAGAGAAATAAAAAGAAAAAAGAAAAATTGGACTACCCTAGGCATTTAATTATGTTTTATTGATTCCCAGGTGAGGGAGGAGGCATAAGAGAGTAGGTTTTTTGTAGGTTCTGGTGTGACAGAAGGGGGTCTCAGTGCAAGGCCTATGCAACAACCCTGAAGGGCCAGTACAAAATGGTACTGGGTATGAAATGGCTGGACCAATATAACCTGCAATTTGATTTAAAGGAAAAGTAGGCTCAGATGGGAAGGAAGGGGATTCTGGTGCTAAAGTATTGGCCCCCTTGCCCCTTCAGAGGCCAGGGGGCTATCCTGGTGAGTCTTCTAATATTTTGTTATCAGAAGTTGAATTGCCACCAGAAATGATGCTTCCTCTTGATTCTAAGCATCAGGCTGTGGATAGGGTGCCAATGGGAAGCACCAGGGAGGAGAAGAAAGGGGGTGAAATTCACCAAGAAGAGGAGAAGGTGAAACAAAGATAAGGGAAGGCATAAAATAAGAAGGCAGATGGTCCTGAGAAAGAATTTTTCCCCTTGTCTCTTCAGGGGTCAGGGCCCCTCCCAGTGAGTCTCTTAATTTTTCATTATCATAAGTAGACTTTCCATAAGAGCTGAAATTTTCTCATGATGCTAAGTTTCAGGAATCGGAGGGGGAACTGGAAAAATAGGAGGAACTGGAATGTGAGGCAAAAGCTTGGAACATATCTGCCAAGATATCAGCCAAGGTTCAGTCCTCATAGCCAACAAAAATCCTGAAGGAAATGGTCCATTAAGCTAGTTAGTAATTCTTACCACTGTTTGAAGATGTAGAAGTTAAGACCCTACCACCTCATCATCCATACAATTCGCCATTGATCTGATGCTAGGCACAACCCCTCAACTTAGCTGCATAATCCCATTATCAACCCTAGAGTCAACAGCGCTAAAAGAGATAGTTAATGAAAAGTTAAAGAATGGTTTTATTAGAGAATCAAAATCTACCTGAGCTGCTCCTGTGATCATTGCAGGAAAAAAGGATGTTTCACTAAGACCTTGCATGACTTTCAGAAGGCTAAATTCACTTTTGGTAAAGAACAGATATTCCCTTCCTTTGACTAGTGAGCTAATTGATAGTCTCCCAGGTGAGGAGATCTTCACATATTTAAATCTTAGAGCAGGTTACCACAACCTACATGTAAATGAAGGTGATTAACACAAACTGGAAAAAGGAATTCTGCAATAAATTTGGTCATTTTTAAAGGTTGGTAATGCCATTTGGTCCATGTAATGCACCTTCCACCTTCCAAAACCTCACCAACAGCATCTTTGGAGACAGAATAGGGATAGATGTAGTGGTATACCTTGACAACATCTTTATTTACTCCAGATTAATGGAGGAGCACCAGATATGTGTATAGGAATGTTTTCAGTGCTTGAAGCAGGCCCAGGTATGGTGAAAACTGGAGAAATGTGTCTTCTCAGTGAGTGAAATCCCTCAATTGGGTATTATCACTTCAAAAAATAAAGTGCAAGTGGACCAGGAGAAGGTAAAGTCAGTAACATAATGGGTGACACCAGAGTCAGTAAAGGAGCTTCAGTCATTCCAAGGCTTTGCAATTTTTTACTTCCATTTTATTGAAAATTACTCCCACATTTTCAAACCATTTCACAACCTCACAAAGAAGGAAGCTAAATTTATCTAAACAAGTAGCCAACAAGATGTGTCTGATTACCTGAAAAGACAATTTGTGACAGCCCCTATTCTTATGATCCATGACTTATTAAAGCCTTTTGTTCTGGAATGAAGCTGCTCAGATTTTGTACTAGGTGCTTTATTATCTCAATAAAATGCTGAAAATGTCTTGCACCCAGTAGATTATTTGTCACAAACACTGCTATGCACCAAATTAAACTATGAAATATATGATAAGGAGTTATTGGCACTAGTAGAAGCAGTACCCACCTTGGGCCAATATTTGGAAGGAGGGCCTCACAGGTTACAAGTTATTATCTACATGGATCATAAAAACTTGGAAACCTTTCTGACCACTAAAAAGTTGACTTTCCAGAAGGAACACTGAGCAGAACTTCTAAGAAGCATTAACTTTGTTGTTACATTCCAACCAGGGAAGAATGGTGGCAAACCTGATGCGCTATCAAAATTTCCTGACTTGTGTACAGCACTGAGTAACTACCCACTGTTGGGGTAACGTTGTTGAAGGGGAACCTTGAAGAGGGGGTAATCCTAGACTAGGTGGAATTGGAGGATGAGGATTTCATGGATTGGCTAAAAAGGGGGAAGGAAAAGGATGAGGGAGTGAAGGCGCTGTTATGATAGAAGGTATTTGTAAGGACAGGATTGCAGGAATATCACCTGGAATGGGAGGATAGTGGTGCCAAATGATGAGAAGCTCAAGAGGCATGTGGTCAAATAAAGGCATGATTCCCAAATGGAAGGAAACCCAAGACCACTGAAGACTGTGGAGTTAGTGAATTGTAACTTTTACTTGAAGTCCATGAAGGCATACGTCTAGCACTATGTAGCAGCATGTGACTCTTTCCAGAGGAACAAAGATAGTCCAACAAAAACACCACTGAGGCCACTAAAAAATTCCAAGCAGCCATGGAAGGAGCTCTTCTATGATCATATAGAGGAATTACCCAAGTCTCAAGGAAAGAATTCTATCCTCACAGTAGTTGACCGCTGTACCAAGATGGCACACTTTGTCCCCACCACTACCAAGGTTACATCAGAGGGTATTTCAGACTTAATGGTGGAGCATGTCTGGAAATTACATGGATTTCTTGAAAGTATAGTATCAGATAGGGGAAGCACTTTTAACTCTAAGCTGTTAAACACAATGTATGAGCAACTGAAAATTAAGCCCATCTTTTCAACAGCATAGAATCCACAGTCTGACAGGAAATCCAAGATAGTGAATAAGGCAATTGAAAAATATTTTCACCATTTCATTAACTATCAGAAAGATGATTGGGTTCTTCTGTTACCACTGGATGAATTCTCACACAATAACCAAAAACATGCTGCAACAGGCATGTCACCTTTTTATGCCAACTATGTATATCACCCAACATTCTCAATTGGTACCCCATCCAAGTTAAAAGTCCCAGAAGTGGAAGAGCAGATGCAAAGAATATTAAGTATATGTCAAGAACTAGAAGAAGCTCTCAAGTTATCTCAGCAGTCAATTAAGTGTTGTGGTAGTCCAAATCTGGGTAGGCCTTTGGAGTGTGTATTTGGGGGTATTTGGGGTTATGGTGTTGTTTTTGGCATTTTGTTAGATGTTAGATGCTTAGTTGTGTTTTTGGAGGCTTAAGCTAGGGTCACTTATTATGTCTCAGCTTAATGACCTTTGTTATTTCTTCATTATGGTATGTGTTATATGTGATTAGCTTGTTTTTATGTGTAGTTACTGTTGTTTGTTTTTTTAGACAGTGTTTATGGGTTTTTTGGGAATTTAAGGGCCTAACAGCAGCCCACCTGTCTGCTCACATGGAAGCCTCTAGAGGAGTTTTTATGCATGTAGAGAGGTGGAAGAGTTGGATTTGTCTGGGAAAAACCCAGGGTGGTCTGTGTGTCAGATATTTAAGCAAGCTTAAGGACATTATAGTTTATTATTAACCTTCCGGTATACCTAGAATCTCTGTGCTTCACTCTTTTGTGTGTTTGTGGCATCTTTTAGCTGGGTTTTGAAAAGGTTAGTTCTTACTTGACCTCAACTCTTGTCACTGTTTTCTCTGGTATAGTCTTGAAAGCTATATCAAGTATTATTGCTGTCTTTGGTGTGGCTTTGCAACCTAAATAAAGTATCATTACTTTCTCTGGTGTGGACATTGGTCTAAATTTCAGCTCTTTGGTCTGGTAGTCTGTCTGGTGGCTACTTTCTTCGCTGATCAAGCAGTCAAGTGTGTTGGAAAGGGGTTTTAGCAAACAATACTCAATTTACCTTAGCAGGTAAATCTCAAATTATTTTTCTAAAGGGATAGGGGATTTTGTCTCTGGTTTTTCTCCCACTCCCTTGGTCATGTCCTATAGCTGGCACTATAGGATTTTCTACAGGGTCATCACAATCAAGGAAGTACCCAGCATTGTGCACTACAGGTAGGTAAAAAGGTTTGGCTAAGCTCACATTTCCTTTCTACATTGAGCCCCAGGGCTAAAGTATATCACAAGAAAGTGGGTCCATTCAAATTCAAATTCAAGGTATCTGACTCAGCTTATGAACTGGAACTAAGAATATCAATGAGGCAAGTACATCCAGTTTTCAACATTTCATTGCTCACAAAGCATAAAGAAGATACAATCCCAGGACATCCAGAGGATCCACCAGCACCAATCCTGGGGAAAATGAAGAGGAGTTTGAGGTGGAAAAGTTTGTTTCTAAGAGGGTGCACAGGGGAAGGGTTCAGTACTTAGTGCGTTGGAAAGGATATGGGGTCCGAGATAGGTCTTGAGAACCTGTGGAAAATTTAGCTAATGCTAAGGAAAAGTTGAAGGAGTTTGATGAGGATTTCAGGGGGAAGGAGGAGTAAAAGAGGGGGTAATGTTATGATTTGGTTGAGAGGTGAGGAGGAGGAGTGCTATGGGTGCTATGCATTGTGAAAGGCAGGAGAGGGGATATTGCATAAGGGGGCTATATGGGGCAAGCACTGTGGAATGCTCCTCATTGGAAAAATTATATAGTAATCCAGCTACTTCTTAGTCTGACTGCTGTATCAGCATAGTCAGTCCCGCCTCATTGTTGGTAACCCCAACATAGTCAGTCTAGTTAGTCTCAATTCTTAGTAGCATAGTCAGCCCTGTCCCAGGCTAGTGTCAGTGCTAGTAGTAGTCTGCCTTCTTAGGTCTTAAAACATTACCAAAAACAAAAAAAGGATAATATATATGTGATAAATACCAAAGATTACAGCTCAAGATGGACATATTCTACTGCTCTCAAGAGAACTTTAACCAAGGCAGAAATTGATATGGTAGGATTAATTACTTTGAATAATGGACTCCTGGTTGAGATTTTAACTGAAAAAGGGTCCAATTTTGATTCTTAACAGTTCAAAATATTTCTTAAGAATGCAAAAATGAAACACATTAAAACTACTCCTCATCACTCCCAGTCAAATGGGTTGATTGAAGGATTTCATGGCACACTTGAGAATGCTATTTACAAATTTTTCTTGCTTGAAGATAAGATACATTGGGAAAATTATATATATAAAGCCCTCTTTTTCTACCAAAGAACTCCTTCCAAATCCTTGAAAATGTCACTCTTGCACATGACAAATGGCATCCAGGTAAGACCTGCATCTGATCCAGTATTTTTGGGAGAGTTACTAGACAATTTAGAAACTAGCCAAGAGAAAAAAATACTTCCAAAAAAACTTAGAAAGCATTAATTTACTATCTGAAAAACATCAGAAAATTGATGACCTTAATCAGGATGCTTAAGAAAGGTATGTAAAAACCAACTACAAGTATGTTGAATAAGGAATTCAGATTGGAGATATGGTCCTGCAGAAACTTGAAGAGAGACCCTCTAAGCTACACCCAAGATGGGATGGTCCATTCCTTATCAAAGAATGCTTACCCAATAGTGTGTATCAATTAATGACCTCTAATAGTCATGCATTAAGATCAAACACTAATAGCTCATGACTTAAACTCTTCTCAGAAGATTCCAATAAACTCTATTTCACCAGTAAATTTCTAAAAACTAGAGATAAATAGTCAAGAACAAACACCAGTTATAGAGCCTATGATCAAAAAATAAAAGTAAAGAATAGACAAGCAAGGTTTCCTGAACCCAAGGTTTCATAATGCTACCAAATTTCCTCTTGGAATGTTTTATATGGATGAACATAACTTTTATCCATCTAATGGACAGCTTGATCAAAATTTTAGACTATCCTTCACTACATATTTATTACACTAGTCCTGATACATGCTTCAGAATGAAAATTATTGCAAAATTTTTAATGTGGTAGAACCCTTTCATGGTTTAGAAATAGCTCTCTCCACTGTCTATAATCTAATGTGTGAGGTTGATGAGAACCTTCTCAAAAAAAACATAAATTTTACTGCAGAAGATGTGACATGACATCCTTGTACTCACCAAACTGGAAACTAAGGATGGGATGGTGTTATTTTTACATTTTTGTCTCCCTCCCTCCTTTCATAATTTGTACTGACTCGCTACTTTTCCTTGATTTCCTTATCTGTATAAATACACTATCCTACCAATTACTTATAAAGTAGATCTATAGATTTTACTAATAAAAACTAATAATCTTTTCCTGATGAGCTTTTCCTCTGAAAATCTCCTTTCCTTATTATTGTAAGTCTATCTGTCTCTCTATCTTGTATCTACTATTTTGTGCCTATAAATATGGTGCAACAACAAGTAATGAAATTAAGTTTACTTCCCCTATCAATTCTTTGAGGCATTAAGGATTCCATAGAAATCACACAACTTATTTTTCAATAAAATAATTCCAGTAAATCAATGTCATTAAATTCTTCTATTAAAAGACTTTACTATCTGAATCTTTCTAAATGTTTAAATATCTTATAATGAATTAAAAAATTTGAATTTTGACAATTTGTTGATTAAGTGTATGTCTTCAATTTTGATTGAAAATTTTCATATTCAGCTTTTTTTTTACATAAATAAATAGAAAATAAAGTATAGAAGTCATGTAATTTTGATTTTCTTATAATTTTAAAAGCTGATTCTTTCACTGGACAACCTATGCACTTGGGTGAGGGAGCTCAAGGGGAACTAAGAGGGATTATTTAGAAAGAAAATTCTTCTTTGAGGGTTAGAGGCATTTATTGAGGAAGCATCTCAAACTTCAACTAGTAAGGATTGAGGGACAAGTATGAAAATTACTCAATGTATCTTAAGAAAACTAATAGAAGAGTTTTAATTATTTTGGAAGTAGTATTGACTCTTACAGGGGGGGTGGAGCTTAATAAATAATATCCCCAATAGAAGAGATTTAAATGTGAGAGGCTACTAAGAAACATATTTAATTCTAATGAGCATCTAATACAAGTGACCCATATTTCATATCTGTGATACACCCAAGCTATGACCTCCTTGCATTACCATCTATCCTTGCACTTAATCATCCACTAATGAAGGGTTACTAACTTGACTAAGTAATTACTAGTTTTAACTGGACTAGATCCCTATTTGGTTGAACCAAGAAGTACAAGACAAAAAAATAGTAACTATCCAAAAGTAATTTAACTAACCCCTTTTCAGCTACACAACAATATCTCCTTTGTACAGTGGCCTATAACAAGTCTGCAACCAAAATTCTATTTTGAAACTTGAATATCACCCGCATCCTCCAGGCTCCAATTCACACCACCAGCACAGCTTCCATTCATCAACAATCTTATTCTTATAAGGTAATGTATTTTTTTATCCATTTAACTTGATTTTATTTATCTCTATTATTACTGTTTGTTTTATGCTCCAAAATCTTCATAGATGTCAAGAGATGGGGCACAAAATACACAACTGTTTCAGGAAGTACAATGGCAAATTCTTGGCCTGTTTAAAGGGTAGGTTCTGAATCAGAAAATTTTTAAAAATTTTAATCTACCCCACTCTACTTTCTCTACCTTGCTTAAGCATTTTAAGAAAACTGGAACAATTAAAGCTGCTCCCAGTTCTAGCCGTCCACCTAAACTCAGCTTGCAAGATCTTTGACAACTGTCTGGAGTTGTCAGCAGCAATTAAAAAGAGAAACTTCATGTCATTTCTGACTCTCTAACCACTCAAGCTTCACCTTCCACTGTTTGTAAAAGTATTCATGGTCTTTGGTATCACAAATGTGTTGCAGAAAGGAAACCATATCTAAATGAAATACACAAGGCAAAATGGCTTCAATTTGCTCATAATCATGCTTCATGGACTGCTAGTGACTGGAAGAAGATCATTTGGACCAATGAATCTTCATTTGAAATAGGGAAGAGGTCATCAGCTACATTGGTTTGGCGCACAAAATCTGAAAAGTATGAAGAAAATTGCCTCCAACCCACTTTCAAAAGTGGCCAAACTTCTACTATGATCTGAGGAGCATTTTACAACACTAAAAAAATACCACTTGTGTTTCTTCCTCCAAAAAAGCAAAAAGCAGCTGATTTCATTGAAAACTTCTATAAAAATAAATTTATGCCATATCTCAAAAAAAAAAAGACCCTAAGCACACATTAACAATCATGGAGGACAATGCACCTGTCCACAAAGCTGATGTCACCAATTTATTTTGATTAAAAAATAAAATAAAAAAACTTGAATGGCCACCTCAATCTCCTGATCTTAACCCTATTGAAAACGTTTGTATAAGCCTCAAGTGTAATGTGCAAGAAAAATATCAACCTAAAAATGTCAAAGAGATGCAAGAAGCATTGCTGCTAGCTTGGGAAGACTACCCAACTTTGGAACTGGAGAACCTCATTGCTTCAATGCCTGCAAGAATTCAAATGGTTATTGATAATCATGGAGGATCAACTCATTGGTAGATATTAATGGGCACAGGGGAGGGGAACTTTTTTTTTTTTTTTTTTCAAAAAAAAAAAAATTTCAAAATCCTTTTGGGGAGACATTCTATAATGTCTCAGCTACCTAGTGGTATGTATTTCATCTAGGTAAAAAAAATTGTTTTGGGTAGCTAAAAAATTTGCTTTTTGGATTTAATTTTTTTTCATGTTACAATTTTTTTTTTTTGTATTTATAATATGTTAGATCAATTTTAAACATGCTTTTACACCAGATTACAAAAAAATAAAAATTTTCTGAAATTTATTGAGAGAGTAATGTTAAAAAAATACTGGTCGCACACTTGTTACAGGCCACTGTACACAATTGTTGCTATTGATTTAGTTGGCACAGCCGAGGTTCATAAGCAATGATAAATGCATAGTCTATTGAAAAGTTGTGTTGAAGCTCCTTTCTGCGCTTTGAATAAGTGATGTGCCACACATTGTGTGACAAGTTTCCGTGTGACTTTTCTAATCAAAAGAAACTCATTTTATTTTGACTAAAAATCACAGTTTTGAGAGACAAAAAACAAACAAACAATGAACACTCATCTATATGCCATTAATACCTATCTTGCCTTATTACAAACAAAAAAGAAACAAAAAATATATATTCCTAAATAAAAAAATAAAAAACTTGCAGCGAAGAAATTGATTTTTTTTTTTTTTTTAATGTAGGGATGAGGGTCAGTTGAATCCACTTGATGAATGAGCAATAAAAAATATCAAATCTTTGAGAGTTTTTTTTTTAAAAAAAGTGAAAGGGATATGTCTTAACTATATCTTATATGATGAACCATGTTGATAACAAAATATCCAGTACATTCTATGTATATTTGTATTTTCAAACCCATTTTCATCTATGTATTGGACAACCATCATTTTGTTGAGAACTCCAGTTTTTAAATTTTTACCCAGTTTATCTCTGTTTTTTTTTAACTAGTAAGTGTTATTTCTCATTTCTTTCACAAATTTTTTTCTGAGAGACCAATCAACATGAAGTAACTTTTGTGAAACTTTTCTCCTAGCATAATGGTTACTTGAAGTACCTAATAGCTTCTCGTCCTTCAATGAAACACCCAGATCAAAAAAAAAAAAAAAAAAAAAGAAGAAGAAGAAGAAGAAGAAACATAAGAAATTTACCAAGCTCAATATTGAGCTTGTGAAATTCATATTCAAGCTCTTTTCAAATCTTCAGCACTAAGCTCACAAGAAGGTTTACCATTGAAAGAAATTTCTCCAGTCCAATGCACCAAAAATACCCCCTTGGAGAATCCATCCTGCCAGTCTGAAAATCTAATTTTACTTCAAATGTACATACATCATTTTGTAACATTGACATCCATTTTTATGATTATTAAGGCAAATTGACAGTTGTCTCATTATCCTCTTATTTGAACTAAAAAATGACTGTTGAATAAATTTTCATTCATTCATTCTTCTATTTAACTTTGTGTGATGTTTGAACTTAAATTCTTCTCCTTTTCTTTTCTTTTTTCTTTTCATTTTTTCTAGCCCATTGAATGTCTGCATTCAATTATCTGAAAACAGAAAGTTGAGTTAGGTTGAATGATTTTGAGGTACAAGTCATTTGATTCAGAATTTTCATTAAACTAAATTTTTGTTGCATTTCTTATTTTGCAAGAGCAAGGCATGTAGATAATATCATGAGTGTGGGGATGCTTGGACAGAGAGATTGGGTGACAAGAAGAAAAAAGAATTTTGGTGTTGTGGGGGTGGAAATGCATTGCATACTCCCATTCCATCTCATCCTTCATTTCTCATTTGTTGTAATTTTCATTCTGTTCCCTTGACTGCAACTTCTTCCATGTCTTCTCCATCAGCTCAACTCCATCAAGCCTGTTAGTCTCCAACACTTTCTTTCTTCTGTTCTAGCTGGTTAAGGCTATCTTATGTCTTCTATGTTCATCTGTTTCTGGTTCTTTTTTCTTTAAGTTCCTCCTCCTTCCCCTCAAGCCTCTCCCGATGATTTCGACTCTGGCCCCGATTATTACACCTCGGATGCTTCCGATAGTCCTTATCCCCCCATCAATCATATCTCTCCCAAGTACATCAAGCGTCTTCGTTTAAAGCAAGAGCGTGATGCAATCAAACCAAAATACTATTACGGTGAAAAAGAAGCCTTCGATGCAGCCACTGAAAAGGGTGCCACCAAGTCTGGTTCCTCTCACAAAGGTTCTAGAGGGGTCCCGGTTTTTGAACCTTCGTAAGCTATAAATCTCTTGATTTGTCATCTCTCTCTCTCTTTTTCTCTTTCTGTTCCTTTTTCTTACTTAGACAGACATACACATACTGTCTTGTCATGTATATCTGTATATCTATACCGGCCAAGCAATACATTCTCATTCATTTTCCTCGATTTCATTTTTTTTTTTGTTAAATGTTGGGCTAAGTTGTAAATTATGTAAAATGTTTTTGTTTTGTTTTTCCTTATATGTGTCTACCTTAATTTATTTCCTTTTTTACGCTATCTTTTCCTTGCTTTGCTTTATTTTTATTTGCATAGAATTCTTTTTCTCTGATGTAAATTATTGGTTCCATTACTTAGAATGGAAGAGTTCAAAGACTTCTACTCTTATGTCAACAAGATCGATCACTGGGGAATGCGTTCCGGTATTGTTAAAATCGTTCCCCCCAAGGAATGGTCCGATGCGCTCCCTGACTTGGGTCAAGAGTCGCTCCGAACTGATGGCTCTGGGCAAATGTTACGTGAAGCCAAGATCAAGAGTCCCATTAGTCAAGTTTTTCAAGGCAGTCGGGGCCTTTTTAAAGTCATGAACATTGCTAAAAGAAAGACTTACAATGCGCTAGGTCTGTTCTCTATCCTCACCTTCCTAAATGCGAGTAATTGTTTTAAAATTTAATTTCAATTCATCTTCATGTAAATTTACATGTTCAATATGTATGTATCTACAATAACATGTCTGTATGAAGAGTGGTACAACTTAGCCAATAGTCCCGAACTAGCACCACCAGACTTTTTTGGTCTATCACTGGGAACTGGGAGCCCTGCCTGTGGAGCCTTGGGCGGTTCTAGTGCGCCAAAGCGCTCAAGCTTCCCGAGGCCCAGCAAGTCTGCATCTGCATCACACCGCTCATCGACGTCTCGCAAGAAAAAACCATCCGAGACGTCGAATGATGCTCTAGGAATGGTGCAGGAGGATGAAATCAAGGTCAAAGTCGAAGAGTCCATTTCAAACAATTCATCAGCCCAAAGTCTTCGACCATCAGAAGATTCTGGTGATTTTGATATTAAACCTTCAGTCGACGTTTTACTTGCTCAGCCGGTCAATCAGCCAGCACATGTCTCCTCAGGTCCCACCAGTACTAAATCTGGAACTGCTGATGAATTAAAGAGTGAAAGCAAACCCTCTCCCTCTAATTCGACGTCAGAGCAATCATTCTTGGAAACTTCTTCAAATCAACTTGTCGCAGATGATCCTTCCGAAGCTAACAAATCTATTGACTCCTCTCAAGATGCATCGCCTGCTGTCTCGGGGGATAAGAAACGAAGACAATCAGGTCCAGTACCTCCGTCGGAGGAAGACTGGGAAAAGTTTGCTAGTTTATTTAATCGATTACCCTATGGCGCTCAAAAGTCAGATTATTCTGTTCAAGCATGCAAAGAGGTTGAGAGGCAGTATTGGAGAACAATTGGGATGGGTGGTGAACCGATGTATGGGGCGGACACCCAAGGTATCGCGCTTTTTTTGTTCACAGATATCCTTATTCTTTGTTTGGTTAATATAGATTTTTTTTTTTTTTTTTTTTTGTCTTTAGGTTCTTTATTTGATGAACGGACCAAATATTGGAATATTGCTCATTTAGATAATCTTCTGAACCGGTTAAAATTAAAACAGAAAATTCCGGGTGTTAATACCCCATATCTTTACTTTGGAGCATGGCGAGCGTAAGTTTCCTTTATAGTTTTCATTGTTTGTTTTTCTGACCTGCCCTGCTCTGCTTTTCATCTCGTCCACTATTTTTTATTTCAATTAAATATTTACTAATAACAGTACATTTACGTGGCACGTCGAAGATGCCGATTTATACTCCATCAACTACATTCATTTTGGAGCCCCCAAGTACTGGTATTCCGTGCCTCAATCCCAAAATGAACGTTTTGAACGATATATGTCATCTCAATTTGCAGCTGAAAGAAAATCATGTCCCCAATTTCTTAGACACAAAGCTTTCTTGGCTTCTCCCACAGTTCTGGCTAATGCCGGTATTACTTTGAACCGTGTAGTGCAGCTACCTGGAGAAATCATTTTAACATATCCTTATGGGTATCATAGTGGATTCAACATGGGCTATAATTGTGCAGAAAGTGTTAATTTTGCTCTTGAGTCATGGATTGAAATAGGCCGAAAAGCCAAGGCTTGCAAGTGTATTGACGATGCGTTAGTCATACCATACATTCACAGTCTAAAAGTACAGGCTACTAACTTTTTATTACTGATCATGCTTAATTTGCCTAGTGTGGTTATCAATGTGGACGCTTGGCTGCGAGAACACCAAGAAGCAACTGCTGCTGAAAGCTTTCAACTTCATGTTCCTATTCCTCAGTCGCCATCAAGGAAACGCAAGCAACCCCCTGTATCTGATTTGCTCTACAAATCTACGAGCCAGCCTGTTTTAAAAAAACGCACCCCAGAGCGGCCAGCACCCAACCAGATCCAACAGCGAAAATCCGGCTTTCCTTGCGCGTTGTGTCCTGATATAACTCTAGAAACTCTGCTCCCGATCCTAGATGAAGAGGATGATATAAAACTTCCTGTTCCACCCACTGGAAGTGATGATAATTTGCCAGTGCAAGACCCTTCTACATACGCTCAATCCTATGCAGAAGTCATGTCTTCAGTGCGGTGCAAAGATCTGCCTAAGGCACACCGAGTTAGCATCAGTTTCTTTTTCTATTATTTATACCTGTGATTATTGCAAATTGCTCGAAGCACTAATCAATCCTGCATTTCTCTCACTGATACACCGATATAATGTGATGTAAACTCAGATTTGTTGCATGTTCACTCCAAGTACATGGATTGAAACATTACCTAATGACCAAGAAGTCATTCGCGGATTTCATAAAATTGAAAAAGCCAGGTGGAATTTGGTAAGACTGGAATTGTGGCTTAATGTTAGATTTTCTGGGTCAATTATTGAATTAAGTGATTTTTCTTTCTTTTTCTTTTTTCTTTTTTTTGCATATGCATATTTTAAATTTCAGAAATGTCAACTATGTAACGAAAAAATGGGTACTAAAGTTCAATGTACCAAATCTCATAAATGTGTCAGAGCATGTCATGTTACATGTGCCTTGCGACTGGGAGGTTTTTTCATTGATGTCCAAATATCTGACGGTAATCAATCTTACAGTCTCCTGGACCCTCCACCAGAAGGCCCCCCAAATGGATTTATCGCTAGTGGCCCGGTCAAACAAGTCATCTGGTGCAAGCAACATAATCCTGAATATCAAAAGCTAGAGGCTTCAAGAAAATCTGCTGAATTAAGCATCAAGATTGAAAAAGAAGTCAAAAGCGGAGATGCTGTAAAAGTTAAAACGGGCGGTGGAATTTTCTTAGTAACTATACTAGAAAAAGATTCAGCGTCCAAAACTGTCAAAGTTTTATATGAAGATGGACGAAGAGCTGATGTTGGTTATAACAAACTTATTCTAGGGCCACACGGAGTTGTGTCGGGGGAAGCAGCATGACACATGTTGATTATAATGAAGGAAAAAATTATATATCGGTTGGTGCGAGAGTGCCTTCACTTTTTTTTATCAGTGGTGAAGTAGAGGGGCTCTGTTGGGCGGCTGAATTTGTAACTCAAATATAACCTTGGGAAAAATCAATTCCAAAGCTGGGGTTGTATTTGGCCCAAATATTTGCTTTTCGCTTACTTTTTCATTTGTCATAGGTGTGGAAAATTATTGGCGTTTGGAGTTTAAACCGAGTAAGCCACAGGGTCTTCGCTTAACATACCTCTTTGAAAATTATTTCGACTATTACACGAAAGTCTCTATTCATCAAATAAGAAAATAATCGAGGTAAATTTCAAGGGATTCTCTTATTCATGTCAGCGATATCATCAACGATGAAATGTCAAATGGAGGTCGCACATTTGCACTTGAAGAATGCGCCGCCCAGCTTAGAAATTTGTTTGATGAAATTCCAACGCTTAACCCAGGGACGAAAGACAAGACTGTTTATTATGTGTTTTTTTGAATCACTGTGGTTGTAATTGTATTAATCTGATTGAATCATTTGGTTTGAATGTAAATTAAGAAGGTACTTTATATATATAATTCATAGCACATGAAATTAAATTAAAACTTTAGGCATCTGAAATCTGATCAAGATAAAGTGATGAATGAAGTTGAATATACCCATAGATTTAATGCACAGTTGGTGCCTCACAACATGGTCTTGGTTCTTTCTATGGCTCAATGACTTGAGTTTAAAAACTTGCACACAAAATTAATCCTAATTTTCTTGTTTATATATATATAAAAATTCTTGCTAATCATACATCATTTGTAAAAACTAGTTAGGTTATATCATTTATTTATTTTTTCACCTCTAGAAATACAAGGTGCACATTTGGTGTTTTAGATTGAAGAAGAAGAAGAAAAAAAAAGACTGTCAGCCTGGATATTTCCAGGACTGAGTAAAAATTGCTCATAAATTATGTTAAACACATGTGGTACACATGGGGACAATAAATAAAGGTATACAAGATGTATACATAAGTGAAATAAATGATTAAATACAATAGGGGGTGTCAGTTCTGGCAAATCCGCACTTACAAATCCGCACTTAAATTTGACCAAATCCGCACTTAAATAAGTGCGGATTTCCAAAACACACTAGCCCCAATACTGGTGGATTTCAAAATGAAATAAGTCACTTATTTCACTCAAATCCGCACTTTCTCAACCAAAAGTGCTGATTTCACCATCAAGTCCCATTTCACTGATTTGTCAGCATCATCCCATTCATACGCAGCACTCCGCAGCATAACACTTCATAACTCAAAACATCGTACATCACTTACATCTTCATATCAGATCATATAAGAGTCATGCCTTCCTCACTTTCAAATCGTGATAAATTACATAAAGCAAAGACTTTCATGGCGCTTGAACTGCTCTTGGACTCTGATTCCGATTCTGATCTAGAAGAAGATTTTGTCGTTTTATCAAAAATGGCCAGGAAACGTTACCTTCTTCCCAGAAAGCCTCAAGTACTTCATACCCCCAAGTACACCATCCAAACACTTCTTAGCCTATCTACACCCAGTTTTAGACAGCTGTTCAGGACTTCTCAGGAATTTTTCCTTAAATTGCTTGAGCTTATTCAGGATCATCCCATATTTCACAATAATTCTCAAAAAGAACAACGACATCCTTCAATTCAATTGGCCATCACACTATGCCGTTTGGGTTCAAATGGTAATGGAGCCGCTTTGAAACGTTTAGAAAATGTCTTTGATTTAGGGTATGGTTCAGTTAACACTTATACCAAACGATGTATCACTGCCATCAACTCCTTGGAATCATCCCCCTTTTCCCCCCTTTGGCTGCCTCATTCACCCCTCCTTGGCTCACTCTAACCTCCCTTTTCTCCCTCTTTGGTCTCATCTCTCCCTTTCTCCCCCTTCTTGGTCTCCTCATATCTTCCCCTCATTCCACTCCACCCCCCACCAAATCCCCCAAATCCTCCCTCCAAATCCCCACCAAACCCGCCTCTAACCCCCCCTCAAAACCCCCCCTCCAAACCCCCCCTCCAAACCCCCCTCCTATCCCCCTCAAAACTCCCCCAAATCCTCCCTCATATCCCTCCTACCCCCCCTTAACCTTCACTTAACGATTCGTTAACGAATCGTTAAGTTATTGAACGATTGCAGCTAATCGTTCATTAACACCATGCAATATGGGGGGCGGACTTGCTAGCAAGTCCGCCGAGAGGTTGAGAGGGGTGAAATGGGGATCAAAAGAGGATGGCATACAATGGGGCTGGGAGGATAGCAAAAGGCATGGGGAGGGAAGACAAGCATGTGTTGATAGAATTGAAAGGGATGGAGATTGGTGCAAACAGAGTGTGAAAATAGGAGGATGAACTCTGTTCTTCGGGCAAAGAACAGAGTTCACTTCCATTCACTTATATTTCTTTTTTCTCAACTCATCTCTCCAGGTAAGTCATTTTATTCTTTTTAAACAGAGTGTGAAAATAGGAGGATGAACTCTGTTCTTCGGGCGAAGAACAGAGTTCACTTCCATTCACTTATATTTCTTTTTTCTCAACTCATCTCTCCAGGTAAGTCATTTTATTCTTTTTAAACAGAGTGTGAAAATAGGAGGATGAACTCTGTTCTTTGGGCGAAGAACAGAGTTCACTTCCATTCACTTATATTTCTTTTTTCTCAACTCATCTCTCCAGGTAAGTCATTTTATTCTTTTTAAACAGAGTGTGAAAATAGGAGGATGAACTCTGTTCTTCGGGCGAAGAACAGAGTTCACTTCCATTCACTTATATTTCTTTTTTCTCAACTCATCTCTCCAGGTAAGTCATTTTATTCTTTTTAAACAGAGTGTGAAAATAGGAGGATGAACTCTGTTCTTCGGGCGAAGAACAGAGTTCACTTCCATTCACTTATATTTCTTTTTTCTCAACTCATCTCTCCAGGTAAGTCATTTTATTCTTTTTAAACAGAGTGTGAAAATAGGAGGATGAACTCTGTTCTTCGGGCGAAGAACAGAGTTCACTTCCATTCACTTCATCTCTCCAGGTAAGTTATTTTATTCTTTTTAAACAGAGGGTGAAAATAGGAGGATGAACTCTGTTCTTTGGGCGAAGAACAGAGTTCACTTCCATAAAATATTAGCTGAAACATAGTTTTCAATTCTGTAAAAACAGTTGTAAGTAATAGAAAAAGTCACTGATTTTTTTTATATGTAATCTGAAATTTTTTAATAAAATTATTGTATTTAAGAATTGCAATATTGTCAATCAATCTTTATTGATCAACTTAATTTAATAAAGTATTATTTAAATAAGTTGCTTCAAAAAATACTTTGCATTGAACCTAGTTTCTAGACTTGATCTGCATTTTGGCTTAAGGAATTGTCATTACTTTAAAAGTAGTATACTTGACATATCTTATTTATATATTAATTAATTTATGTAATTATATTGTATTTTGATGACTTTCACCCTTTACTTCAATAAAATGCAGGGGAGGGTATTGCCAATTTTTTAAATCTGACATGTGAAATTGATGACTTAGAAAAATTTGGTGGTACCCACCCCTTGTTTCAATAAAATGCAGGGGAGGGCATTGCCAATTTTTTAAATCTGACATGTGAAATTGATGACTTAGAAAAATTTAGATAAGCAAACTTATTGACTAGAAAGTAAAGATAGAAAATTTTTATTATACATTCAAATTTTTGTCAAAAATAACGTACTATATTCTTTTCCTTTTATAAGTCAGCATATAAGAAAATATTACCAAAATTAAATTAACTAGAAAAACAATTTATCAATTGAAAAGGTCAAGTAATTTTTTAATGTCCTCATAAGATTGGCCATTTTTAACACATTCCATAATGAAATCTTTTTTTTTAAAACTCTCTTGTTTTTCCAATTCACAAGTAGCCATTTCTCTTTAGCCATTTCTCTTTGAAATTGACGGTCATTTACTCTTTCCATCTGCTCTACCTCAAATTTTTTTTCTTCCAAATCTAAGGCTTGCTGATCTTTCCTTAGCATATGATCAAACTTCATCTTCTCAAAGTCAAGGGCATTATTTGCAATAGTTGATTTCGCTGAGAAAATTAAATTGAAATAAATAAATAAATGAGTTAATGATTAAGATATATAGTAAACAAAACTTACTTATATCTTTTTTTTCAAAATAATCCTCAAGGGAGCCAAATGAGCTTGTTGAAGTATTACCACGTTTTAATAGATGGTTCAAGTTCATTGAAGTTGAGGCTCGACGCTTTAGTTTGGAGTTTGAACAAGAGGCTTCAGGAAGTTCTTCTAAAGCAGCTTCTAAAGAGGTATTCACATTTCCAGAATTGAGATTATTTAATGGAGATTGAGTTTGAGTAGGAGGAGACTAGAAAGAAAGAGAAATTCAGAGAAGAATTGAAGAAAAAACAAAAAGTAAACATACATTTAAATTTTGGGCCTCTGAGGATTCAGATCTTCTGCGATATAATTGTTCTGCTTGATAGTTGGGATCATCTTCAGCTGAACTATGGTTAGAAGGTGGAGGGGATTGATCTTCTTCAAGTAAAGGTGTGTTGGGAGGATTATAGGAAGGTTTGGATCCAGAGGGTATATGCTTAGTAGTATCGTGTAGAAACCAAGGGTTTACATCAACTCGGGTGCCAAAAAGATTATCCATTTCCTCATAGAAAGGACACATGACATTGAGCTTTTCGGAAACAGTAGTAATTCCAATCTCCAAATCATCATCGTCAATACCAAAGCCAGTTTCATTTACAGCATGATGAGTCTTTTTATATTTTGAATGGTAACTCTTAAATCTCTCCTTCATTTGTTTAGGATTGATATCGATTCTCCCCCTTGTTTTCTTCCTTACTTCATTGGCCATCAACAAGTAGCCATTAACCTTTGAAGAAGGTGGACGTCCAATACGAGTGGACTTTTCACATCCAAAACATGCTTCAAAATTTTATTTTATTTTAAGGAAGTTGATTATGATGAGATAATCATCCTTTTTAAGCTGACCTGAACCTGCCTTTGATTTTTCAGGTGTAGGGCTTGCTTTACGAGGAGACTTTTGTGACGAAGCAGATTTTTGAGTTACCTTTTGAGATTTGGAATGTCTGGGAGGCATTATGAAACTGGCACATAACAAGAAAAAAGATTAAAAAGTAGAAGAAATAAGTAAAAAAGAATGTAAACATGCCTGGTCAAAATATTGAAAATGTCAGGAAGGGGTGTGTGCCGAGGATTGATGGGTAGGTAGCAAGGAAGGTCAGTGTGTCACATGTGACAGGGATGGGGTAAGAAAGGAAGGGATGTTTTGTGGCCAAAATGTGGTTGTGAAAAAAAACGGGAAAAAAGTGCTGATTTGAGGTCATAACTGACACCCTTTTTTGAAATAAGTGACTTTTTTGCAAAATTTAAGTGCTGATTTGTAAGTGCTGATTTGGTTTGAAATCCGCACTTAATTTAAGTGCGGATTTGCCAGAACTGACACCCCCTAATATATGCCATTATAAGACTGCGCTATAAATTTAATCATATTGAAAAAATGTGCCTATACAGATCAATTTGTCTTCATTAGAACTATTGATTTGGCTATTCAAATGCATATAAAAATAACACTTTTCAAATTGGATGGTTTTTTTTTTTTGTACCAGAAATAGCTTCTGTGTACTGGCCACATACTGCCTGCATTTGTCACATATGAATAGCTTCATTTTTAGCAAAGTTAGCAATTTCACACTATAATTACCCCCACATTGTATGCCCACTATGGGGAAACACACTAAAATAAGCAACAGGTGCTTATTTAGTGTCCTAATTTCATTATTAGTGCATTGACCTCATTATATGCACTAATTTTATTAATAACCTCAAGATTGGTGCCCAGAATTCACTACCATGTTTAAAATTGCCTATTTAGTTAAGGATTTATCTGTGCAAGTGCCTGCCAAGAGACTGCATTCAGCTACCCCACATTTCCTATCTTATTTTGGGTTTCTCAAAGGTTTCTCAGTCAATATTGGTCATATTTGGATAAGGATTTCACATATTAATTTGGAATAATTAGCCCTTTCATTTCTACTGTTGATCCCCTTTAATTATATATTATATTTGGGGGTGTCAGTTCTGGCAAATCCACACTTAACTTAAATGTGGATTTCAACCCAAATCAGCACTTACAAACCAGCACTTAAATTTTACAAAAAAGTCACTTATTTCACAAATGGGTGTCAGTTCTGACCTCAAATTAGCACTTTTTCCATGATTTTTTTTTCACAACCACATGTTGGCCACAACATCCCTGTCACATGTGACACACTGATCTCCATCCCCTCATCCATCCTCGGCACATACCCCTCACTGAGATTTGAAACATTTTATTGTGACATTTTAACTAGGCATGTTTTGTCCCTTGTTTTTTTATTTCAACCTCTTGATTTTTTTTCTTGCAACATACCAGTTTTGTAATGCCTCCCAGAAAACACAACACTCAAAAGGCATCTCAAAAACATTATTCATCACAAAAGTCTCCTTGAAATGCAAGCCCCTCACCTGAGAAACCAAATTCTGGAAAGCTAAAAAAAGATGATTATCTCATCATCATCAACTTCCTCAAAATTAAATCAAATTATGATGCATGTTTTGGATGTGAGAAGTTGACCAAAATTGGATCTCCACCTTCATCACATATCGATGGCTTCTTGTTGATGGAAAATGAAGTAAAAAAGAAAACAAAAGTGAGAATCAACATCAATCCTAAGCAAATGAAGGAGAGGTTCAAAATTTATCAATATAAATATAAAAAGGGTCATTTGGATTCCACTTCCACTGGCTTTGGTATTGATGATGATTATTTGGAGATTGGAATTACTACTGTTTTTGGAAAATCTCAATGTCATGTGTCCTTTCTATGAGGAAATGGATAATCTTTTTGGTTCTTGAGTTGATGTCAACCCTTGGTTCACACATGATACTACTAAGGATATACCCTCTGGTTCTCAACCATCCAATAATCCTCCTGACACACTTTTACTTCAACAACATCAATCCCCTCCAGCTTCTAACCATAGCTCAGCTGAAGATGATCCCAACTATTAAGCAGAAAAATTATTTCAGAGTAGATCTGAGTCCTCAGAGCCCCAAAACCTTATTGTATGTTTACTTTCTCTTTTTTTCTTCAATTATTTGCTAAATTTCTCATTCTTTCTTTTCTAGTCTCCTCCTACTCAAACTTAAATTTACAAAAATATTAACAATTCTGGCAATGACAATCCTGCTTTATAAGCTGCTTTAGATGAACTTCCTGAACCCTCTAGCTCAAACTCCAAACTTAAGTGTTGGGCCTAAAATTCAATGAAATTGAACCATTTTTTCAAACATGGTAATACTTCAACCACCACTTTGTCCTCCCTTGAAAATTAATTTAAGAAAAAAGATATAAGTAATATTTGCTCACTATATGCCTTCTTCAATAACATATTTATTTATTTTTTGTATTGAATTTTCTCAGCAAAATCCTATATAGAAAAAATTCCCTTCACTTTGAGAAGATGAAGTTTAATCATATGCCAATGAAAGATAAACGGGCCTTAGATTTGGAGGAAAAACTTTTTTTGCTTCAATCTAATTTTGAAAAGGCCAGATTTGATGCAGAGGAGATGGAAAGAGTTCATCTTTGCTCAGAGAAATTAAAAGACCATGAATTTCAAAGAGAAATGGTAAGTTGTGAATAGGAAAAACAAGAAAATTAAAAAAAAAAGAATTTATTACGGAATGTATTAAAAATGGCCAATCTTGTGAGGACATTAAAAAATTACTTGAATTTTTTAATTGATTGATTTTTATTTGGTTAATGGTTGGGGAATGACTTTAATAATTACTTTTAATCTTACCAAAAATAGTTATATCATGAGATTTTGATAACACCATTTGTCCTTACTGGAATCTAAAATTTCACACTTTTGGAATTCCAGATGGTAAGATAATAATGAAACCTGTGCAAAAATCCTCATCACCAACATAATTTTATCACATCCCCACCAATTTGAACTTCTAAATAAAGCTAAGTCAACAAAATTCTATATCTTTTTGAAAAAATTGGAAATACCCTCCCCTGAATTTTATTGAAGCAAGGGGTGGGTATCACCAAATTTTTCTAAGTCATCAATTTTCCATGTCAGATTTGAAAATATGGCAATACCCTCCCTTGTATTTTATTGAAGTAAGGGGTGAAAATCACCAAAATTTAATATAATTACATAAATAAATAAATAAGATATCTCAAATTCACTAATTTTAAAGTAATGACAATTCCTCAAGCCAAAATGCAGACAAGTCTAGAAACTAGGTTTGGGACTTTCCACAACTATTGGCTAGAGGAACCCCATGAAACAATTTAATGTTATCATGATTACCTTTTATACAACACAAGGTTGTTGGCCCATTACTTTAATTTAGTAAATTGAAATATCAGATTTATTTATTAAAAATTTATGAAAGAATAAAAAATATACAATGACTTTACAAATACCCATTTTTCTTTGATCTACCTAAAGTTTTATTAAATTTATTACTTTTAGCTTTTTTATCCTTTGGATTAACTTTTGACTTATTTGGAAGGAGATTCCAAAATGTGTTAAGTCATGACAAGATTCCAAACCTGGTGGAGCTTTTGTTGTCTGGTGATTATCATGAGAAGAGTTCCAAACTTATTTGATGATTCCAAGAGTTCCAAACTTATTTGATGATTCCATTTCTTACTCCAAATTTGATTATACACCTATAATCTGGGAAATATAAACCATGTCCTTTTATTTTAGCAGGTGAAGGAAAAGTTTGTCCAGTATAAGGATTGATATAAGCAAAGATCCCAAAAGAAAGATTATTTGCATCATTTGAATTGGTATGAATTGAGTTATGAGATCCAGAATGAGTAATTATAACATTCAAAAATAATAGATATTCATTTCTGATTTCCTCCCATTCTGAGTCAGTCCAATTTGGTATTCCTATTCTAGTAGCATGTTCATGATTTACTAGAAACAGACTTTTTTTTCTCTGAAAGACATTTTTACTGGTCAAAAAAACATCAATTTTTTTTTAAAAAAAATAAATAAATTAAAACTCACATAATTTAAATTAAAAGACCTTTAAGATTTTCTGCAAATAATTAATAAGAATAATTATTACTTTACTTGATTTTGAGTAGTTTTTTTTTTTCTTGGTTAATTGTGCACAAAAAAAATAAAAAAAATGTTAATAAAAATTTTCTGTAAAATTTTAATTTGCTCCCTCATTGGTCCCTGTAACACTTTTTGGTCAATTTTTCCATTACTTCCTCATTGGTTCCCTTTCTCCCCTTGTAAAGCTTCTCCAAAGCCCACTCCAA
>JASXTE010000012.1:11482500-11625000 GCA_030280995.1 Hemileia vastatrix
AGGGATATTTGAGGAGAAGAGGAAAAGGATATAAGGGATGAATGGAAAAAAAAAATGAATGAATGAAAAATCATGTGATAGCTGAAAATATGCAATTTTATGTTGAGGTGGTGAACAATAACAACAAAAAGAGACAGTGAAAAAGAGACTTTCACTAAAAATTCAAAATAAAAGTCAATATACAAAAATATTAAATTACAAAAGCAAGAGAATAATACATGCAACTTGATCATTTGAAGAGTATGAAAAAAAAATAAAGGTTTTGTTGAGAACAGTTGGAGTATTATTGGCACAATGATGGAGCATATCCTAGTGGGAAGTAAGATTAATAGTAGGTAAAAATGAAAAGAATTTTGTAATAATTGGAGAAAAAATTACAAAATCTCCCAATGTGCTAGTGTGATTGGAAGAATTTTTGCTCATATGCTAATGGTTTGAGAAATAGAAGTGTTGGATATAGTGGGAGGTGTTTCAACTTGTTCATCTTCATACAACTCTAACCATTGATCTTTGAGGTCATCAAGTAGGTTATGAAGTATAATGCCATACAGAATCTAGCTACTCACTGCCTCCATTTCATATTTATTTCTAAGAGGACTTCTTCACTCCCTTAAACTGGAAAAACAACCTTTCAAGATACCAATAGAATGTTCAATATTGACTCTTGAATTTTCCAAATGATTGTTGAACTTGGCATTTTGATTGTCTTTGTATGTTGCTCCCTGAAAAGCAAGAAGTACATATTTTCCATTCACATAAGTAAAATATTCCAGAAGATACTGATCTTCATCAAAGAATTTATCAGGGTTTTTTTGAAATTTGCATTCTTTGAAAGATGTAGGAGTCATGACATGAACCAGGATAACCAGCAAAGAAAGATATAAATTTTTTGGTTCATGTCACATATAAGCTGAGCAGAAATTGAATATCTACAAAGAAGATAACAAGTTAGTTTATAAAAGATGTGAAATTGGAGAACATTTTGAAGAAACCTTTTTTTTTTTTTTTTTTTTTTTTTTTTTTTTTTTGCAATCAAAATAATGGTTGCCATCATGAGCAGGCTTTTGACTCAAAGGTATAGTTGTGCCATCAACAAATCCTACACAGCCAGGGAAACCTTCAGCTTGCATTACTTGAGAGGATTCAAGTTGCTGTTGTGGAGTTGGCCAAGCAAGTGTTTGAGACTTGAGAGAAAGGATAGCAATCATGCAGCGCTTGGTGTATAATATCAGGGTACCATATCCTATGGTAAAGAGATTATCTAAATGTCTTACAGCAGCACCGTTTCCATTTGAACCAAAGCAACATAGTGCAACAGAAAGTTGAAAGGCAGGATCATGCTGTTTGTTATGGGAATTATTATGGAAGATAGGATGATTGGAGATAAGTTGAGAAAGTTTGAAAAAAGAATCATGAGAAGTTTGAAATAGTTGAGTGAAGTTTAGTTGAGGGATGATGAGAATGGAGCAGAGATCATATCTGGGATCATGATAAAGATTTGGACCCCTTGAGATGAGATAATGCTTTTTGGAAAGAAAAGACATATAAGCTAAAGTGTCTTCCAAACCAGAGTCAGAATCAGAGTCAGAAGCTGAAACCAAAGTGATAGAATTCATAGCTGAGTGAAGTAGCTGCCTAGTAGAAAAGTGTTTCATAGTTGTTGGTAGAAGGTTTAGGTGATGAGTGGAAAGTGGGAATTCACCACTAAATGTGCAGTTGGGGTGTGAAGATAGAAAAAAAATTTAAGTGTTTGCCACCAAAAATTTAGTATCATAGAGTGAGGAAAGACTTAAGGATGGCATCTGCAATTATAAGTCATGTGACTTTTTTACAAATCCATCATGGATGTGATGAGTTTGGGATCAGGAATCAGGAACAGAAATTGGGGTATCAGGGGTGGGATAATGCATTATCATGGATTCTTTATCCACTAGCCTCAGGGTTAGTAGATAAGAATCTTCCGCAATTAATAATGTCTGATCCCTAATTGCGGATCCCTTAACATTGATACCCCCTATTTAAATATTTTTATTTTTTAAAAAAAAACCCACCATCCTCATTTCATTCAAATTATATTAACCTCAAGTAAGCAAGATGCGTTTACTGATTGGTTTTTGGTTTTTTTATTACAAACTTATGTGTCAAGTGAAAAAAATGAATTCTGTATTAGAAGACAAGGAGAAGAATGATGAGTGTCTACACTACAAGAAACAAATTATTTACATGTTGAAGAAGATACAGATAAGAGAAGAGGAGGGGGGAGAGATGGTATATGTAAATCGAGTAAGTTAACATGATCTCGTTCACCCAATGTCATATTGTTTTTTTCCCTATCAATCCAGATAAATGAGCATTATCAGATTCATCCAGTTCTACAACCTCACCGGTCTCAGATGACGTAATACCCCGTTTAACTGTTTCTCCTCGACTCTTGAGTATTTCAATAATATCCTTATATTGTTTTGAAAAATTTGGATCTGTGGAAGTTTTATTGCCTGTAAACCAGTTTAAATGGTCGGCTAAAGAAGTTGAAGTGAAATAGATATATATATATAGGAAAAAGAAACGAAAATGAGGTGGAAAAAAAAAAAAGAGGTTGTATGGATTTTGAGAAGGAAAAAGAAAATCAGCCCGTCATTAAATCAATGAATGCGCAAAATGGAAAGAAAGAAAGGAGATGAATGAATGGAAGATAATGAACAAATAAACGAGGGGGGGGGGAATAAATAAATAAATAATAATCATAATAATAATAATAATAATGACCTATGAGATGTCGATTTGAACAAGCAGGACATTGTACAAGGACGATTCCTTTAGTGAAAGCGTGTTTAGAAAATTCGTGTGTATTTCTATGACCACATTTTTGAATGTGTTGGTTTTGATTTTGAGGGAGAGGAGCAGTACAAGTAAACTGGATGCGCATCCGAGGAGCAAGAGAAGAAGGTAAACGAGCAGTTGAAGAAGGACTAGTAGATGATGATGATGATAGTCTGAAAGATAAGTGATGTTGATTGAAGGGATGAATACGAGAGCGCAAGATTGAAGATTGAATGGAACATCGAAAGGAATGCAAAAATGAAGAAGACATCACGACCACTCCGAATGACCAAATAATACTCAAGTAGACAACTAAAAACCAAAGATGGTGTTTATTCAATGTTGATTTTCGAACTCACTCCCCAACAATAGCTTATGCACTATCATATCCACCTACTACCCCTTTTAATCATCACTTAATCATTCCAACCCTGTCTCATTTTCTTCATTTTGCCAAGTGTCCTTTCTTCTCTCTCTCTTTCTTTTCCAAGTGCTATCTATATCCAGATTCCCTGTTAGTTTATTTTTCAGTCTTCACTCATTATGATACATGTGTTGCCAAGGGCATCCAACAAATTATTATTTAGTAAACGAAAGTGAAAAAAAAAAAAAATACTTAAGAATTATATAGCTGCACATTCCTAGTGATCATCATTTTTGAACAGTATCAAACTAAACGTCTAGTTACATCGCAAGGCACAAGGTAATTTTTTGAAAATATCATTTTGGAAGGCTAGCCTCAGGCGTAAATGTTTTTTTTTTTTTGGAGCATGAAACAAAATTCATCATAGTAAAGACATTTGAATGATTTGAAACCATAAGAAAACGTAAAATTCTTAAAATATCCCTTGAAAAAGAATTTTTTTTTAAATGATCATGGATGAAAACCAAAAATTACCCAAAAATATTCAGAAAAACACAAAAATTGTTTATAACACATAACTGAAAAACATAAAATAAAAAAAAAAGAAACTTGATGAGTAAACTCTTTTATTTTTATTTTTTTATTTATTTTTGATTCGGGGTAGGTAAAACTAGAGACATGAAATGATCATCAAAATTTACTTACTACATAGATAAGAACCAAATTTAGTTATCAAGTTCCAATGCATCTAAAACTTCCATCATCACTTGTTTCTCTAGTGCAATCCATAGCCATTCTTCATTGTGACCTGACTGTTGGGGTTGGAAGCTCACACCATCAAAAACCAACGGGGGAGCATGATTTCCAACAATGATTCCATGATCCCTAAACTCTACCAAAAGAGCATCAAGTTGACTTTCGGCAGAAGCAATGAAATCCACTCTGGCAGCTTGAAATAAAGCCCGGAATGAAGTGGCAATAATCGGGGTAGGGCCAGTTTCAAAGATGGTTTTCTCGTCAATAGCCGTTTGATCTAAAGATTCGTAAACTTGAAGCTGAAGAGAAGCCAATAACTTGAAGAGAGATTTTGCCTTTTCTGTCAATGATGCTAATACATGCAATACTGCTTTTGAACCAGTGGGTCCGGCAGACTTAAGGTCTCCACTTTGAGCTGAGGCAATCGTGCGGGGGAACAGTGAGGGCGGCAGAAGTTTGGATAGAGTGCCATTGGCGATAGTTTCTTCAGTGTAGGGGAGATAAGTAGGAGTGTGATGATAGATGAAGTTGAAAGCAGGTGGTCGGACAGAAGATTGAGTGGCATCAGACGGGTTGTTAGGGCGTGTAGCGGCAAGGGTGGAGGGGAATAAGAGGGGGGCATGGATATGATCAATGGAAGCAAGAAGGTGAATGTGAGGTTGGGCTGCCAGGAGGCTAAGGGCAGCTTGTGCGTGTTCGCCACGAAATGGAGATGCATCAATGTTGTGAATCAACAGATAAACGTCCTCACGTTCTGATGTGGGTGAAGTGCACCGGCCTAATGTTTCTGCAATATGACGAGTGCGTCGATGAAGACTATCTGCAGTAGGATGAGCTTGGTCAGAGGGAGGATCAATGAGCTGCTCAAACGATTGGAGGATATCGTCTAACGACACGCCATCTGTGAACCCGTTGATAATAATCACATCACCCAGATCTTGTAAAATTTGATCGGCAAAATGATTGAGAAGCTCATGTTTGGATCCCAGTCCATGAAAAATTAACGAAAATTGTTCTGAAAGTTCAAAAGCCCATTGTTGGTATTGTTGCTGATATGTAGACGAAACCAGTCCAAGAGCTGAAGTAGAAATGCTTTGTGTTTCAGATGTATCCCAAGTCTTCAAGGCATCAAGATATCGATCAAGAGTGAAAGGCGCTCCCCAACTGGTTTGATGAGAGAGAACATTTGATGATGTTGCAACAGGTTTTGCTTGTGTGAGAAAATAAGCATCAGCAGCTGTGGCTTTGATAAATGACTGAGATGATGGGCGAACGTTTGCTTTGGCAATTTTCGCAGCGAGATCAATCTCTTCGTCATGGCGATCTTGATTGTCCTCATTCTGACCCAGTTCATCATCATCATCATCATCCTCGTCGTCGTCGTCGTCGTCGTCGTCACTAAACTGCTTACGAGGTAAAGTTGGAAGAAATCTTTTACGCGTTGATGAAGGCAACAAGAAATCGACTGGAGTGCGTTTAGATGGAGAAGTGAAAGGACTAGTAACTATCTTGTTCTTGCGAGGAGACGACATTTACGTTTCACGATTAATTCAAACTAAGAATTAAGATGGGGTTTTTTAAATGAAATACGATTTTCTTCTTGTCTGGACACCTTGCGTCAAAAAGGCAACTACCATTTGATTTTCAACAGGTTCATTAAGTAAAACCCTTGCACGCCCTCAGAGCTTTGAACATTAAACAACATATACCATTTAACAGCAATCTGTTGCTCGTTTTATGGTTTGTGGAAGCTACAATATAGGTTAAGTAGGATTAGGGGAGTGGGAGTTTGCATCCCATTTGCAACGTATTGTACATATACAACAGAAAAACTACTCATGTCTGTAAGGTGCAGCCACAGCAGTGGTAAGTGAGTGAAGTTGAAAAAATCAAAGTGTTTATTTAGTACAAAGTCAATCAATAAAAAGACTCATTTTGTCTATTTTCAACTTTGATTAATTCATTCACCAACATTCAAACATTTATTTTAAAAAAAATGTTACAATTTACTAAGAGTAACACAAAAGATTTTTTTTTTTTTTTTTTTTTTTTTCGGTTTCATTGTTCACCATTGCCCACTAGACAAAAAACCCTTCATCACATATTTTTTTTCATGAAAAAGCCTTAACTCAAGATTCAACAACAATGACTTAACAGGGTAGTAGCAGAGCGCCAATCTTGGCTTACTTTTCTTTTCTTTTCTTTTTTTGACAGAAGAAATTAGAAATAAAAACTTGGCAATTGGTGTATACCTGGGCTCTTTACTTTATTACTTAGCCTTTTTTTTTTTTTTTTTTTTTCTTATGCAATACTAACTTACAGTACCTTGTCAAATATTAACACCAAACAAAAATGTTTGTTTATTGCTATCAAAAAAAAAAAAAAAAAAAAAAAAACTCATTCAATCTTCATAAAAACTTGCATCAATCAACGCTGAAGAGAAGTTGTAAAATGAGAACACATTAATTCAGGGGAAGGGGGGGGGTGTGGAAAGAAAAGAAAAAAAAAGAAAAAGAAAAGTTAAACGATCTCTAATAGAGGTTTAAAATAGGGTGTATCAAAGTCAAAAATCTTCCATTTCAAAATGCCTCTTTTTTCCACCAAATCAACCATGATTATTTTTTATAATATGCCATATTAGTGGGTGTCAAACATCACTATATACACCTGGCGGACTTCAGTCTCAAAATGCCATTCCAAGACACCATTATAAATGGCTCACTTGGGGTTAGACATGTCAAACATGAGGTCAAATACTTCCTACTCTTGCACCATTTCACCAACCACAATTTAGCCCACCAATACATATATTCACCAAATCCACTGAATTTCTGCACCCCCACGCCCACATCATCCTGTTTAATTTTTTCATCATCAAAATCACTGACTCAATTTTTTATATTTTTCATTACGTTACCTTGATCTTCATTCTCAATTTATTTTCTTCAGTTTAGCCACTCTACCATTTGTAATTCATTTCAACCTCATCAAGAATCAAAGGAAGGCTTGGATTTTTGGTCTCAATAAGATATTAGGGGGTGTCAGTTCTGGCAAATCAGCACTTAACTTAAGTGCAGATTTCAAACCAAATCAGCACTTACAAATCAGCAATTAAATTTTGAAAAGAAGTCACTTATTTCAAAAATGGGTGTCAGTTCTGACCTCAAATCAGACCTTTTCTTGCTCACCTACTTCTCGCCACACATTCCCCTTGTTAGTTTGTGCTTCATAGATCATGTTCTCACTATTTGTTTTCCAATTGAAACATTGTTATCTGACCAATGGTAAGTTTTTTTTACTTCTTTTTGTTCAGTATTTTTTCTTTTTCTCTTTTTCTTCTTGATCATTTAGGTATTTTTTTTGTTTTAATTTTGGTAAATTTTTCCACCTCTCATGCAACCACTCACACCACTGCCACCACCTTCTTGCTCACTACCACTGCCACCACCACCACCACCTCCTCCTCGCTCACTACCACCACCACCTTCTCACTCACTACCACTACCACCACCTCCACCTCCTCACTCACCACCACCACCACCACCACCTCGCTCACTACCACTGCCACCTCATT
The DNA here is from genome assembly GCA_030280995.1 of Hemileia vastatrix. Classification (NCBI taxonomy): domain Eukaryota; kingdom Fungi; phylum Basidiomycota; class Pucciniomycetes; order Pucciniales; family Zaghouaniaceae; genus Hemileia; species Hemileia vastatrix. The sequence goes on from JASXTE010000012.1 coordinate 11,490,015, forward strand.
CACTACCACTACCATCACCTCCACCTCCTCACTCACTACCACCACCACCTTCTCACTCACTACCACTACCACCACCACCTCCTTCTCGCTCACTGCCACCACCACAACCAGCTTTCTCACCACTACAACCACCTTTCTCACCACCAGATACAGCATCAAGAAAAAGAGAAATGATAATTTCACTATACAACTGTGGAAAAAAGTGCACTAGCCTAATTAACTATCAAAAAATAATAATAATGTCCTTATAGTTAAGAAAATGGCTGTACATGCTCTATAATTGTAGCTAGGTGAGAGCAAATGAACTTCAGAAGCTTGAGATACTTCTATCTAAAATCCTCTTTTTTGAAATTTGAAATATACTAAAATATTTGAGACATGAGAAAGCAAATTTGGTGACTAGCTCATTGGTGTTTTGTACATAAGGAGCAAGAAATTTCACTCCTTCCTTTTTTTATGCAGTTAGTTTTGGGTGTTTGAGATGTTTGGTTGCTTATAAATCAATCATGAGTGAGGGGAAAGGGGTGTAATGAAGAGAGGGAGTGGAGTGAAAGATGGGAGTGAATTAATGAGCAGAGAGGAGTGAGAGGAAGAGGGGAATTGAAAGGGGAGGGGTGATAGGAGCTGCAAGTGGAGAATGTAACAAAAGGAATGGAGAGGTAGTGGGAGGTGAGAGAGAGGGAGAGTAGTGAGAATTTTGAAACCAGCACTTTTGGTTGAGAAAGTGCGGATTTGAGTGAAATAAGTGACTTATTTCATTTTGAAATCCACCAGTGTTGGGGCTAGTGTGTTTCGGAGATCTACACTTAAATAAGTGCCAATTTGGTCAAATTTAAGTGCGGATTTGCCAGAACTGACACCCCCTATTGGATGAAGCAAAAGCTTGGATTCTTGAATGAGCTGGAAAGCCAGTAAATGTTGAAGGTTTAGTGAAAACTCTTAACAGTTTTATTGTTTAACCTTTTCTTCCTGGTCCTCCTGACACACAAGTTATATTTTTATCAATCTGTGGACATCACAATGCTCTCATCCAATAAATCCATGATTTTCAATATAGGAATTGGAAAATTTGTGTGAGAGGCTCACTTTTATAGCATAAGAGTCTGATTGTGCAAGTTATAGGTTTCATCCATATTTTGTATCTCTGAAAGTTTTAAACTAATGTAAGAGGCTCACTTTTGTAATTTGAAAGTCCAATGTTACAAATTATGGATGAAATCCTTAATTTGCACCATTGAAAGTTGAAAATCAGTGGAAGAGACTCTATTTTGGAGTATAAGAGTTCAAGAATAAAAATTATGAATGAAATTCTTTATTTGCACCTTTGGTAGTGGCAAATCAGTGAAAGAGGCTTGCTTTTGGAGTATAAGAATTCAATAATAAAAATGATGGATGAAATTCATGATTTGCATCTTTGGTAGCAGCAAATCAGTGCAAGAGGCTTGCTTTTGGAGTATAAGAGTTCAATAATTCAAATTATGGGTGAAATCCATGATTTGAAACATGGGCTGCAGAAAATTAATGTGGGAGGCTTACTTTTGTAATAGGGGGTATCAATGTTCAGGGATCTGCAATTAATTTAATTGCAGATAAAAATCATTATACCCCAATTATCTTCTGCAATTATTTTTGCTAATAATTGGGTTATTAAACACTTTACATGTCAATGTTCACCTCTTATCCAACATTTCTCTACTCAATTTTTCATAACCACATCTTGGAAAACTTTCTGTCATAACCACGTGTTGCACAACTTTCTGCCATAACCACATCTTGGACTACTCTCTGGATATGCCTCATGGATGTGATGAGTTTGGGATCAGGAATTACAAACGGAAATTGGGGTATAAGAGGAGGGATAATGCATTATTGTGGATTCCTTATCCACTAGCCCTGGGGCTAGTGGATAAGAATCTTCCGCAATTAATAATGTCTGATCCCAGGAAAAAAAATTCCTGATCCCTAATTGCGGATCCCTGAACATTGATACCCCCTAATGTAAGAGTCACTGCCATAAGAGTTTTCAGGGGTAGGTAGATTGGCACAATGCACTGCAGCAGCACATGTGCAATTTATGCCTAGCTCAAGTGTAAGTCAGAAGACAAAATGTCTGCTATTTGAGAATCCCACTATGAAAGTTTTTTTCAGAAGGGCTGCAATATGATGTTAGAGCATCTCCACTTGTTGCATAAAATAATCAGTAACTATTGGCATATTACTAAGTCTTTGCTTAATGATCTGCATGCAACCCCAGTTGTATCATGTAAAACCCAATTAACTCAATAATTTCAAAATATTCATCACTCATGTTTTTTGTTTGGCAACAGTAACTCTTCTGTTAACATCACACCACCTTCCACACATTCCACATCTCAATTGATGTTTCACATGGATCTATACAGATACTACATTCTTGAGGAATTCCATTCAATGGAAGAGGAAGAACTAATTTTATTAATATTACTAGACACTGACGAGATAGAAACTGAAGAGTGAGCTAAAAAAATGTCATTCAACACCACTGTATTGAAGGTAACTATAAACCAATGCAAGATTATCTTGAAAACAATTGTACATACAACAATTGAATATTTGAAAGAAGATTCTGTATGAGAAAACATTTATTCAAAAAAATAGGTCATGATCTTCAAGAGCACAACAACTACTGGTTATGGAAAGCTGTAAGTTTCATTACACTATTCTATGTATTTTATAATATTGAAATTTATTTCTTCTTTGCAATTACCTTTTATTATTCGCAAGGATTTTTGTAAGAAGCCAGGTTTAACACCACACCAAAAGCTAACTTGTTGCCTACACCAGCTTGCCTATGGTATTGCAGGAGATCTCACAGATGAATATATCCAAATAGCTGAATCCACAGCACTATTGACACTAAAAAAATCTTATTAATGATACCATAAAGCTGTACAAATCAGAATACTTATGTAAGCCAAATATGAAAGAAAAAAAAACCTTGGACAGGTACAATGAATGTGGCTTTTATGGCTATTTAGGATCAATTGATGGTATGCATTGGGAGTGAATAAACTGCCCTTCAGCCTGGGCTGGTCAGTTTCAAGGAAAAGAAGGAACTCCAACTATGGTACCAGAGGGTGTAGCAAGCAAAAAATTATGATTTTTTCACTTCTTCTTTGGCTCTCCTGGTGCCCTAAATGATATAAACATCCTCCATTGTAGCCAAATATTTGAAAAATTACTTTCTGGAACACAAGATGAGGTTAGGCTCAAAGTAAACAAACATAAGTATACCTGTGGATATTTTCTTGCAGATGGAATTTATCCATCATGGTCAACACTTGTAAAAACAATTCCCCAACATTGGGATGAGGCCAGCCATTACTACACTAAGCTACAAGAAGCAGCCCACAAAAAATATTGAATGAACCTTTGGTATACTAAAATCTTTATGGGGAATCATCAAGAAACCATGTTACCTTTGGAATATTTTGGCTTGTACAGTAAGTAGTGATGATTTTTAAAATGGTTTTGAGGATAATAGTTAACTAATAGAGTAGAGATGGAAAAAATTAAATGGCAAAAATATTTTAATTTAAATAAAATCTTAAGTATTACTTTCACATTGAACAGTATATTGGTAAATCAGTTACAAAATAAATAAAAAGTTGTATTTAGTTTATTTTAATGATAAGAAATAAAGATATCTATTTTATGATAAAGAGAGTAATTTAAAACAACAAATGGAAACCCCTTTCATAGGAAAAATTAATACAATGTGAATTTTGTTCAAGTCAACAAAATCATTGATAAATAATATAAAACTTATTATAAAAGTATTATAAGATGAGGTGAGAAGATAAATTAAATGATTAAGTTTAAGTTAAAGAAAAATAAATAGAAGTTAATTAAATGAAACACTTTTATTTTAAGTTTAATAAAATTCAAAGTTAAATAAAAGATTCTCCCTTAGAGTTCCAGGGAAATAATAAAAGCTCTTTCCTTAATCTCATGCCCCTCCCTCTAGCCAACTTCAAGCAAGGTTTGAGTCCCAGTAATTACATGGACTTAGAACTAAAAATTTGCTGTAGTTTTTTTTATTAATTCAATTAATTTTATAACATGAAATAAAATTTTAATTAAATGAAATTTTTTTGCATAAATAAAATAAACAACTTAAAGAATACAAAATAATTTGTAAGAAATTTAGTAACTTATAGTTAAACAATATACTACTTAAAGACTTTGAAATATTAAATTTAAAATATTTAAACAATTAATTAAAAAATTAAATGAGTAATAAATTTAATCAGACCAATTTTACTATATTAAATAAGTTACTGGCTGACACTCCCTCACCCTAAAAAAAAATAAAAATGTTTAAATTTTTTCTTTTATTTATTTAATAGAATATATAAATTGGAGATTTTTTTTTCAGGAATCTATCTATCAAATTCAGTAAGTTTTCCTTTATATCTTAATAAATATCCTGTTCCCATTTCTCTAGTAAGATTTCTTTCATAAAGGATTTTTTCAATTTCAGCCTTCTCAGCCATTTCCAAAGGTTTAGATTTTGGTCTTCCCCTTCTTTTAGGAAATAAATCAGGATTATTTAAAATATAAAGCTTTATTAAAGATATTTGAAATACTGGATTTTTTCTATCATATGTAGAATATAATAAAAATTCAACAGAATTATTATCAATCATCTTTTTTAAAACAAATGGACCAATAAATGGATATTTTAATTCATTTTTACCTTGTAAGTTGAAATACACTGTAGAAATAAGAACTCCATCTTTTTCCATATAAGTACATTCTATATGGGTTTTGTTCCATCTTTTATTTTCATATTGATATGCATTTTCAATAAATTTTTGTGCATGATTTCTACATAATTGTTGCATGTGAAGAAAAAACTTAGCACTAGGATTTATATCTAGCCTGTGCAAGTTTTTGCTTATCAAAGAGCTTGGAGTTTTTGTTACATATCCTAACCATAAATTTAAATTTATTTTTTCAGTTACTGAATGAACATTAATATTATAAGAAAATTCAAGGCCTGGAAGAAGTGCTACCCAATCATGAGTATATCTATCACTATCCTTGAATTCTAACCCAAAAGCACAATATCTTCTTATCATTTCTTCTAAGATTTGTATCATCCTTTCAGCCAATCCATCAGTTTGTGGATGATGTGCTGTGGACAATTCCAAATAAAAACAAAAAATTTCCATTAAGGAAGTCCAAAATTCTGATGTATATTTTGGGTCTCTATCAAACTATGTGGAAAAAATCATTGCAAGATGACCTGCAATAACTAGACTAAGGTATGTTACAACACAAAACTTGTGACATTTAAGCCTCAAAATGTACCAACAAAATTATTTGTGCCTAGTGACAGCAAGTGAGGTCACACACACTTCTTTCCCCTTCTTTTAAATTTTTCTCACTTCTCCCATTCATTTCCATTTCTATGAACTTATCACTTTATCACTTTTTCCTACCTTACTCTCTCCTCTTGCTTTCCCTTTCCCCTGCTTTTTCCTGATTACCTCCTCTTACAGCTAAATTTCAAATGATTGTGGTATTTTTGACAAAAAAAAATCAAACTTACTCTCATAAAAAAATGATTTTCCTATTCAAAAGGAAGTACCCTCAACTCATCTCCAACCCTTTTGCATAGACAGATAAGTTTTTTGTGAGTGTAACTGTGATTTTTTTTATTAAAATTTCCACAAGAACCTGTTATTTGGGTGTATCTTCACTGCTATCTCTCTTTGTTTTTTCTTTTTTTTACATGGTATGTTTTTTTTGTTTCACATACCACACCTTCCTCTACTTCCTCTTCAAACAGCTTCACTCACAATTTCCATGTGTTGCACCTTCCCTCTCCATCCCCTCTCCTTCCCTTCTCTATCCACCACCACCACCTTTCTCATTGCCTAGCCACTGCCACTTTGCTTTCCACTCCTACACCACCACACTCATCAACTCATCACCAGCATCTCTCTCATCATCTCATGATTACCACCTGACCTACTACCCCACCAGCCCACCACCACCTTGCTCACCACCCCATCACCCCCTCACTCACCACCCCACCATCACCTCCCTCATGACCTTTCCACCGTTTTCCAAAATGCTGAATTGATCAAATAGTCAGTGAAGTCAAAACTAACTTAAAAACAAACTATGTAGGCCTCTAACTAATAAATGTAACCAGAATGAAAAAAATGAGCTGATTTTCTCATTTTCACAGTGATCCCTAAGTAAAAAACCAACTATGCAGCCATCTAGCTAAAAAATGTAACAAAAATACAAAAAATCAATCTGATTTTTTTGTTGGTAGAGTGATTCCTAATCAAGAACTTGCTATGCAACCATCTAACGAACTCTCTGGATTACTAAAACCATTATTAATCCTTTTTTTTATCTGTAAAGTCATTCCAAGCTCTAAAACTAATTATGTAGCCATTGAAATAAGTAACATAACTAAAATTCAAAAAATTGGACTCATTTTATTGATTTTCAAGTGATTCCTAACTAAAGAGATCACTTGTTGAGCACTGAGAAGACCATGGATCCTCATAAAAGGCTATACTGTATGTTAAAGAATAAGGATAATAAAAGAAAGATAAAGATAAAAAAGAGTCAAGAAGAATGAAAGGGATGTGCTGCGACAGTAAACACTGTTGAAAGACACATTTAGCTGTAGAAAGATATCTTAATTGGTCCTTTGTAATTTTCAAGGCCAGTTTTTGGCTTGTAATTGGCTGTCATAAGACAGCCTGTGACACCACTTTCCCACACAGTGTCAGAGATAATATCTTTTGGAAATTCTGAAGTATTAAACATTTTAGTCCACCATATAAAATCTAATTCTTTAGTAGAAACATCTTTGTGGGTAGAGATAAATTTACACATTTTTGTAAATATATCTACTATTACCCAACAGGAGTTAAAGCTATCTTTACCTGCTTTTGGAAGGCTAGTTTCAAAATCCATGTTTATTATTTGCCATGGTGAATATGGACCTTAAATTTGTGGCATCAATCCTGCTCTTCTTCCAGTCAATTTTTTAGATTTTTTGGCATGAATCACAAAAGTCAAAATATTGTTTAGCATCTTCTGACATAGTATCTCACCAAGCAGTATTGATTAATATAATTATGGGTTTTTCCGGGTCAAAATTCTGTGCTAATATGTCATCATCGCATAATTTAAGAATAATTTCTTTCATTGATGAAGATATAACTATTACATTACTATGTTTTCCTCTATTATATATGAAGTCATCTTCTAAAGAAAATTTTCATTTTTCTAAAGCCTTTTGATATTTTACTGATAAAGTTTTTATCAAAGGTTGTATTGATGCATTTTTTGATCATTAAGGATAATTGATAATTTTCTTAAATTTTCATCATCTTTACATGATTCAACAATATTTTGCATTAATTCTTCCTCCATATTTACTATATATACTGAAAAAATATGAATAATATTCTCTTCAGGTACATAAGCAGGGTTAGAGTTATCATTTGGAAAAGGAAGTTATAATAAACTATCAAAATTAGAGTGTAGTAAACCAGCTCTATGAAGAATGGTCATTATTTTTCTGTATTCCTGAACTGAAAGCTTCCACCTAAAATATGCCTTTTTGGTTTTTCATATTTAATAATGATTTCACAGCACTAAAATGAGTGGTTAACTCAAATTTTTGGTCCTCTAAGTAGTAATGCAACTTTTATAAATCCCATACTACTTCTAGACACTCTAATTGAGCTTTATCATATTTTAATTTTTCTTGGTCTCAAGGTTCTTGAAATATAGCATATAACCACTTCAGACATTTTTTCTTTCAACACTTGTTTTTGATGAAGTGCATCTCCTATTCCTATAAAGCTTGCATCAGTATATAATACAAAAGGTTTTGTAAAGTCAGGTAATCCTAATATAGGTGCTGTAATTAAACATTTTTTCAAGGTTTCAAAAGCTTTTTTTCCATCAACATTTCAGATAAAAGAAACATCTTTCTTAACTAGATTTGTTAAAGGTCCAAAAATTACTTGGTAATTTTTTATATACTGTCTATAGTAACCACACATACCCAGAAAAGATTGAATTTTTTTAACAGAAGTATGCACTACAAAATTTTGTATGGCTTCTGCTTTTTTTGATCAACACAAATTTGTAACCCTGATACCACATGTCCCAAAACGTTTAAAGAATAAAAAACAAATTTAAATTTTTTAATAGCTAAAGTCATGTTGGTATTGTCCATCTTTTTAAAGACTATTGACAGGTGAATTATGTCTTCTTCAAATGTTTTTGAAAAAATGATGATATCATCTATGCATAACATTAGCCATCCCTCTATAATTTCTTGATGGAAAGTACTATCCATTACTTTTTGAGACACAGAAGGAGCATTTTTAGGTCCGAGAGGCATCATTATATATTTATAAATTCCCATATGAGTAGCAATCAAAAAAAAACTGTGATGATTTATAAACAGGAATCTGATGGTAACCTTTTTTTCCATATAGAAAGCTGATATACTTTGTGCACTTTAGGGTTGAATGTATTGAATTTATTCTTTGTAAAGGATAAATTTCATCAACTGTATGGGTGTTTAATTCTCTTTAATCTCCACATAGTCTTGCTTTATCTTTTTCATAAGATATAAGTAAAGGTGGATTTACACAATATTTAGGGGTAAGATTCATTTTTTCAATGATATTCATTTTTAAAAGTGTTAAGATATTATCCTCTATATCTCTCTTTTTTGTAGCAGAAGCAGGATATGGCTCCTTTTCAAACTAGGAGGAATCTCATCCAATTCACAAGTTAATTGTAGTTTCATCTCATTATTTACAACTAATCCTAACTCATGTTCACCATGTGAAAAAGATATTAGAAAAGATTTCACCAAGTTTATTATTTTCTGTTTTTCTATTTCATTCAATTTTTCACCAAAAGATGCTTTCAAAATTTCATCATCAAGATGATTCATTTCTTCAGAAAATCTTCATTTCAATTGAATTACATTATTACATGAAGTAATATTTGAGAAAACAATTGTTAAAGATAAAATTATTTTAAATTTTCTTTCACCATTATTTCCCATTGTGAAAATTTAATTTTCTGGGTCTTATTTTATTCCAAATTATTTTAGAATTTTCTTAACCATTATAAACCAATTATTAAAATTATTATTCTTAATAACAATAAAAGTAAAAACTGCTTTTTCATACTCATGAGTATGTTTAAAGAAAACTGATTTAGAATATTTACCTACAGGGTTCAAGATTGATCCATATCCTCTCCAATTTCCTTAAGACACAGTTTCTAGTTTTCTCTCATAGTCATTATCTATTTTCTTTAAAGGTGATAAAGATACAAAACTTCCTTCAGCTCCTGAATCTAATATCACCTCTTTATTTTCTCCATTTATTAAAAAAGGAATTTTCATTGGTGTAATGACTATGTAATCTTTTGTGATATCAGTGATTATTTTTGCATCTTCAACATTAGACAATATTCCATCCATCATAGGTAAATTCTTATCTACATATTAGATATCATTTTCTAATAAAAAGATGTCATTTCTTTCAGCCCAGCGTACCATCAAGACTGCACATCATAGTAGATCCCCATGCAAGATGACTGCCCATGATCTGAGGCAATTAGCGCTGGTCCTCAAGACAAACCAAGAGGCCAAAGTTTCTCAAATATCTGATTTACTCACTAAAAAAATATTTCCCAGTATGATCTGTAAGTGTTCCCATGATTTGGGTCTTTGGAAGAGAGCTTCAGCTAAAAAACCTTTTGTGGGTGTTATTCATTGTAACAATTGCCTTTCTTTTTCTTTCAAACACCTCCGATGGACTCTTAGTCATCAAAAAAAGGTGATTTGAATCTAAAAGTCCTCTTTTGAATTTGGAAAATCTTCTAAAACAGAATATTCTTGGTGCACTAAATCAAAAAATATATCCCTGAATTTCTACAACCCACCTTCTGAAGCCGCTTGCCATCTATCATTGTTTGCTGGGGGGGGGGGAGCTTTGTCAACACTACAAAATTACCCCTTGTGGTACTCTCTTTGCAGAATAAAACATCAAAAACAATTATAGAAGTGTACTTCAGGTCCCTAATACCCTTTTTGGAAGCTAATGAACCTCTCTGTGAGCTTCTTCTTATGGAGGGAAATCCTTGTATTCACACATATAAAGAAACTCAAGTGCTTCATGATATAGTGAAAATGAAGAAAATTAAATGGCCCTCTCAATCACCTGATTTTAAATCTGATTGAGAATATTTGAAAAGTAATTAAGACAGATATCTATCAGTTTTATAGCCTAAAAACAAAAAGATAATTGATGAAATCCTTACATTTAGCATGGGAGGACCTTCCAGCAAACATGTTAGATAATTTGATAAAGTCTATGTTGAAAAGGATGCAGAACAGGTGAAAAGAAGTGGCAACCAGACTTCTGGTTCAGCTCACATACTGAATTGAATTGATTCAGTATGTGAATTGAACCCAACTTCTGGCTACCATTTTTCTTCCCTGTGCAGATAGGATTAGATGTCTTTAGGGGGCCTACTTCTGGTTTGAAAGGGAAATATTATTTTGATATGATTATTTGATATTTATATTCTAGATATGCTTTTTAGCTATGATACATGTTTGAAATAAAAACTAAGTGGCAGTTTGAGAGAAATGTGAGTCAAAAAACTTTCATGGGGTGGAAAAAACTTGTTTCCACCCACTTTGCCTAGTGCTGACTAATGAATATAAGGATATGGAGCTATTGAAAGGCTTGGATGTACCCGAAAGGTGATGAGCTAAGGGAAAAACTCACTTTTAAAGTATACCACTTATTAGTAGGTGTACTTCATATTAAAATGACTTGGTACAATTTTTGGAGTGTGCTTATGGTAATGTTTGTCACTGGAAATTAAATGAAAATAAAAGTTATTAACTTGATGATGACAGTGAAAAAGATAAATATATATCTACATATCTACATCTATCTATCTATCTATCTATAGAAACATATTGTTTCACATGTTTAGAATACATTTAACTCATCTTTAGTGTTTCTCAAAAATTACATAATTTCAAGAATGATAGATGGATATATAAATTAATCTAATCAATGAAGATCATCCAATTTATGAAATTGTAACAGCAAAACCATAAATGTTTTTCCTTTTTTTCAACATTTTCTTTCTACTTTTTTGCCTAGCTAAGCAGTATTATGGAATTATATAGAGGATTTTAGGCTTTTTTGGGTGAATCAACCAACAAATAAAAACTATTCCAGTACACAAAGTGAACAGAAAATGACAAAAAGGGAAAAAGTCATGGATTTTACCATAATATGATTTGACTTTTTTTCTTTGGATTGCTTTGGTTGAATTGAAAATATTTAGAAACAATTATTTATTTTGTAAGTTTTTCTTAGTCATTTTACAGAATTTATTTTTAGTTTATTTTTTACTTTTTTTATTTTATTTTTTTGATTTTTTACATTTTTAAATATTATTTTTTAAATTTTTTAAGATTTTAAATGATTTTTTTTTCTTTTTTCTTTTTTCTTTTTTCTTTTTTCTTTTTTCTTTTTTCTTTTTTCTTTTTTCTTTTTTCTTTTTTCTTTTTTCTTTTTTCTTTTTTCCTTTTTCTTTTTTCTTTTTTCTTTTTGCTGTTTGCTTTTAGATTTTTTTACTCTTTTTTTGGATTTATTTAATTATTTTCTGTTTTTTTATATTTATTTTATTTTATTAATTAACTTAATTAATTTTTTTTTTTGATTTTAGATTTCTATTTCTTGATTATATTTTTTTATATTTATTTTTATTCAATTTTTTGAATTTTTTTGAAATTGTTTTAGATTTTTTTTGTTTTTTTGTTTTATAATTTTCAATTTTTAATTTTTTTAAATAGATTTTTAGTTTTGTTTTTAAAGATATATTAATATTTTTTTGTATTGTTTATACAAAAATTTTATTCTTATTTTTTTAGATTTATTTTTAGATTTATTTAGGATTTTTTGAGCTTTTTATAGATTATTTTTTTGAATTTATAAATTCTTTAGATTTTTTTTTTGCTTTTGATTTTTTTTAGAATTTTATATGATTTCTTCCATGGATTTTCCTGAATTTTTATTGGATTTTTAAAAAAAAATTATTAGATTTTTTAATTTTTTTAGTATTTTTAGATTTTATAGTTTTTTGTATTTTTTAGATTTTTTTTATTGGTGCGGTCGTCTAGAAGGTGGAAGAAGAAAGAAGAAAAAAGAGAAAAGGACACAAGAAGATAAGAAGTGGAAAGAGGAAAGGAGGGAAGGACGCAAATAAGGGGAAAAAGGTTTAATATATAAGGTGAGTAGTATTTACTGATATTGTAATGTAAGTGTTTTTAATTTCAATACGCAACAGTCAATTCTTATATTTTAATGTTCTTACCGCAACCTTTAGAATTTTGTATATAGTATTTATCTATCTTAGTTCAATTAAACTGTATTACTAGTTAAGAGAAAAAAGAATTAATACGTGTATAAAAAATATATAAGTGTAAGTAAAATGGTAAATATGTAAGTGATGCCGCTGAAGGGGGTTCCCAAGGCCCTTATATAGCCAAGGGGCCCTCTGAAGCGCCACAAGAGTAAATACAATAATTAATGAGTAAATGTAAGGGGTGAAAATAAAAAATGTACTAATTTATTGAAATGCAGTAGTCAATATTTCACCAGTATTAATTCCCCCTGGATATTACGCATAAATAAGTACAAGACATATAAAAAATAACTAATGTAATTTAAAATAAGTATTATGCAGTACTATTTTAAAGTGGAATGTAATTTATTACTATTTTAATTCATACAATTAATATAAGTAATTATTTTAGATTAAAATATGAGAATGTAATTAGTTTAAATGTTTTACTAAATTTAATTACATAATTTTGAGCCACAGAAGCGCCCAAAAATCAGGAATAATAATGTATAAATTATTATAAGGGTCTAATAATTAATTAATATTATTATAAGTCAACATTTTGCCTTATAAGTATAATATAATATTATAATTAATTAATTATTATTTTATAATTATTTAAATACATAAAAATGTGCCCAATTTTTATAGAATATAATATAATTTATGTTTATTTTAATATTATATAATTAATAACATAATAAAATAAATATAACCCTTATTTTAATTTTATTTAATAAGGTAATTTGTACTTAGTTTTATTATGCAATAAAATATAAATTTATATACATAAAAAGCATAAATTTTGGCCCTCTTCCAGGTCCAATGACTTAACATAAGTTTTACTGGGCTCCTGGTACAGCCTGGCTGACACTCCCTCACTCTAAAAAAAAAATAAAAAAAATGCTAAGATTTTTTCTTTTTATACTTTTTTAATAGAGTGAAAGGTTAGAAATTTCTTTTCCAGGTATCCATTTATCATGCTCAGATGATATATTTTTATATCTCAATAAATATTCAATACCTTTTTCAGAGGTGATAACTCTGTCATTAAGAATTTTATCAATTTCTGCAATTTCTGTGACTTCCTGAGGATTTTTCTTGGGTCTTCCCCTTCTCTTAGGAAATAAGTCACTGTTGGAAGTATAAGGTTTAAGGAGGGAAATGGGAAAAACAGGATGTTTTCTGTCATAAGGAGAATACAATATAACTTCTACTGCATTATCTCCCACCATTCTTTTAACAACAAATGGTCCTACAAATGGATCCTTTAATTTGTTATTGCGTTGTAAATTGAAGTGAACTGTAGATATTAGTACTTCATCACCCTTTTTAAAAGTGTGCTCTTTATGGGATTTATCCCATCTCTTTTTCTCATATTCAAATGCTTTATCAATACAACTTTGGGCATGTTTTCTGCATAGTTGCTGCATTTGGAGAAAAGACTTCACACCAAGATGTAATTCCAACTTTGGTAATTTGTTATTGAGTATTTGAGCAGGAGTACTTGGAACATAACCTAGCCATAGCTCAAAAGGCTTTTTCTCAGTGACAGAATGAACAGTGCTATTATAAGCAAATTCAAGACCTGGAAGTAAGGTTACCCAGTCATGTGTAAATCTGTCATTGTCTTTATATTCTAATCCAAAGGCACAATACCTTCTAATCATATCTTCCAAGGTTTGAATCATCCTTTCAGCCAATCCATCAGTTTGAGGATGGTGGGCAGTGGATAATTTCAACTCACAACCACATATATCCACCAAAGACATCCAAAATTCAGAAGTAAACTTTGGGTCTCTATCAGATATGATGGCTTTTGGAAATCCAACAATATTAAACATATGTGACCACCAAAAAAAGGCTAAATCTTTGGTGGAAACATCTTTGTGGGTAGGAATGAATTTACACATTTTAGTGAATCTGTCCACTATAACCCAGCAAGAATTATAACTGTCTTTCCCTGCTACAGGAAGACCAGTGACAAAATCCATATTAATGATTTTCCAAGGAGCATTAGGTGCTTCAATATGTTGCATTAATCCTGCTCTTTTACCAGTCAATCTTTTAGATTTTTGGCAAGAATCACAAGATTCAACATATAATTTTGTGTCTTCAGACATATTAGCCCACCATGCAGTGTTTTTAATCCTGACCATAGTTTTTTCTAGATCAAAATGACCAGCTAATATGTCATCATGACATAATTTTAAAATGATTTCTTTCATTGAAGGAGAAATAACAATTACATTAGTAAGTTTTCTCCTGTAATAAATATAACCATCATCAATTGAAAACTTTCCTTTAGTCAAAGCAGTTTGGTACTTTGGAGGGAGAGTTTTTATTAATGCTTGAATTGAAGCATTCTTTTGATCATTCAAGATAGTGAAAAATTTATTCAAATCAGAATCTTTTTCATATGAATCCAGAATTAATTGCAACAATTCTTCCTCCATGTCCACAATATATATACCATAAATGTGAATGTTATCATCCTCAGGGACATAGGCAGGATTGGAGTCATTATTAGGTAGGGGTAGTCTTGACAGCATATCAACATTGGAGTGAAAATTTCCAGCTCTATGGATAATTTTCATTCTTCCCCTGTACTCTTGGACAGCCAGTTGCCACATAAACATATGTCTATTTGGTGTCTTCAGGTTTAAGAGGGACTTCACAGCACTACAGTCAGTTACCAGTTCAAACTTCCAGTCATCTAGGTAGTAATGAAGTTTTTCAAGAGCCCAAACAACTGCTAAGCACTCTAATTGAGTGGCACCATATTTCAATTCACTATTTCTTAAGGTTCTTGAAATATAACAAATTACAACCTCTGAGGATTTATCATTAATAATTTGTTTTTGGTGAAGGGCAGCACCCAGACCAACAAAGCTAGCATCTGTGTATAGGACAAAAGGTTTGTTGAAATCTGGAAGAGCCAATATAGGGGCTTTCATTAAGCAAATTTTTAATGTATCAAAAGCTTTTTGACAGTCATTATTCCAGAGAAAGGCAACATCTTTTCTGGTCAGTTTTGTAAGAGGCAAGGCTATGACCTGATAATTTTTAATATATTGTCTATAATAGCCACACATACCCAAAAAACTTTGGATTTCTCTTACAGAAGTTGGTGCTTTCACATTTTGAATGGCAGCAACTTTGTTTTGGTCTACACAAATTTGTAAGCCTGACACAACATGGCCAAGGACTTTCAAAGATTGAAAACTAAATTTACACTTTTTTAAGGACAAGGTCATATTGATTTCATCCATTTTTTGGAAAAATCTATTTAAGTGAATCATATGTTCATCAAACGTTTTAGAAAAAATTATTATGTCATCAATATAAACCATGAGCCATCCTTCAATTATTTCTTGATGGAAAGTGTTATCCATTACTTTTTGAAAAACTGAAGGAGCATTTTTAGGGCCAAATGGCATCCTAACATACTTATATATTCCCATATGAGTAGCAATTAGTAAAAAATTTTGTGAATTTTTCTCAACAGGAATTTGATGATAACCTTTATTTCCATCCAGATAACTAATAAATTTTGCACCCTGTAAGGTAGCATGAATTGAATTAATTCTGGGCAAAAGATAAATATCATCCACAGTATAAGTGCTTAATGCTCTGTAATCTCCACATAATCTAGCCTTATATTTTTCATAAGAAATCAAGACTGGGGATATGACACAATATTTTGGGGTGACATCCACTTTCTCAATTATATTCATGTTTAATAAGGTAGAAATATTATCTTCAATATCCTTTCTTTTTGTTGGAGAAGCAGGATATGGTTTTTTCTTAAGACTAGGAGGAATATCACTCAAGTTACAGGATAAAGAAATTTTCATTTCATCCTTAACAACTCCTAGGACATGAGAACCATGACCAAAGCCATAGGAAAAGAGGTAATTGAGGCAATTATAGAGTCCTTCTGCTCACTAGTTAATTGATCACCAAAAGAAGCAGTATTTATTTCAGTTAATAAACTATCCATTTCATTTGTTGGTCTACCTGTACATTGAATTAATGAGTTACAAGACTTTAACAAATATGCAGAAGATCTTCTAGGGGAAGAAGTTTTGAATTTCCTTTTGCCATTCAATCCCAATGTGAAGCAATTATTGGCAGGGTCCAATTTTACACCAAACATGGTCAGAATGTCATTACCCATTATAAACCAATTGCTCAAATTATCATTTCTCATGACAACAAATTCACAAACAGCTCTGACAAAACCACCATTATATTTGAAGAACACAGTGGCTTTGTATTTGCCAATGGGACACAAAATAGAGCCATAACCTCTCCATTTTTCACATGTCATAGGTAATAATTTATCTATATAATCTTTATCCACTGAAGCCAGTGCTTTTTCAGACACCACACTTCCTCCAGCACCAGAGTCAAGAACAACCTCAACATTTTTACCATTAATGATAACTGGTACCTTTAAAGGGGATATGGATATAGAGCTGTCAGTAATATCTTTAATGATTTCAGCATTTTCTACTGAAGATAAATCTAAATTACACTCCTCAGAAATATTGTCTAAATATTGCACATCTTGTTCCAACATTAAGACATCCTTAAGGGATTCATTTTCATAGGAGATATTACTGTCAAAGTCACTGGAAGAATCATTGAGATCAACATCAGCATCCTCAGTGTCTGCAGTTTGTTCAACAAGATGAATTTTCTTGTCACACACATGGCCCTTCTGCCAAGGTTTTTTACATTTAAAACAAGTATTAGTTGCATATTTTTTAGGTGCAACTGGGGCAGAGGGTTTACCAGGTTTTTCTGGAGGTCTGGAAGAGGGCTTACTCTGATCATGATAAGATTTCATAGGATAATTCTTTGGATCATATCTATGGTTAAGTAATACTTCATTACAGATATTAATAAAAGAAGAATGTTCCTTTACATGCTCAGTTCTAGCCACAATTAAATCTCTTAGAGAATTTGGTAATTTATAAAGAATTTTATCTCTCCAAATATCATAATCCATTTTTGGATCAATAGCTCTCAGGATTTTTGTTACCTTCATAGGATCAATAGCTCTCAGGATTTTTGTTACCTTCATAAGAAAAACAATTGGTTTATCAACAGAGGAAGAGATATATTTAGAGTTCTCATACAATCTCTGTTGAGCTAATCTAAATTTTGAACCACCAAACTGATTCTCAATCAAGGTTTTCCATTCATTCCATGTATAATGGATATCATCCAATAAAACAGATTCATACCACATTAAGGCTACATTGGAGAATAAAGAAATTAACTTAGAAAAAATTTCTTCACCTGGTAATTTATATGACTTCTTCAAATTATCAATTCTTTGCATAAAGTGTTGCCAATCAGATGAAGAATCACCATCAAAGGTAGGGTATTGGTCCAGTTTAGGCCAGTTTTTATTACTGCTAGGGTGGTCAGCCTTATGGTTTGAATTATTCAAAGTAATCAATTCTTGAAGTCTTGAAAGGTGTTCAGATATTTCATTACTGACAGAGGCAGATGGATCATTGTAAGTATCAAAATACTTTTTGTTTGAAGCACCAGACTTCACAGACAAGTTATCAACTGGTTTAATTGGGGCATTGCAAGTGAGAGAAGAAACACCCTGTTCAGGCTGTTTATTTTTATAATTAACAGAAAGTTTAGTATTATTTCTTAACTCATCACAATTGTCATCATGAATAGCTTGTAATGTAGAAACCTTTTTCTCAAGATCATATAATTTATTCCTTAATTCAGGGATATAAGATAGTTGATCATAAATTTTAGCAATAGATAGAACATTTCTGTCCTCTTCTGCTGAGCATTTATTACTCAAATTCTGGAAATCAATTTTCAATTTTCTTAATTCACTGTGCAGAAGCTTATTGTCATTTTTCAAGGAAGTATTTTCATCCATGAGTGGCTTCATATCATTGATAAGTTTATTAAGATGATTATTTTTATCAGAGAGTGATCTGTGATCATTTCTAATAGACTTTTGCTGAGAAAAGACGGTATTTAAAGTATCTTTCAATTTGAAATAAGCTGTGTCCTGGACAGAAGAACTCACTCTGCAGTGTAAATGTAAATTATTTAATCTATCATTCTCATGTTTTAATAAATCTCTTAAAATTTTATCTTTGATAACATTAAAATCAGGAGAACCTTTCAATATTTCTTCAGAAGTTTTCTTAAGTAAAACATAAATCTCAGGAGCAACAGAATCATTTTTGATTGCAAGAGAAGGATTAACTAAAGAAGTAGAGGTCAAATGTAATGGTTCATCAAAAGAAAGTTTGCTTAGAACATCATTAGGGCTACTAGTTACAGGAAGATGTCTTCTAATAGGTTTAACTGTTCTTTCACCATAGTCAATAAGATTACCTGTAGAAGAATTCTTATCAGTATAAATACCAAAATGTTTATCAACCAAATCACTTACCATGGCAGAGGAGGAAACTTCCCCTGGGCCTTCTTTCTTCTGCCTCCCTGATAAGGATGGGGCTGAGGAGATGGATGGTAGGTTTGTGTCCTGGATGGGCCAGGGTGTTGAGCTGGTTGTTGAGAATTCTGCTGGTAATGGCTCATCAAGTAGTCCCATTTCCACTGTTCCACTTGTAGAGTGTTTTGATTTTGGGTGGAGGAGCTGGGGGACTGAGAAGGTTGAGCCTGAAACTGAGGCTGACTGAGAGGCAACTGAGAAGGGGCCTGGGCCTGATTTTGGGTCCTGAGTTCCTGAACTTGATCCCACAAGGTGTCTACTTTTACCTTGTATTTCATGTTTTCTGTCTTCAGTTCTTTGATGTGACTGGACATATTGCTGATTTGCTGGGACAGAGGAAGTTTTTTTATTTTGAAGCCTTTTGGAAGACCTTCTTGAGGTACTGGAGGTTTTACTTCCTTCTGTTGTGCTGGGGGAAGGGGGTTTGGTTTGTTTACTTCTCCTATCATTTCCACATCCTGAATTATGTGAATTTTTCTTGTTAGCATAAGATTTTTTATGTGCAACTTTAGAAGAACTCACAGTATCAGCATCATAATCAATTTCAATTTCATCCACATTCAAATTTTCCATGGTTTCACTCAATTTGGAAGACATGTTTTATCTGTGGGATAAAAAAAATCAAGTGGTTAATATAAAATCACTGATTCAAAAGGTAATTAATTATTGTTTTTTATTATACTGTTTAATTTTGAAATCACAACAATGATAATAAAAATAAAATTGATTTAATTTAATAATTTATTGTTTTAATTGATTTGGATAATAAAATTTATTTAAAATTTCAAAATCTTTAAACAATAAGGTTTATTTATTATTATTTTGAATTTATCAACAATAAACAATTTATTATTATTAGAAAATTTTTTTCTCAAAGTAATAATAAAATTATTTATTTTTTTAAATCCTAAAAACAATAAAGAAAAGGTATTATTTTAAAATAATCAAACTTTAATTTATTATGTCAAATTTATTAAAACAATAAAAATTTAAATTTAAAGATTATTATTTATGTTATAAAACAATAATCAATAATAGAATTAAATTTGGGACCAAATACACTGAGTATTATTATTGTCAACCAAAAATAATTAATAATATTTATTGGGACTAAGTATAAAATAATATTTTGGTCAACCAATAATACCAAATATTTAAGTTAATTAATTAAATAATTTAAACAAAATAAATGGCTTCTAGGACTAAGAGATATACTCTATTATGGTCAACTAGGAATAAAAAAAAATGATCACTTACACTCAGTGTTTCAGCAATTAAGCCAAAAACACTGTTATTGCAATAAAAAATCAAGTATAATAGTTGAAAGTGGCAGAGATTGACTTACAGTAGTGATTGTTAAATCACTTACAATATATAAACCTTATAGTTAGTTCCCTGGTTCGATTCACGGTTGCCGAAAAAGTTCACCTTTTTGCGCGAGTGGTCCGAGCATTTTGACGTTTGTCCAAAATGGTCATCAAGCTTCGATTCGTCGTTTGGAAAGGCCCTCAAGTATTGGTGTGGTCTTCTAGAAGGTGGAAGAAGAAAGAAGAAAAAAGAGAAAAGGACACAAGAAGATAAGGAGTGGAAATAGGAAAGGAGGGAAGGACGCAAATAAGGGGAAAAAGGTTTAATATATAAGGTGAGTAGTATTTACTGATATTGTAATGTAAGTGTTTTTAATTTCAATACGCAACAGTCAATTCTTATATTTTAATGTTCTTACCGCAACCTTTAGAATTTTGTATATAGTATTTATCTATCTTAGTTCAATTAAACTGTATTACTAGTTAAGAGAAAAAAGAATTAATACGTGTATAAAAATATATAAGTGTAAGTAAAATGTTAAATATGTAAGTGATGCCGCTGAAGGGGGTTTCCAGGCCCTTATATAGCCAAGGGGCCCTCTGAAGCGCCACAAGAGTAAATACAATAATAAATGAGTAAATGTAAGGGGTGAAAATAAAAAATGTACTAATTTATTGAAATGCAGTAGTCAATATTTCACCAGTATTAATTCCCCCTGGATATTACGCATAAATAAGTACAAGACATATAAAAAATAACTAATGTAATTTAAAATAAGTATTATGCAGTACTATTTTAAAGTGGAATGTAATTTATTACTATTTTAATTCATACAATTAATATAAGTAATTATTTTAGATTAAAATATGAGAATGTAATTAGTTTAAATGTTTTACTAAATTTAATTACATAATTTTGAGCCACAGAAGCGCCCAAAAATCAGGAATAATAATGTATAAATTATTATAAGGGTCTAATAATTAATTAATATTATTATAAGTCAACATTTTGCCTTATAAGTATAATATAATATTATAATTAATTAATTATTATTTTATAATTATTTAAATACATAAAAATGTGCCCAATTTTTATAGAATATAATATAATTTATGTTTATTTTAATAGTATATAATTAATAACATAATAAAATAAATATAACCCTTATTTTAATTTTATTTAATAAGGTAATTTGTACTTAGTTTTATTATGCAATAAAATATAAATTTATATACATAAAAAGCATAAATTTTGGCTCTCTTCCAGGTCCAATGACTTAACATAAGTTTTACTGGGCTCCTGGTACAGCCTGGCTGACATTTTTATTCTTTTAATTTTACTTTTTAATTTTAATTTTAATTTTAATTTTAATTTTAATTTTAATTTTAATTTTAATTTTAATTTTAATTTTAATTTTAATTTTAATTTTAATTTTAATTTTAATTTTAATTTTAATTTTAATTTTAATTTTAATTTTAATTTTAATTTTAATTTTAATTTTAATTTTAATTTTAATTTTAATTTTAATTTTAATTTTATTTTTATTTTTATTTTTATTTTTATTTTTATTTTTATTTTTATTTTTATTTTTATTTTTATTTTTATTTTTATTTTTATTTTTATTTTTATTTTTATTTTTATTTTTATTTTTATTTTTATTTTTATTTTTATTTTTATTTTTATTTTTATTTTTATTTTTATTTTTATTTTTATTTTTATTTTTATTTTTATTTTTATTTTTATTTTTATTTTTATTTTTATTTTTATTTTTATTTTTATTTTTATTTTTATTTTTATTTTTATTTTTATTTTTATTTTTATTTTTATTTTTATTTTTATTTTTATTTTTATTTTTATTTTTATTTTTATTTTTATTTTTATTTTTATTTTTATTTTTATTTTTATTTTTATTTTTATTTTTATTTTTATTTTTATTTTTATTTTTATTTTTATTTTTATTTTTATTTTTATTTTTATTTTTATTTTTATTTTTATTTTTATTTTTATTTTTATTTTTATTTTTATTTTTATTTTTATTTTTATTTTTATTTTTATTTTTATTTTTATTTTTATTTTTATTTTTATTTTTATTTTTATTTTTATTTTTATTTTTATTTTTATTTTTATTTTTATTTTTATTTTTATTTTTATTTTTATTTTTATTTTTATTTTTATTTTTATTTTTATTTTTATTTTTATTTTTATTTTTATTTTTATTTTTATTTTTATTTTTATTTTTATTTTTATTTTTATTTTTATTTTTATTTTTATTTTTATTTTTATTTTTATTTTTATTTTTATTTTTATTTTTATTTTTATTTTTATTTTTATTTTTATTTTTATTTTTATTTTTATTTTTATTTTTATTTTTATTTTTATTTTTATTTTTATTTTTATTTTTATTTTTATTTTTATTTTTATTTTTATTTTTATTTTTATTTTTATTTTTATTTTTATTTTTATTTTTATTTTTATTTTTATTTTTATTTTTATTTTTTGAATATTTTTTGAATATTTTGTTGTTGTTTTTTAGTTTTATGATTTTATGATTTTTTTTCATTTGTTTTTTGTATTGGCGATGTCAAAGTAGAACGCAATGCTCAACTGATCATTAGGGGGTATCAATGTTAGAAATATGCCATTTTAAAATACCTCTTTTTTCTACCAAATCAGTAATTACTATTTCCTCATATATGTCATATCTATCCCCCAAAACACCTTTATATGTATTATTAAACTCAAGTTTGTTACTTTATTTTTGTGCTTCAAAATAAATTTTAAATATTTTCAGTTTTTTAACATTGATACCCCTTATTCTCGATATTATTTTTGTAGAATGGGTCTAAGGACTCTTCGAAGATGATATATGAGATACATATTTATATATATTTAATAGAGTATTCTATGTATAATACATTTTCAATTTATGAGCTTGAATTGAGATAGTAACTTAATTGAAAGTAAAGTGAGGATGGGTAGTCAGTGCCATCTTCCATATATTCCACAAAAATACACCAGATGGACATTTAAATCTTAAGATGTAGCTCAATTTTCAAACTAAAATGTGTTACTACTACTACTACTGCTACTACCAGTTGTTCTAGAAGTAGGTTGGTGCTCATTAATAGATGACAAAAAACTATATTGGGGGTCATTTGTCATATTTTCATCATGATCATCAAAAGATGGATGACCGCTCAAGATCCTTTTTTCACGATTTTCGACTTGATGGAGAAAGTCAAGATATTGATCACGTTTTGGATCCAATAGAGCAATTTTAGAATGAGTGAGAGTGAAGGTGGATCTGATTTCATTAATTTCTAAAGAAGCCAAGTTTGGGGTTTCTAGATGGATAGCATCAATATTAGCGAGACCTTTACGAGATTTAGCTTGACGGACTTGACGAAGATCTTTGAGAGTTGATTTGACGAGTTCTAATGAAGGGATATCATCTGAGGCACTGAAAGAAAAAGAGAGATGAAGGAGATTAGGAAGAGAAAAAGATAAAGAAGAAAGTAGACGAACAATTGAATAAGAGCGATAGAGATTTCGATCCAATAGAAAGGAAGAGGAGAGAACTGAGGAAGGGAACATTCATCGGATAAGAAATGCTGGAGAGAATGAATGGAGAGCCAACTGGGACAGATGATTCTGCCCTTTCTGCGACGTTTGCAATGGATAGCGGCCCAAAGGGGGATATTGGAAGGTTTGAGGGGAGCGAGTGGACCGACATAAGAAGCGTTGAGAGATCTGAATTTAGTGATGTGGATGTTTGGAATGAAGTCGATGGTATGCAAAGAGAGTGCGGAGAAGAATGCATCACGCTCGATGGCGAGGGTTTGCATGTTGGGGGTTTTGGGGGTGAGGAAGAGCGCTGGTAGGAGTGAAGGATGGATAGTGGATATCCATACTGCATAGACAGCCAGCCCTCATTTTTATGTTTGCTGTCCTATACAAAAATCAGTAGATGTTGTTATTAATGGGGTCTTAGGCGTGATTTGGGGATTCTATGTTGTTGATGATATACAGACAGAAGCTTTGCTCTTTTTTTTTCTTTTCAAACAAACCCTCACACCCATTTT
Organism: Hemileia vastatrix; assembly: GCA_030280995.1. NCBI lineage: Eukaryota > Fungi > Basidiomycota > Pucciniomycetes > Pucciniales > Zaghouaniaceae > Hemileia > Hemileia vastatrix. The sequence continues at coordinate 11,514,396 of JASXTE010000012.1, forward strand.
GATCCATTCTTACAACTTTAATAAATCTTATTTGATTATTATTATTATTTTGTCATTTCATTAGGATGAAATTGCCAATTCTCATGACTTTTTTAAGTCTGTTTAGGAGAGCAAGTGAACATGATTTTAATGAATAATCCACTAATTCACTAGGAAAAAAAAAATGTTGGCACCAGCTACAGTCAAGTCACAAAACCTTGAAGATTTTTTGTCCAAAAAAAAAAAAAAATTCATTTTTCAAAAAAAAAAAAAAAAAAAAAAAAAAGATATATAAATATATTTTTGCCTAATTTTTTTTTTAAGCTTCAGCATAAGATTGTTTTGAAAGCTCTGACAGACATTTTCAGACACTATCTCACCCTTTCTTCTGTATTTTTCTTTGTTTTTTCCTGCTTCCCCCCCTAAACTTCCTGATTTACTCCATCATTTCCTCATTTCCTCATTTTATTTTTATTTTATTATTATTCTTTTTCCTTTTTGGTTTTAAATTTTATCAACACTGGTAAGTTGTCCATGGCAATCTCAGAGGACATTTGCCTATGGCACATTTTCTCACAGCACACTATGATTGTTGGTGAGGAAATAAGGACGATTTCTAGAGGAGATTTGGGAGGAGATTAGAAAAAGGAGGGAGATCCTTTTAATCTTTGACCCTCACTTAGTTATTTTAAAAATTATTAAGAGGGGACTCTTTAGACTTCTACCATTACAAAACAGTTTAGATTGTAATAGACTGTTTTCACTAGTTATTACTTTTGTCTTTAGAGTAATATATTCATTATATTTCACTGCACTTCTACATATCATTAGACTGAGAATTTCACCTTCATTCTCTAAATCTCCAGATGTCAAAACTCAGTCTCACTTTTCAGAAATCAGATTATTCCATGTTAATTTTTCTAGGAAGGTAGGGGATGTGTTAGCTTTCTCCAACTCTTCCAGGTTCTGCTTAAAACAAGGAGAGTTTTAGAGTTCATCTACAGCATCTGCATTGGTGTGGGTTTCCATCAGCCTGGATATTCCAAGGACTGAGTAAATTAAGCATATAAAGTATGTTAAACACATGTATTACACATGGGGAAAATAAGTAAAGGTATACAATATGTATACAGAAGTGAAAGAAGTCATTTAATACAATATATTCCATTAGAATACCTTAAATACATGCATATATCAACCTTTTATAGGTCTTATGTACTTAATATTAGGTTGGAATATGTTAGTATAGTCTTAAGAACCTTAGACATAAGGTTAAATAATTTTTAAGTGGTCTTAAAGCTGTTTTTTTCTTTATTATAGTGAAATAATTGATAAATGTGCTTTAAATCACTATAAAGCTGGATATATACACTATAAATTTAATAATAGGGGGTATCAAATTTAGGAATTTGTAATTATTTAAAATTTATTTTACAACACAAAATGAAAGCCACAAACTTGACATTATTTCTCAGTAAAAAGGTGTTTTTGGGGGCACAATATGGCATATTTTAAAAAATAATCATGGTTGATTTGGTGGAGAAAAGAGGTATTTTGAAAAAAAGGATTTACAACTTTGGTACCCCCTAATACTAAAATTGTGCTTTGACAGATCAATTTTCCTTATTTAGTACAATTGATTTGGCTATTTGATTATCTAAAAATAATCCTTCTTAAATTTGATGTTTTTTATGCTAGAACTGGCTTATGTGTACTGGCCTTTTTGTGCCTGTATTTCTCTCACATGCATGGCTTCATTATTAAGAAAGTTAATAATTTCATGCTAAGTTAACCCACAGTGTATGACCTATATGTGCAAACATGCTAAAATAAGCAAGAGGTGCTTATTTAGTGTCCTAATTTCATTATTAGTGCATTGACCTCATTATATGCACTAGTTTCATTAATAAACTCAAGATTGGCACCCAGATTTCACAACCGTGCTTAAAATTGCCTATTTAGTCAAGGATTTACCCATGCAAGCACCTGCCAAGAGTCTGCATTCAGTCACCCCACATTTCATATCTTCATTCAGGTTCCTCAGGCTATATTGGTTATTCTTGAATGGGAATTTTACGGTTAAAATTAGTATAATTAATGTCTTCATTTCTCTTGTTGATCTCCCTTAATTAAACATTATTTTTAGGTCCTTTTATTCCTTATTTAGTCTTTTATTTTAAGAATTACAAAAAATATACTCTCTTTTTGGATTATTACTTTATTTTGATGGATTACCCATTTTATTCTTGTATTTTGGCATTTGAGATGATTCTCCTTTTGTTATGGGATAGACCTGGAGTTGATGGGCATGTGGATTTGCTAGTTTGAGGTGTCATTGGCTGTGGAAAGTACTGGAAAGACAAGGGGGAACATTGGGAAAATTTATGGGTATATATGATGAGATGTTTGGGATTTTATTCTACATTCTTTTACATCAACTTTTAAACATATACCCAAACAATTACAATACATATTCATTAGTACTATTGAAGTCTTTTAAATATTTTTTTAAATCATTCTATTTTTCTACCATCTGTGAAATGTATTCCATTTATAATAAGTGAGATTAAATTACTGAGACCATTGTGTTGAATTATATTTTAATACTTAATTGTATTTGGAAAACACTATTCATACTGGACAATCAAAATATTCTATAAAACTGACAAATCAAGCTATTAACATCTTGGTACTTGAACTCAGCCTGGAATTTTCTGTATAGAGGTGGAAACTCTGCATTAAAATACAGGTTAAAGCACTTGAAAGTGAATTCTATTCATTTCAGAGGTGGAGAGATCTGGAATTGGGCAGTTTAGTAGTGGTCTGTGTGTAGATATTGAATAAGACAGTTTTAGGCAACTGTATTTATCTTACAACCATTTGATATTTAGATCACTGATTATGACTCTTTTTTCACTATTTTTTTCCCACAATTGGCTGTGTTTCTGGAAAGGTTTTCTTCTTTTTTTTTTTAGTCTATCTGGGCTACTGTCTTGATTTGTTAAGCAGTAAAGAAGCTTTTGGAAGGGGTATTTGTAACAGTCTCTTATTCTCTTTAGGAAGCTAATCTCAGCTGGTATTTTTCAAAGGGACAGGGGGTTTTCTCTCAAGTTTTTCTCTAAATACCTTGGTCAAGGCATATAGCTAGTACTATAGGATTGTATACACTTTCTTTGATGGGGGTGTTAGTATTGAAGTGGAAAACCTAACTTATGTCAACTATGTATTGCAAGATGATGTTGAAATTATAAATAAAATTTCAGGAAGATTCAAAAGAATAAAGTGCATCATAGATAGAAAGTTTAAAATTATTAGAGGGCATGGCAAGATTAAGAGAAATCCCTATAAAAGAAGGGTAGCTATTAGAGATTACAATAAGAAAAGAAATATTCAAACAGTTCATTTAATAATTAGTGAAAAGATAAATCCAAAGAACTTAAAATTCAAAGCAAGAAAATTAAACAAGTGTGAAGCACAAGATGTTGGAAAAGTAGTAGCAAAAATTATCTAGGGTGAAAGTATTATATGGGATGTACAACAGGTAAAAGTGATAGGTAGCTTTCTGAAGTGTCATAGAAGAAAAGCAGTAAAATATCATTTACATTTCAGTATTCTGGAGTATAAATAGTAGCCATTTGCTTGATGTGTAGAAGCAATAGTTTTATATATTATTATCATATTTTTTTGTTATATTTAAATTATAAAGATTATACTAATTATTTGAATAGGAGGCTCACTGAGAACTCATAATGGTGTCTGTGGATGCAGTAATGATGGTATCTTGGGGAGCTAGGATAAAAGTATACCCTGATGTATAGGATGATGAGTAATAATTCTCTGCTCTAGAACCTTGCATGATGTTTGTGGTAATCTCTGCTTCACATTGGTTGCTTTCACTTTTTGGATAGAAAATGACCAAGGCTGGGTGATCTTGACAACCTTCTAATCTTGTGATCAAATGCAAAAAAAAACTAATTTTTGAGTGGAATAAGTGCTGTTATCTTTCCAGCATTATCTCCTTAAAAAGTTTTGATAACATATTATTTAAAAAATGTAAGATGTATATATAAAAAAACCTTATCATTTCCCTTGCTCATTGTGAGGCATTCTGTACTGTTAGCAGGAAGTATTCATTTGGGTTCTCAGGATTTAAGAAGCATCACACACACTCTGACCAGTCAGATCTGGGTTTAATTGATTATTATTTAACATCAATAAAAGGTTCTCATGATACATCTTGGAATATTCTACACCCACATTAGGATTTTCTTCACCTCCATGATTACTATCCCTCTTTAAATTACTAATGAAATGATCATTCTAAAAAAAAAAAAATTCAGAATCAAGCACATAATAAAATAAAATAAAAACTCACATTGGCAACAGTTTTAGAATCCTTTTGAAAATTTTGTAGTATAATTTTTCAATTCAGAAGTGTTAATTTGGCTGCATGAAGGAACACATCAAAGATACCAGGCATATCCAAATCTTTCTTGTGGAAAGAAGAAAATTTGAAAATTGTGAAGAATTGAGATATACCATTTTATTTTTCTTCTCTTCAGTTGCTTTCCTGAAAAATTTGCCAATTTCTTTCTCTCCCCATCATGAATTGCTATTATAGCCTCCTGTTTGAAATCAAAAAGTTTATTGTGTGAAATTGGCCACTGAAATGTTATTTGATCTGGTACTGATGTGACTTTAGAATCTTTCAGTTGATTGCCTGACAAACTTGTCCAATTTCTTGCTTTCCTCATCATGAATTACGATTATAACCTCCTTTTTGAAATCAAAAAAGTTCATTGTGTGAGTTTGGTTACTAAAATGTTATTTGATCTGGTACTGATGGGACTTTGGAACTGGAGGGAGGTTGCTTTTGCTTCTTTCTGCTTCTTTGGAATATATACCAAATACTCCACATTGATTGTACCACTTTTCTGGTGAAGTGATGGTAAAGATTCATGATGGTTGGTATGAGAATTTATTGAATGACCTTCATCACTGTTTGTGGCTTGAGATCCTTGTGTTGAGGAAATGGGAGTAGAGGGAATTTAAGAGAGCCAAGTTCTTTGGTTTAACACTACCATCACTATTTTTTATGCAACAAGGCATGACAAATGTGTAATTATTTTGTAACAGTCACATAATAAGTACATAGCAATCTTCATTTCCCCTAGAAACCAAAAATAGTTTTTATATATTTGCTACACAATTTTTACCTAATTGTTACAACATGTGGCATAACAAGCAGATTTGGTAATGTGAGGATAGGGAAGTGGGAGAATTGAGTTTAGGATGCATAGGAAAACAGTTTGAGGCGTAAGGGAGGTAGGCATTAGGTTTTCCAAGACACAAGATAGGATTACTAGATGACAGTGGTTGTGAAGTGTCCAAGATGTTGGAAAAATCTATTTTCTGTTTTGTTCAGAAAAAAAAGAAAAAGAAAAAAGATGATATCAAAAGAAAAAAGAATTTTTATGAGGAAAAGAAGAAACACTTACCAATGTTGATAAAATTTCAAAACAATAATTAAGGAAAATAAAAAAGAAAATGGGGGAATGCCAAAAATGAGGGAATGAGTAGAGAGATAAGGTAGTGGAGGTGGGGAGGGGCAGGAACCACAGAAAAATCCAGAAGAAAGGGTGAGATAGCATGTGAAAATGTCTGTTGGAGCTGCCAAAAAAGTCTCGTGCTGAACCCTAAACAATTAGGCAAATATTTTTTTTGAAAAATGAACTTCTTTTTTTTTGGTCAAAAAATCCACAAGATTTTTGTGACTTGGCCATATCTATAAAAAATTATAGAAAGCCAAGGAGATGAATACTCATGCAAAAAGGGTATACAAAAAGGGCACCCACGTAAAATAAAATTCCCTAGTGCATGGGTCTCTGTCTTTTCCACAAATCACCACACAATATTTGGGGGGGGACTTGCTAGAAAAACCTCAACTTGAACTTAGCTTGAAAGATGATTAAATTCAGCCTCAATTCATGCTGAGAAGGTACTGGATTGGGATTGAATGACAGCTTTAACTCCCTTAAAACTCTTATTGAATATTTTCAATTAGTTACTGAGAGTAAAATGAAACAATTATAAAATTTATATGAAAGTAATTCAGCAATTATTTTTTAAAAAAGTTCATTATTATCACATATTTTTAGTCAAGTTTTTAAAATTATACTTCAGGATAGAGTTGGAAACCTGCTTGAAATTTTTGATTTTACAAATATTTATTTTATTCTGATTGAAAATTTATGTATAATTTATTAAAAATTTTTAAACTTGATGATTAACCATCTGATAATTAAGAAAATATTTTACAAGAATTTTTCACTTTATGATTTTTGGAAAAAGAATATACATTGATGGCTTTTTAGATCCTTCTTAAGATATTTCAAGAATATGCAACACTATTTTAAATATATGAAATGTGGAATCTGATATATCTCTGAAAACTTGAACTCAGTATGTAAATCCAAATCAATAATGCATATAAATGATGAAAGTGAAAATGAATATTCATACTTAAAATAAATAAGTATAAGAATACTGATATTGAATATGATTATGTGTATTAACATTGAATATGCATATGAAAATTTAAATTGAATATGAATGATATAAATCATGTTTAATATGCATATACAAATAGATATTGTATAAAAACTTTATATTTTAATTTAGTATTATTTTCTTTTACATATTCTATTATTTGATTTGATTCAATATATTTTATTTTACAAAATTTCTATTTATTATATTATATTTTATTTTACTGGTTTGTATTTTCTTGTTTTTTCATTCCTATTTTAATAGTTTTTAATATTAATTTTCTTTGATTCAAAACCATAAAAAATCAAGTGACACCTACTAGCAGGTGCATACCCCTATATTCAGTTTTGATTTGAGAGTAAATTTGATTTGATGTTGCGTGAGCTAGTGTGCTCATTTTTCAGTGCACAGCCTTTCCACAAGAATTAAAACTGAGCTGAAATTGAGTAAAGTTGAAGATGGGGATTGGCACCTGCTATCAGGTGCCCATGTTTTTTTTCTGGTTTAATAACATCATAATATGTTATACTATAATATATTTGATTATATGTTATATTATAATATACTTTTTGATTTAAATTTTATTGAACTTGATTTGTTTTATTTTTTTAATATAAATAAATTTATTATTTATTTTTTAATATAGTATCATTTTTCATTATATTTTTTCATTTCACATAAATTTATTTTATATTATTAGTTTCCAGGATTTTTTTTTCTTATTTAATTATTTTTATTGTGTTAAAATCTTATATATTTATTTTAAATTTATCTCATCTCATTTTATCATATTTGATGAATGTTTTTACAACCATCAAACAGCATTAATGTGGTAAAAAAGGCTGATAAGATCTTATGTATGACCATTAATCAGAGATCACATGCAAAAAATTGAGTGGTGAACTCTGATGTTTGGCTGAAAATCAGAGTTCACATGCTTAAAGTTGGCTGATGAAATCTTTTGTTCAGAAATACATCAGAGTTTACCTGCCAATTTTATGCATGTGAACTTGGTTTTTTGACCAAATATCAGCGTTCACAAGCTAATTCATCTCATGTGAACTCAGATTTTTGGCCACACATAAGAGTTCAAAATAAAATTTTTTGCATGTGAACTCTGATGTATGGCCATACATCAGTATTTGTGTGTAAAATTAAAGATCAAATAATTAAATGAATTAAATTAAGGTCCAATATAATTTAATGAGAGAAAGTAAAATAAAATAGAAAAGTTCAGAACAGAACTAAAAGAATTGAAACAGACCAAAACAAATAATAATTTAATATTAAGTTATATAGTTAAATATAATATAAGTAATGAAAATTAGTAAAAATAAAAAAAATATAATAAAGTTGATATTTTTCAAAAATGGGACACAAAAATAAAGAAACATTTTCATCTTATTTTGAAAACTACTAAAAAAATTTCAATTTTTCAGGGATATGATTATTTCAATGTAGGTGAAATAGAAAATATAATTCAATTTAATAAAAAGTATACTTTTTGTAAGATTGAAAGCTTTAAAAATTATGTATGAAGTAATTTTATTGTTAATTAAATATTAGTTTGTGAAAAATTCTCTGATATACCTCATCTTTTTGCAATAAAATTCAAGTGTATCAAATTATATTCATTTTTTTCATATAATTATGTATTTAGATTTTAGGCTTACCCAATACATCATAGAACAGTTTTTCAATGAAAAACCCATTTTGAATATTTTAAAGATTAAAAATATGCTTAAAAATCAACTTGTGTTGAGAAATGCCCATGTCCAGAATGACATTGGGAATTCAATCTTAAATCAATTAGGAACAAAATTTATTTTGTTTTGAAAGACAAAATTTTTTTTAAATATATATTATTATTAAAGAAGAGGATTTGAAAAATATTTCTTATTACATAATCCAAAGTAAGATAAATATGGTAAAAGAAAATTGAAATTATGTGCTTGATTTCATAATAATTAATTGGAATAAATTGTGTATATATGGTAATATGAAAAGTAAAAACTTAAGCTGACAGTGAAAGTGTGTAAATAGTTCTTGTGTGAAAATTTGAGTTGAATTAAATGCTAATAAAAACATTTTCTACCTGAATATCCTTACTTCATAGGAGATCAAAATCAATAAATAGATTTTAATCTTCATTTTGAAAGATGTGTCATAAAGTTTAATTATTTTTTTTAGGTGTAAAGACCTCTCTCAAATTTTTTTAAAGTTTTTTTGGATTTTTACATACTCATAGTCATTGATTGTTTTTCAAACAATTAATATAAAGAAAAATTACCTCTTTTTCTTTTTTAAATATTTAATTCTATTAACTTTTTACTTTATTTGGGTGAGTGCTGAAAGAGATATAATTTTATGTATTATATTTGATCTTTAGTAAACTTTTTGAATATTTTTTGAAGTAAAGATTAACTGTTATTAATTGAAATATTAAATTATACAAATAAAAAATTCAAAAAAATGAATATCATAAAAATAAATGATATTAATCCTTAAAATTTTTCATCCTTATTTTTTCTATCAGCTTCCTTTTTATATATTAATACATATATTATTCAAATATATTATTATATTCTCAAGATCTTTTGTACACACAACTAAATCTTATAAAAATATTGTAAGATTCAAGTTCTTATAAAACAAATCAAAATCTTTAATGGTGGAGTTTTGTAAGTACCACCACTAAATATTTAATTGAAATTTGAATCACTAGTCTCACCAGACAAAATATGCACAAGTTCAAGGGTGTTCCTGAGTAAGTAAGATTGGGGAATATGAGTTGAAACTTCTTTGAGGAGCAGAGGAGTGCCTTGAAGAAGTGGTTTGAATATATGTCAAAGGAACTTATCATGATTTGAGATATGTTCAAAGGGATTGTCAATATATACTTAAACGTGATACTAATATTTTAAGAAATCTCTCAAAGGGTTGTAAACCTAATAATCAAGGGAAATGATTTAAAATTGATTATTAAGAATAGGAAAGAGAAACTTATAGTCCAGTATATATCACTACGCAATATAGGGGGTGGACTTGCTAGCAAGTCCTCAACCTGAACTCAGATGGAACTCAGATGGAACTCAGACTGAACTCATACTGAACCCATACTGAACTCTACTTGAACACCCACCTAAAACTGTTCTTCTGAGTGGTGTTCATTCCTGATTGTATGGCTCCTTTATCAATAGCTCAATGTGTGTTCAATCTATGGTGAGTTTGGGTCCAAGGTTGCGGACTTGCTAGCAAGTCCGCCCCCCATATTGTGTGGTGTATTACTATAAATTTAACTAATATCACAAAATTATTATGATTTTTTCCTATGAAGTGTCAAATTAAAATCAACACCATTTATATAGATAATGCCACCTTAAATTGACCCTTTTTGTAAACATCATTACCATATCACAGATTTTGTAACATTGCCACCTGTTCCTATTAAAAGACCCTTTTACAAGCCTCAGACATAAAATAAACCACATTTAGAATATTGTATTAACCATAGCTCTAATTGTGCATTTATCTATTTAAATTGAAAGAATAAGTGTGTAATTGAATAAATCAACTAATTTAAATTTAGTATTTTGATAAATTTCAGTCAAAAAAGCAAGTTTGGATTGAGAGCACAAAGGAAATGTGGTTGCTAAGAAAATGATGCTTCTGCACTTTGTATATGGGTTTATTTGAGATAATTATTTCCTGGATTATGGACTTAATGAGCTGCTTTTACTTCAGGTTTTACACTTTTCCTGACAGCTAGGAATTTTCCCTTTAATTTTGGTGTTAAATAGAATAGGGGGTATCAATGTTGACTGATCCACAATTAAATTAATTACAGATAAAAATCATTATGCCCCAATTATCTTCCGCAATTATTTATGATAATAATTGGGTTATTAGACCTTTTACGTGTCAATATTCACCTCTATCTGACATCTTTATCCTCAATTTTTCATAACCACATCTTGAAAACCTTTCTGGATTTGCCAGCCTCCCTACCTTGCTTGGAACTCCCATCCTGTCTATTCATTCTATCCGTTCAAAACCCCTCCCCATCTCATCTGTTTATTTCTTCTCCTTTTCATTTTCAAATATCTCAACATGCCTCTTCATCATAGATTGTCTCAAAGACAGCCTTCCCCCAGTTGTTCTTTATATCCAATTACTCTCTCTTTCCCCCACTCAGCTGAGAAATCAAAGACTGTTCAACTAAAAAAAGATGATCATCTCATACTTATCAACTGGCTGAAAATAAAAACTAATTATGATTCTTGTTTGGTACTGAGAATGCAACTAAAGTAGGACAGCCCCCTGCATCAAAAGTCAATAGCTATCTTCTAATGGCCAATGAATTATGGAATTAGACAATTGGAAGGATTGATCTTTTGCCTAAACAGATGTCTGAACGCTTCAAGAATTATTGCGCTATATACAAGAAGGTTAAGACTCTTTCTTTTTCCACTGGTTTTAGTATCACTGACCTTAATTTCAGTAAGGGAATCAATTCTATAGATGACAAACTTGAATCTTTATGTCCTTACTTTAAAGAGATGGATTCCATATTTGGAGAGCAGGCCAATGTTTGTCCAGAAAACATGTTGGATGGTGAAGATGCTATCTCCAAACATGATTTTGAAAAATATCTTTTCCCATCATCTTCCTCTACTCAAGCCTCCCCTTCTCTAAATTCAACAAATCTAGATATCTTTCCAATAGATCCTTATGGTAATATAAACCAATGTGATCCCACTCCAGTAAGCCTTTATTTCTTGTCTAGTTGTTTTAATTTTTTATTTCTAAAAAGGCTAATGAACAAACCAAGGATCCTTAAAAAAGTGAGTCTGAAGCTAGCATCAATGTTGAAGAGGAAAATGTTACCTCTAAAAAAAGCAAAGAACTTCAACTACTTTGAATTTCAACAGTCAAATAAAGCAAAAAAGAGATAGTTTTTCCAAACCCCTTTTTCTTCTATTGATTATTTTCTAGAAAAACATGAATCTGGTAAGTGATAGCATAACTTTTAATAATTATGTGAGCTTTTCTTCTATTTTGTTAATACTCCTTTTCAATATAGGTAAAGTTGAAGTTGCAAGAGATACTCTCAACTTTCAAAATAAGCAATACAAGCTCTCTTTATGAAGGGATGATAGGGCACAAGACTTGGAGGAGAAAAAATTTGAGCTTTATTACAGAGGGATGGGAGGGTACAAGACTTGGAGAAGAAGAAATTTGAGCTTTCTTTAAAAAGGGATGAGAGGGCACATGACTTAGAGGCAAATAAATTCAGGATAAAGAAAGAGGAGAAGGCTCTTGAGTACAATTTCCTATTGGATCAAATAAAACTCAAGTATCAACTTTAACATGGTTCAAAAAAGAAAGATTTCTTGAGAGTGTGTGTTAAAGCTAACAAATCTATTGAGGAAATTGAATTCTTAATGAAAATTTTTGATAACTAGTTTTTTTATTTCATTTAGAAATTTTTCTTGATAGAATGCATTAAAGCTAATAATCAATCCTTGGCACACACTTCTCACTGAGATTTGAAAAATTTTATTGCAACATTTTAGATTATTTTTTTGTTTGGTTAAATTAATTTTATTTTATTTCTTTTTGGTGATAATTTCATATGTGCTGAATTTTTAAAGGTCTTGACTCTAGATGATTTTTTTTTGCAAAAATTTGAAAAACTCTTACATTTTGTCTTCTTTACATTAAAATAATTAAATTTACTTTTCTAAATACAGCTAAGTCAACAAGACTCTATATCTGTTTTAAAAATTTAGAAATAACCTCCCCTGCATTTTATTGAAGCAAGGGGTGGGTATCACCAAAATTTTTCCAAGTAATCAATTTCACTTGTCAGATTTGAAGATTTGGCAACACCCTCCCCTGCATTTTATTGAAGTAAGGGGAGAAAATCACAAAAATTTAATTTAGTTCCATAAATTAAAAAATAAATAGATAAAAGATATCAAATTTACTAGTTTTAAAGAAATTTCAGTTCCTCAAGACATAATGCAGACCAAGTTTAGAAACTAAGTTTGGGAATTTCCACAGGTATAGGCAAGATGAACCCCATGAAAAAAAATAATATTATCATGATTACCTTTTATAAAACACAAGGTTGTTGACCCATTACTTTAGCTTAGTATATTCAAATATCAGATCTAATTATTAAAAATTTATAAAAAAATAAAAAATATTTGATGACTTTACTCATCCCCATACTTTGTAGATCTACTTAAAGCTTTATTAAATTTATATCTTTTACCTTCTTTTTTTACCTTGTTAATTTTTTGAATTAGTTTTTGACTAATTTGGACGAGCAGCCAAAATGAGTAAAGTCGTGACAAGACTTCAAACCAGCGGGAGCTTTTGTTGTTTGGTGATTATCCTTAGAAGAGTTCAAAATTCTTTCAATAACACCATTTCCCAAACCAAAATCAATCATGCACTGATGGTCTGGAAAATATAAGCCATGTCCTTTGATTATAGCTGGAGATACTATTGGTTGGCCAGGTATGGGATTAATATAAGAGAAAATCCCCAACATAAGATAATTGGTGTCAGCCTGTATATCACCAGAAATGAGTAAAAATTACTTATAAGTTATTTTAAACACATGAACTATACATGGGAACAATAAATGACAGTACACAAACAGTATACATAAGTAAAATTATGATAATACACAAAAAAATGCCATTATAACACCTTATATACACGCATATATCCACCTTTTATAAGTCTTATGTACTTAATATTAAGTTTTAATATGTTAGGGTAATCTTAAGAACCTTAATTATAAGGCTACATAACTTTTAAGTATACTTAAAGCTGTTATTTTCATTGTTTTATGCAAAAAAAAGAAATGCACTTTATTTCACTTAAAAGTTGATTATATGCGCTATAAATTTAAGAATATTAAAAATGAGCTTTGACAGTTCAATTTTTCTCATTAAGGGATATTTATTTGGCTACTTAAATGCATAAAATTAACACTTTTCAAATTTGGTGTTTTTTATGCCAGAAATGGCTTCTGTGTACTGGCCACATACTGCCTGCACTTTTCCTGTGTGAATAGCTTCATTTTTAGCAAAGTTAGCTTTTTCACACTATAATTACCCCACATTATATGCCCACTGTGGGGAAACACACTAAAATAGGCAACAGGCACTTATTTAGTGTCCTAGCTTAATTAATAATGCATTGACCCTCTTTATATGCACTAATTTCATTAATAACCTCACTCTTGGCGCCTTATTTCACTACCACGCTTAAATTTGCCTAAAATTAGTCAAGGATTTAACCGTGCTAGTGCCTACCAAGGACTGCATGTAGTTACCCCACATCTCACGCCCTTTTTTGGGTTTCTAGGTGGTTTCTCAGTCAATTTTGGTCATTTTTGAATGGGAATTTCACGTAGTATAATGTCAGGATTAGCACCCACATTTCTACAGTGAATCCCCCTTATTATTAAGCTCTTATTAACCTTAATTTTCCCTCTTTAGTATTTTATATTGATGTATAATACGCATATACTCTCTTTTTTACTTATTGTTTAATTTTGATGGATTTTCCCTATTATTCCAAGATTTTGGCAGTAGTTACTTTACTAATTATGTTATGGGTCACTAGGGATGTTGATGGAAATGTATTTTAGTTGGATGGAGGCTTCATTAACTGTGTATTGGACTGGTAAATCAAGGGATTCATTGGGGAACTCAAGGTGTTTAAAAGGAGGAGGTTTTGGGTCTTGTTTTCTACATTCTTTATCATTACAATTTAAACATATAACCAATATAATTACAATACATATCAATGGTACTTATAAAGTCTTTGAATAGTATCTGAATTTATTAAATCTATTTTTCTACCAACTATAAAGATTGTGAGCCATATATAATTAGTGATATTAGAATTACTGAGACCCTTATATTGAGTTATATTTTAATACTTATTGGATTTGTACTACAGTATTCATATAGGACCATTAAAATCTTCTAAACAACTGACCATTCAAGCTAGTTCACGTCTTTGTACTTGAACTAAGCCTGACAATTAGGAAAATTTACTCAAGAATTATGTTGGTTATCTTCCTGTAAGTAAAATATTCAAAATAGAGGCTACAAGTAAATAAAATCCCTATAGAAATATTTGGATAAATACAACAGGTTGGGGTCACTTATATAGTGATTTCAGGAAAAGAAGCCCTGTTATATAATAAAATTGTGATATTGAATCAACAATTTTACCACTAATTTAACATATAGTTGTTATTAGTGGGTCTGTCAATAGACCAATTAAATTTGTGATCCATGCAGATAAAATTTTTTACCACTAATTTAACATAAAATTGTTCTTAGTGGGAGTCTGTCAATAGACCAATTAAATTTGCGATCTGTGCAGATGATAACCAATTAAACTGATTAATTGTTTTATTTTAACAAACAGGACTCTTAATCTCTTTTTATTGGTTTGTAAAATTCATTTAATATTTAGAAACAATCTTACTGACATATTTTCTTTTTTAAATATAAAAACACAACTACATATTGTAGACCAGTTAAATCAAGTGACCACATAAAAGCATATTTGACTTTTGGCACTTCTAAATTCACTTCATACCTACCAGTAAGCAATAAAATTGTCTTCAGTGGTATTGATAAATACTGATAAAACTCCTTTTTGAAGTTTTTAAATCTCAAATTTCAATTCTTTGATTTAATTCCACGTAAAAATGTGTGACAAAAATGATATTGTGAGTAATAAGGCAAAAAATTATAGCTTAAGACCTAGAGCTGAGAGACCTGGTACAGGACATTCGAATGGAGGGCCAGGATTCCCCCACAAACACCATCACTCCACAAATGTCTCTGGAGGAAAGGGAAAAACTATTAAAACAGGTATCAATAAAGAAAACAAGAATACCTTACAAGAACAAATTCACTCCCTCTCCACTCTACTGAAAACCTTGACAATAAGAGTAAACAATATAGTGGATCAGATAAACAATCTGGAGAAAAGAAAAGCTCAGGGTTTTGTAGAAGTCAATCAAGCTCTAGTAGAAATAAAGGCCCAACCACCAACAGTGGCACCAAACAATTCCATAGCAACACCTCCAGTCCAAGAGGAGCACCAAAAAATTACAGTCAGCAAATGGAAGTGGGATTGGTACGCCCAAAATTACAACAACCCTCCTCAACAGCAGGGCTCCAGCAGTCACCCTTACAGGGGAAAGCCAAGGAGAGGCAGGGGAAATGGAATAAGACTTTGGTAAGTCATCCATCTTCTCAGGATCAATTATATAATCCTAAAAATGAATTACTTATAAGTAGTGAAATTGAAAAAGAGTTATTGGATATAATTTATAAGGATTTAAAAAATTATTCATTTGAAAATAACATGTTAAAATTGTCTTTAAATGAGGACAATGTACATAGTTTTATTGACCACCAGGAAAATGCTATTAATATAAAAATGGAACCAAATGAATTAAATCTTGAACCTGATGATGAGTCTTCTGAATTGGACACAGAAAAAATTGAATATTTTCTAAAAGAAAATACAATGGAATCAAAAATAATTAGTAAATTATTATTAAGAATTGAAAAATTGGAAGAACTCTCTAGAGAGTCAAACAATAATAGAGAAAGTGTATTATTACACCTCACACAATCATTGAGTACAACAGCCAATAGGGTAAAAATTATTGAGAATTCAAATAATGAATTAATAAATGAAAACAAAAGATTAAACTCTGAGATTAAAAATTTAGAAAATAAAAAGGAACACTCTTAGAATATTATGGCAACCATAGAGGGACATGTAAAATTGTCTTTTTCAAATGTGAATGATACCTTAAATCATTTACCTGTAATAAAAGATAGGTTACAAAGAGTAGAAATTGAAGGAGCTAACATTTTGAAAAATACTGATAAAATAAAAGATAATACCTCTTATGTGGAAAGAGTACCAGTTTTTATGAAACACTCTGATGATAAACCAATGATTGAAGATGAACATAGTGTCATGGGCTCTAAGAATATAAAATCAGTAAAAGATTAAATAAATGATCATCTTTCTAAAGTAAATTAATTACTCAATATTCCTCAGGTTAGGGAAGCAAAAACTAGCCAAAAGAATTGGCCTAAGTTAGATCAGTACCCTTCTTTTGATGGGGATTCAAAATCTGATTGGCAACAATTCATTCAAAGAATTGATAACTTAAAATTTTCATACAAATTACCTGATGAAGAAATTACATCAGAATTAATATCTTTATTTAAAGATGTGGCCTTATTATGGTTCAAGTCTGTATTGAGTGAGAAAATTAATTACTCCTGGAATGAATAGAAGGCACTAATTGAAAGACAATTTGGTGGCCCAAAATTCAGAATCACTCAACAAAGATTGTATGAAAGAGCCATATGTAATCCAAATGCTGGAGATAAACCCATGGTCTTTTTAATGAATTTAATAAAAATCATGAAAGCTATGGATCCAAAAATAGATTATGATGAGTGGAAAGAGAAAATAATATACAAGTTGCCTATATCAGTTAGAGACATTATTGTAGCTAGAACTGAAACCATCAGAGATACCTCTGGGTTCATTAATATATGCAATGAAATATTATTAAACCACAAATATGAAACCAAGTATTATAATTACAAACAAAGTGTTGATGTAGTAAAACCTACTACAAGTAAGTTACCAGTGGAGAAAAAAAAACCTTCAGCTCCCCTTGTTCCTAAAAGACAAGAGAATAACACTTGTTATAAATGTAATGAACCTTGGGTTAAGGGTCACACATGTAAGAAAAGAATTAATGTTATTGAAACCTCACAAAATTCTGAACAAAGTAATCATGAAGATGAGAACGTGGAATCCAGTGAGGATTGTAAAAGTAAAATTTCTTACAGTGATGATGAACATGAGATATTTGTATTAGAACAGGATATTATGTTCCTGAATGATGCTATACCTCATACAGATACATCTTTAACTTCCATTGAAGAAGCTGAAATAATTAAAGATGTATCTCATGATACTTACAAAATAACACCTATCAGAGCACCTGTTATTATATGTGGAAGAGAAATGAATTCCATTCTTGACACTGGGGCTGCAGGTAGTGTAGTTTCTATTAATAAATTAATAAAACTTTACAGTAAGTATAAGGTCAAACTAGAACCTGTACAGACAAAGAACTGGAGGGGTTTTGGTTCAGTTCTAAATCCAATTGGCAAATACAAAACTGCTGTATTCTTTAAGTATATTAATGGATATGTAAGAGCAGTGTGTGAATTTGTTGTAATGGATAATAATAATTGCAGTGATTGTTTTATTATTGGAAATGACTTATTAACAAAATTTGGCATTAAACTAGATCCTGAAAAAAGTTGCTTCACTATAGGTGTGAATGGTAAGAGAAAATTCAAGATATGTTCTGAAAATTCAGTATATTCCATTTCTCCTAGGGAGGAACAACTGCAAGGTGGAAGAACCACCACTGAAGTGGTTGAATTGGAAAATGAAATCCAAAAGGCCTCTTTCAGTCCTTAACTATCAAAAATTGAAGAAGACAATATTTTGAGGTTTATCAAATCTTATCCTATGGCATTTGCCCATAATTCAAATGAACTAAGATTGGTCAAAAACCATGAGATGAAAATCTCTTTAAGTTGTGACTTGGATAATATTCCTGGAAGATGAAAAAAGAAACCTTACCCAGTATCTCATACAAAAAGGAAAGATATTGAAGACAATATAAAAATGTTGTTGGAGATGGGTATTGTTGAAAAAGTAGACACAACACCTAAGTATTGTGTTATTTCACCAGTATTAATCTCTTATGAAAAAGATAAGGCAAGATTATGCAGTGATTATAGAGCTCTGAATACATACACTGTAGATGATATTTACCCTCTACCAAGGATAGCTTCTATCCATGCTACCTTACAAGGAGCAAAATATATTTCCTGTCTGGATGGAAACAAAGGTTACCACCAGATTCCTGCGGAAAAGAATTCTCAAAATTACTTATTAATAACCTCACATATGGGAATATATAAGTATGTGAGAATGCCATTTGGCCCAAAGAATGCGCCTTCAGTCTTCCAAAAATTGATGGATAGTGTTTTTCATCAAGAAATGGTTGAAGGATGGCTTTTGGTTTATATTGATGACATCATAGTGTTTTCAAAAACATATGATGAAAATTTAAATCATCTGAAGAGAATCTTTCAAAAGATGGATGAGATTAATATGACAATTGCATTAAATAAATGTAAGTTTGGATTTCAATCCTTGAAAGTACTTGGACATGTTGTATCTGTATTACAAATTTGTGTTGACCAGAATAAGGGGGCAGCAATTAAAAACATTGGTATACCTAAGAATGTATAAGATGTTCAAAGTTTTTTGGGTAAGTGTGGATATTATAGACAGTATATTAAAAACTACCCATCCATTGCAGCTCCTTTAACAACACTAATCATGAAAAATGAGGCTTTCATTTGGAATAATGAAAGACAACACGCCTTTAATAAATTAAAGGAATGTTTAATGTCAGCCCCAATATTGGGACTGCCAGATTTCACCCTACCTTTAATCTTGTACACTGATTCAAGCTTCACAGGGTTAGGTGCTGCTTCACAGCAAAAACAGGTAATAAATGGAAAATTATCTGAAATAGTTATCTGTTACATATTCAGAACCTTAAGAAAGACAAAATTAAGGTATGGTGCTACACAACTGGAATGTTTAGCCATGGTGTGGGCCTTGGAGAAGCTTCATTACTATCTGGAAGACCAGAAGTTTGAACTAATAACAGATTTCAGTGCAGTAAAATCATTGCTAAACATGAAAACACCTAATAGGCACATGTTTAGATGGCAACTAGATGTTCAAGAGTACAGAGGAAGAATGACAATAACTCATAGAGCAGGAACATTGCATTCTAATGTGGATTTATTATCCAGAAGTCCTTTTCCAAATGATACTGACAACCCAGCTTATGTACCTGAAAATTAAGGTTATACACATATTTGGAATTTATATAGTGGATTTAGAGGAGGAGTTTATGCAAACTATATTGGAAAATTATTTATCTGATAAAGATTTGACTAAACTATCTACCATTCTAAATGATCCAACTAATGCCTCCATGAGTGCATTAATTAAAACCTTACCTACAAAGTATAGAAATGCATTGGAAAAAGGTAAACTATCAATTGAAGATGGATATATATATTACAAGAAAAAGCTAAGTAATGTAATAGTGATACCACCTTCTATGAAAGAGTTAATGTTGAGTACTTGTAATGATGACATCTTAGCTGGTCATTTTGATTTTAACAAAACATTAACCAGAGTTAAAAATACAGCCTGGTGGATAAACATGAAAGAAGATGTACAAAAATACATTGAAACATGTGATTCTTGTCAGAAATCTAAAAGATTAACTGGGAAGAGAGCTGGGTTGTTACAACAAATAGAGCAGCCAAAAGCTCCATGGGAAATTATAGACATGGATTTTGTCACTGGATTGCCATTAGCAGGAAAAGAAAGTTTCAATTCTGGCTGGGTAATTGTGGATAGATAAACCAAAATGTGTAAATTTATTCCTACCCATAAAGAGGTATCTGCAAGAGACTTGGCATTACTATGGTGGACTCAAATGATGAATACTTCTGGGTTCCCAAAAGCCATAATCTCTGACAGAGACCCTAAATTTACTTCAGAGTTCTGGACATCTTTGATGGAAGTATCAGGTTGTCAATTGAAATTGTCTACAGCACACCATCCACAAACTGATGGCTTAGCTGAAAGAATGATACAAACTCTTGAAGACATGATCAGAAGATATTGTGCCTTTGGATTAGAATACAAAGACATTGAGAAATTCAAAGATGACTGGGTAACATCAATTCCTGGACTTGAACTTTCTTATAACAGCACAACTCAGTCTGTAACAGAGAAGAAACCATTTGAACTCTGGCTGGGATACGTACTAAATACCCCAGTAAATCATTTAAATAAATTGCCAAGGTTGGATATACACCCTGGTACTAAATCCTTTATTCATATGCAAAAAATGTGTAGAAAACATGCAGAAGAATGCATTCAAAAAGCATTTGAATATGAAAAGAAAAGGTGGGATAAATCTAATAAAGAATTTGAATTCAAAAAAGGAGATGAAGTCCTAATTTCAACACTACATTTTAACTTACAAGGTAATGTTAAATTGAAGGATACATTTGTAGGAACTTTTGTAGTAAGAAAAATGGTTGGTAATAATTCAGTGAAAGTCATATTATATGCCCCATATGATAGGAAATTTCCAGTTTTCCCTATCTCATTATTGAAACCTTACCATGCAAATGATCCTGACTTATTTCCAAAAGGAAGGGGAAGGCCTAAAAAGCAACCTGAAGAAATTGTGGAAAAATCAGAGATATAAAAAATACTCAAGAAAAGAATCCTTACTAAGTAAAAAGGAACTGAGTATTTATTATGATTTAAGGGGAAATCAAATGAATTTGATAAATGGATACCTGTAAAAGAAATTTCAAATTTATCCTCTCTTCTTAAAAAACTTAAACAGAAATAAATTTCTTTTCAACCATCTGAGGGGTTAAAAAACCAGTACTCATAATATTTTATTATGTTTTATTTCTTTAAAGAATAATCTTTAATGCTACAGAATTAATCTGAATACCTGAAAAATTACAAATAAATAAAGAAAATGTATAACTTATCATTTTTTTATTGTTTTTTTTGGGTGGGCGAGTTTCAGCCTGTATATCCCAAGGACTGAGTAAAAAGTACTTATAATTTATGTTAAAAACATGAACTATACATGGGAACAATAAATGACAGTACACAAACAGTATACATAAGTAAAATTATGATAATACACAAAAAAATGCCATTATAACACCTTATATACATGCATATATCCACCTTTTATAAGTCTTATTTACTTAATATTAAGTTGTAATATGTTAGGGTAACCTTAAGAACCTTAATTATAAGGCTACATAATTTTTAAGTATACTTAAAGCTGTTATTTTCATTGTTTTATGCAAAAAATAAGAAATGCGCATTATTTCACTTAAAAGTTGATTATATGCGCTATAAATTTAAGAATATTAAAAATGCACTTTAACAGTTCAATTTGTCTCATTTAGGACTATTGATTTGGCTACTTAAATGCATAAAATTAACACTTTTAAAATTTGGTGTTTTTTATGCCAGAAATGGCTTCTGTGTATTGGCCACATACTTCCTGCACTTTTCCTGTGTGAATAGCTTCATTTTTAGCAAATTTAGCTTTTTCACACTATAAATACCCCACATTCTACGCCCACTGAGGGGAAATACACTAAAATAGGTGACAGGCGCTAATTTAGTGTCCTAGCTTAATTAATAATGCATTGACCCTCTTTATATGCATTAGTTTCATTAATAACCTCACTCTTGGCACCTTATTTCACTACCATGCTTAAATTTGCCTAAAATTAGTCAAGGATTTACCCATGCTAGTTCCTGCCAAGGACTGCATGTAGTTACCCCACATCTCACGCCCTTTTTTGGGTTTCTAGGGGGTTTCTCAGTCAATTTTGGTCATTTTTGAATGGGAATTTCACGTAGTATAATGTCAGGATTAGCCCCCTCATTTCTACAGTGAATCCCCCTTATTATTAAGCTCTTATTAACCTTAATTTTCCCTCTTTAGTCTTTTATATTGATGTATAATACACATATACTCTCTTTTTTACTTATTCTTTAAATCTGATTGATTTTCCCTATTATTCCAGGATTTGGGCGGCAGTTACTTTTAAAATTATGTTATGGGTCACTAGGGATGTTGATGGACATGTATTTTAGTTGGATGGAGGCGTCATTAACTGTGTATTGGACTGGTAAATCAAGGGATTCATTGGGGAACTTAAGGTGTTTAAAAGGAGGAGGTTTTGGGTCTTGTTTTCTACATTCTTTATCATTACAATTTAAAAATATAACCAATACAATTACAATACATATCAATAGTACTTATAAAGTCTTTGAATAGTATCTGAACTTATTAAATCTATTTTTCTACCAAATATAAAGATTGTAAGCCATATATAATTAGTGAGATTAGAATTACTGAGACCCTTATATTGAGTTATATTTTAATACTTATTGGATTTGTACTACAGTATTCATATAAGACCATTAAAATCTTCTAAACAACTGAACATTCAAACTAGTTCACATCTTTGTATTTGACCTCAGCCTGACAGTTGGTGTCATTATTACTGGTATGAATCCTGTTATGAAACCCAGAATGAGTAATTATAACATTAGAGAATAATAGATAATCACTGCTAATCTCTTCCCACTCAGAGTCACACCAATTTGGAATCCCAACTCTGGTTGCAAGTTCATGATTGGATTCAAAGGCTTTGTTAAAGAGTTTTTTGAGTTGAAGAGCCAGAAAAGAATTAAAGGAAGGTAAGGGGTCCCATAATCAAAAATCATTATTTTTTTCCACCTTAGATAAATTTATAAGTAACAAATAGATGCCTATAGAATTAAATTGAGTGAAAAATATGAAGAATGTAACCAAAAAATTATTTGACTTACCAAGAGAATAACCTTTAATAAATCCTAGTCTCCATCCAAAACCAATCATGATAGCACACAAAAAACTTTTATTTTTAATTGTTAATCAAAACAAAGCCATTTGATATAGTATAGAGATGAGATCAGATAGTTGATTAAAGGCTTCATCATTTACTCCATCAAATAAATGATTTTCATAAATAATATGAGGTTTCAAAGTATTACTGATTACTACCTTAACTTCATCACCTACTACTTTGGCTAGATATTTGATATCTTCTGGTAATTTCTGGGATATTTATCTTTTTTATTGACTTTATTTTTGAATTACTTGATGTTTGATATATGGCCAAATAGAAGATCCAAGTGAATTTTCTTTTTTAAATATCTTTTACATTGATAAGATTGATCATCATTTTTTATTTTCAAAGGTTTTAAAGAAGATTGAAATGAAGTTGAAATCAAAGAAGATGATAAAGAAGATAAAGAAGAAGATAGACTTATAAGGCTTGAATCAGAAGAAATAGACATTTTTTTTTCTGGAATTTTTTTCAACAAATATTTCTGAATTTTTTTGATGATTGAAATGAAGTTAAAATTAAAGAAGATGATAAAAAAGATAAAGATGAAGATAGATGTATAAGGCTTGAATCAGAAGAAATAGACATTTTTTTTTCTGAAATTTTTTTTGAAGAATTTTCCTTTTTTGAAAATTTTTCTGAATTTTTTTTGATGATTGAAATGATGTTGAAATCAAAGAAGATGATCAAGAAGATAATGATGAAGATAGATGTGTAAGGCTTGAATCAGAAGAAATAGACATTTTTTTCTAAAAATTTTTTTACTGGTCAAAAAAATGTCAATTTTTTTTAAAAAAAATTATTAAAAACTCACCCAATTTAAATTAAATAACCATAAAGATATTTATCAAATAATAAATACGAATAATTATTACTTTTATTAAATTTGACAAGCTTTTTTGGTTAATTCTGGAAAAAAAGAAAGAAAAAAAGAAATAAAAATAAATATTAATAAAAATTTTCTTTCAATTTTTTAATTGCACCCTCATTGGTTGCTTAAAAATTTTCTATTATTTTTTTAATTACTCCCTCTTTGGTCCCCTTTCTACCCTTGAACAACTTCACCAAATCTCATTCCAAACTCCCTCTAAACCCCCCAAATCCTCACCAAACACCCCCAAAATACCCCCAAACCCTCTCCAAAACTCCAGCAAATCCTCACCAAAAACCCTCAAAATACCCCCCCAAACCCTCATAAAACCACTAAAAAACACCATCCCAAACCCTCTCCAAAACCCCATCAATCACCCCCTATAACCCCCTTGAATCTCCCCCTCAATTCCCACCTACACATTCTTTAAAACCCTCCTGAAACCTCCCCCAAACTGCTTCAAACCCTCCTCCTCCCTATTCATTTATTAACAAACAATTGATAAGTTAATAGGCAGGAGTGGGTAAGGGGGTATTTGGAGGTGGGTAAGAGGGGGTTATAGGGGGGTTTGAAGTAGGTGTAGGGGGATTTGAGGGGGGGAGCAGACAAGTTGAACATTTGAAGATTATGAGAAAAAAAATTAAAATTTTTGTGTTTCAAAATGTTGGAGGGTGATTGGTATAATGACAGAGCATATGCCAGTGGAAAGAATATTTTGTGCTTCAAGGGAGGGGAGAGCTGGAACAGGTGCAAAATTCTTGTCATCATAAAGATCATTCCACTCATCCTTTAAGTCAGCTAGGATATTATGGAGTATAATGCAAGTCATTATCCAATGATTTACAGTTTTGATATCCATTTTTTTTGAAATTGAATTCTGAGTTCCCAGAGACTAGAAAATCTTCTCTTTAAAATCCCGATAGCATGCTTTATCCATACTCTTGACTGGGAAAGGTGATAATTAAATTTAGTTTTGGGGTCATTTTCTAAAGTTTCACCTTGGAAAGCAGGTATAATGTACTTTCCATTTGCATATGCTGAGTCTGCAAGGAGGTACTGAGATTTGTCAAAGTATGAGTCAGGAATTTGAGAAATCCTCATTCTTTGGAAGACAGAAGAGTCATGACATGAGCCGGGGAAGCCACTATGAAAAGCAATCAGCTTTTTGTTGATGTCACAGACAAGTTGAATGGTAGTAGAGTATTTAAAAAGAAGATTAAAGTTAGTTTATAAAAGGTGTGAAATAAGAGAACATTTTAAAGAAAACTTTTTTGCAATCAATATAATGGTTGCCATCATGTGCAGGCTTCTGGCTCAAATGTATAGTTGTACCATAAACAAATCCTACACATCCAGGGAAACCATTGGCTTGCATTACATGAGAGGATTCATGTTGCTGTTGTGAAGTTGGCCAAGCAACTTTTTGAGACTTGAGAGAAAGGATAGCAATCATGCAGCACTTTTTGTATAATATGGAAGTACCATATCCTATGGTAAAGAGATTATCTTAGTGTCTTAAAGCAGCACCATTTCCATTTGAGCCAAAGCAACATAGTTTGACAGCAAGTTGAAAGGTAGAAATACACTGTTTGTTTTTGGAATTATTATGGAAGATAGGATGATTGGAGATGAGTTGAGAAATTTTGAAAAAAGAATCACAAGAAGTTCAAAAAATTTGTGTGAAGTTTAGATGATGAATTTCAAGAATTGAGGCAAGATCATAACTGGGATCATCATAATGATTTGGCCCTCTTAGGATTATGTAACACTTTTTGGAGAGAAAAGATGTATAAGCTAAAGTTTCTTCCAAACCAGAGTCAGAATCAGAGTCAATGGCTAAAACTAAAGTGATATATTTCATAGCTGAGTAAAGTTTTTTCCTATTAGAGAGGTGCTTCATTATTTTCAGTAGAAGGTTTTGGTGATGAGTGGGAAGTTTAAATTTTCCACCAAATGAGCAGGTGGGTGTGTAGATAGAAAATAATGTTTTGTGTTCCCCACCAAAAATTAAGTATCCTAGTGTGAAGAGACACATAAGGATGAGAAAAAATTTTATGTGTTTGCCACCAAAATTACGTAGCGTAGAGTGAAGAGACACATAAGAATAGAATCCACAATTATATGTCATGTAACTCTCTTAAAAATAAATAATAGATGTGATGCGTTTGGGATCAGGAATTAGGAATGGAAATTGGGATATAAGAGGCAGGATAATGCATTATTTTGGATTCCTTATCCACTAGCCTTGGGTCTAGTGGATAAGAATTATCTGCAATTAATAATATCTGATCCTGGACAAAAAATTCCTGATCCCTAACTGCGGTTCCCTGAACACTTATACCCCCTAATGAGTTGTTTTTAAAAATAAAATATTCAAAATTTAAAGTTTGAAACTTTTTAAGAACTATGTGATTAACTTTATCTTTGATTGTATTTATATTAGGGGGTATCAATTTTCAGGGATCTAAAATTAGGGATCATACATTATTAATTTCAAAAGATTCTCCACTAGCCTCAGGGCTAGTGGATAAGGATCGCACAATAATTCATTATACAACCTCCTATACCCCAATTTCCATTCCTAATTCCTGATCCCACACTCATAACATCCATGATTTATTTGAAAGAAATTCACACGAAATATAATTGCGAATTCCAACCTTATGTGTCACCTCATTCTAAGCTACTTAATTTTGGTGGCAAACACATAAAATTTTTTTCTATCTACACACCCCACCTTCTCATTTGGTGGAAAATTCTCACTTCCCACTCATCACCTAAACCTTCTACCAAAAATAATGAAGTGTCTCTCTACTAGGAAGCAACTTCACCCATCTATGAATGCTATCACTTTCAATTTATCTTCTGAATCTGATTCTGACTCTAGTTTGGAGTACACTTTACCTTATATGTCTTTTTTTTCCTCAAAGTCTTATATCATCCCAAGGGGGCCAAATCTTTATTATGATCCCAGATATGATCTTGCCTCAATTATTGAAATTACTCATTTAAACTTCACACAACTTATATGAACTTCTCCTGATTCTTTTTTGAAACTTTCTGAAATAATCTCCAATCATCCTATCTTCCATAATAATTCCCATTGTAGAAAGACTCTTAAAGTGGCCTTGCTGTAAGCAGAATTCAAGGGAGTTGGGTAAACCAAAGCAAACCCTGTCCCTTTAAGTAAATAAAAATTTCACAATTATCTAAGCTGAGATCTCTACTTGATAAGAAAGGACCAATAAAATATTTTTTATTCACAGTGTTGAGAAGTAGAATCAGTGTTTTTAATAATGAGGTTGAAAAACACAACAGTGAAGCAGTATTTAGAAAATTTATTTAAATGATTGAAAAAAATATTTATATGAAGCTTTTTTTTTATAGGATTTAGTTTTTAAATTCAAGTCCCTGATGATGAGACCTGTATCATGGTACCCTATAAGTTATTATTTATGATGATGAGTAAAATTAATCAATTGTTATGTAAAAGTGTTATATTTATAAGGATATTACAATTTTATAATTTGTTATGAAAATATTAAATGATTGTTGTAATATGCGTTGTTGTGGTTGGTTCTCTGTTAATGTTACTGTCTATCCTTTTTTATATAATTTCAAGTCTACAGGCTCTATATGCATAGTATTTCACATGCCCTACTTTCCCTAACCAGAGCATTCTGGAGCTTGTCTGGAGATCACCAGAGTTTGTATGGAGCTTGTCCAGAGCTCATACAGACTTCAGGACTCAATTAGAACCTTTAAAATATCACTAAAATGTATAGAAATATTAAAGATGATAGGGCTACTTCTCCTTTATAATAAATTCAAATTTTTGTAATCTGTGCAGCCTTATTCACCTAGTAAAAAATTATTAAAGTTAAGTAAATTATGAAAAATCAAAAATTATTAAAAATGCTTTTTAAAATTATTAAAAATTGTAGAAAAATAGTAAAAATTGAACAAAATTTTTTAAAGATTCTTAAGACTCCTGAATTATATCTCCATGCAATTTTAAGTCTATATTTGCTTTTCCTGTCCAGTAATTACTCATTAAATCTTGACCCGTAAAATTTACCCTTTTTAACCACTTTTAATAATCAA
Organism: Hemileia vastatrix; assembly: GCA_030280995.1. NCBI lineage: Eukaryota > Fungi > Basidiomycota > Pucciniomycetes > Pucciniales > Zaghouaniaceae > Hemileia > Hemileia vastatrix. The sequence continues at coordinate 11,542,605 of JASXTE010000012.1, forward strand.
TTTCTTTCATATAGACATTTAAAAACTATATTGGCCTTTACAATCTCAGTAATAATCACCCAAAAATTATTTACAATAAACTTAAGTGCCCTAATAAACTTTAGACTACCACATCTTCCCTTCAATGAAGAATGCCCCTATTCTTTAAGTTTGCATAATTGATCAAACAAATATTCATCCTCTATTCATCCTCTTCAACTAATTACCTTAACTAGTCCTGAATATTTTCACCTTTTTATTTTTATATCAATATCATAATCAATATGTAATCAAAAGACCTTTCTGTCCCATGTGAACCTTGTGCCGAATACCAGGCTCCTTGTTTGATTTCTAACCCTGGTCTTCATGGAAGAACTGTCTGTGAACATTGAAGGATGAAGAAAATCAAGTGTAACCTTCAAATTATACCTTCAAGAAATAAAATTTATACTGGAACAGCCTCTCTTCCTGATCCTTCTATTCCTAAATAGAGATAAAAAAATTCCCACCTTCTTTTGTAATATAAAGGCCAAAACAGCTTCTTCTTCTAAAAATCCCAATCCTGAGCTTCATTCTCCATCTCAAGATCCTAATCCTATTATTCCAGTTTCTCCTTTCAGTTTTGCTGAAACATTAGTTCCTTGTTCAAAAAGTTAGTCTTTAAATTTTAATTTACTAAATTTTCAACTAATTCCAAATCCACCTACTATCTCTTCAGCTCCTAAGCTATTGAAATCACCAATACAGATGTTGGCCAGGTGCAGAATGATTACATTAATCATTATTCTAAGTTTCATAAATATCTCTTTCTTTATTTTTGTGATGATATGAAGCATAAATTTTTAACTTACTTTCAGGAAACTCCTGATAATAATACTGAAGATTTAATGAAGAGAATAATTTTGATGCATAGCTTTGATAATTATGTTGAAATATTCTAAAGGTATCATTTATTTTGATTTTCTTCTCTTCTTTAAAATTTTGATACTGTGTTTCTTTATTTCATTTTGGTGCTGATAACTGCTTTTGGTCTGGTTGATTTTAATTTTTCTTTAAAAGTCATTTAATTGTCATATTTTGAAATAAAAATTTTATATGCCATATTTGCCTTGTGATGATTCCACTACTAAGAGCAAGGTTTGAATCCCTTCAGACTCTCCTCTACCAGTCTCCATTGTTTTCACAGCATGAGAGAGCAGGCCTCCCTAATGAGCTGAATAATTTTGATTCCATTCCCATAGGACTTCCCTCTGAGCCAAATACTATGATTCCATTGTTGCCATAAGTTCCTCCAAGCTTCACCTAAAATAATCTACTAAAGAGACCCACTAAATCCAGATCCTATCCTTCTTCTATGATTCAGTATCACAACATTTAAATACATTTCCAACCATTTAAAATTTGCTCCTAATTGTTATCATAAATCATACTTTTCCAGATATTATTAGCACCTATATTTTTGACTTTTAACAATCTTCATCAATAACCTTTAAAATATCTATCCTTTTTTAATCCTAAACAACTCCATTTAATGGAATCTACATTGCCTAAAGTTAGTTGCACTGTTTTCATTAATGACTGAGTTGTCCAAGTGAGTGAATATCAGTTTGAGTACTGATAAACCAGTGATAAATTTAAAATGACTGAATTGAATATCCCACTTTATTAATATTCTCTCCTAACATCTTTGAAATGTAATCTTTTAATTGATTGCCAGTCTATAGTCTTGGTGGACCAAAGTGAAAGTAATTTGCCAGTTTAAGGTCATAGGAGACCAATGATTTACACTTTGATGTTATTTCCAGCTTAAGGTCATAGAGGACCAAATCCATATAGTTCATTTCCAGTTTTAGGTCATAGTGGACCAAATGTTGAATTGATCATATATTTCGGAAATATTCTTCTTTAATATTCAGTTTTAAGACTTGATGGACTAACAGATCCCACAGAATTCAAAAATCTTCATAATTTCTCAGTTTAAGGTCTTGAAGGAATAACAGATCTAAAGCGTAAATTCAAATTCTTGAAAATTAGCCAGTTTAAAGTCTTGGAGGACTAATAGCATATCTTGAGATAGAATTCAATAGATATCACACTCCATTAGACCCTGTTCCCTGTGAAAAATAGCAATAATAAATATAAAAGAAGTAAACCAAAATTATAAAGAAAATTTAAAGTTAAAAATCATTATAATTGTCATATTTATATTTTTTTTTATATTTATATTTATATTTTATTTTATTTTATTTTTTTTCAAAGTTGTCCTAAAATTTAAAAATTAAAATTAAATATATAAAGATGCCCCCCAGCCATTGGATGAGCCATACCCCTGACATAATACTCACATCCAAGTGAATCTTTATGTGAATTACACAAGAAAAGAAATTGAAAACAAACATAAATAATTTTTGTATAAGTTGAAAACATAATAACAAAAAAATAGAAATGATCACTTGGTGGGCTCCCTCCAATTTGAAAAATATGATTGGATACCAATAGTGACCTTTATCTCTGAACCAATTAATTTTAATAATTTTAAAATAATAATAAAATAAAATTATAACATAAAAAAATTCAAAAATAAAATTTCATAAATCAAAAATAAAACATAAAAAAAATCCTTGAATCCAGCTTTGAATGAGTGTAATTATTTGACATTGTGTTAATCTATTTTATAGTCTTAGTGCACTTCCTATATAACAAAAACAAAGCCAGGATTCAACTAGAGACAGGGAAACTATGGTAACAAACATTTTGGGTTAGTTGTGTATAGAGCAGCCAGCCCATTAATCACCCCAAAACTTTCCAATATTTAATTTAGAAGGTTCCCCTGAGAACAATTCTTCAAAAAATAATTACATTCCAACACAATTCTTCACCATAAACTTTTTAAATTCAAATTTAATGATTGATAGTTTTAATGATAGTTTTAGTTTATTCTCTTTTTCAGAGTAGATCTTCTTTAAGAAATAGTAAAGTAGTCTATCCTCATTTTGGAGGAAATCTTCATAAATGATGGTAGGTAGTTTATCCTCATTTCAGAGTTAGACTTAGGCACACCTGATTCCCCTAGAGTAGAACCGCTTAACTTGATTGTATGCTAACCACTTCTTTAAAACTACTCCATCCAACTCATCTAACACATATGAACCTCAAGATACCTGTTATCTAACTCTGTATGGTACATTCCACCTATCAGAAAACATTCTTCCCACTGACTTTTAAAACTCCTATTATACACCAAGACCATATCTCCAATTTTCAAAGATTTATGTAAACTATGAGCCAACCTCTTATCCCAATATCTAACTGACTGATTCTTAATATTCATCATCTTTGAATATGCCTTTTCTAGAGTTTCTTCTTTCTTTTCTAACTAAACCATTCTTGCACATAATAATTCCTCAGTAGTTTTTACCAAGTCCCAATCTGCTCCAAGATATTATTCAACCTCTAAATCAACTGGTAAAACTTCTTTCTTTCCAAAAACTAGTTTTTGTGGTGAATATCCAGTTGTCCTTTTGGCAGTAATTCTTTCAGCAAATAAAACTAATGGTAAATAATGCCTCCACTTTTCAGCACTTTATTGACAAATTTTAACTAAAGCATCCTTCTAACTTTATGCCCTCTTTCTACCATTCCTTCAGCTTCCAGATAATATGGGTTCTTGTCACGGGCCAGGTGACACTTGAAGCAAAATTACCTCAATTATCCCACTATTCAAGCTCTAACTCCACTAGAAATGCGCAAAAAGCAAACTTGGGGCAATTGCATTCTATTGTATTTTCAAATAAGCCATGCTATCCAAACCTTAAAAAACACACCAATGGTAAAGATGCTTATACTTTTCAATCATAGGAAATGTGCGCATAATCTAGCACTAAGATTGAGGCAATATTCGAACAGGGGTTAATTATGGATATGAGGGTAAATTAAGAGGACTGTGAAGTAGGAACAGGGCAGAAGGGTTATAAGGTTAGATGGTTGGTAAATGGGAACTCCGGTGGATTAGATGGGTCTGTGGGTATATGGTAACCAGGTTATTAATGGGTCAGTGAGAGGAGGTATGGGATATTTAAAGGAGGGTAATTTGGTTCAAAATTCCTTAGTATTAAATTATAAAATATATTTGTGATAGTAGTCAAACTCTTATTAGGCTATTGTTATAATTTTTCTTTTCTTTCTTAATAATAAGTTTCATTAAATCTTTAAAATACTTCATCTTTTTGTTTTAATTATTGAGTTGCAACCCTTTGTGAGATTTACCACAATAGTTAGTGTCCTTACCATATACATTAATTATTCCTCAAAGATTATATTGAAACAGTATTAGTTACTTAGATCTATCTTCAAATCACTTCCAAAAAGTAGTCCTCTGTGCTGCAAATCTGTAACTGCCCTCTCATTTCTTATCTCACTTAATTTGGGATCACCCTTGACCCTGTGTGTAGGTTGTCTGGTGACAGTATAATTTAATTCTTTCTAGTTCTTATTCTTTGTACTACTACAACTTTCAGCTGTTAAGTCTAAATATGGCACCTGTTCAATGCACTCCTCCTCCCACAGGCGCTACTACTAGAGCTGGCGCTAGGGATAGGGCAACCTCATTATGTCTTGTTTCTTGCACTCACTCTCTTGAAATGCTTGAGTTAAGGGAATGAACATTCAATTCAATCTTTAGAGGATATTCCCCAGTATTTTGAGCACTTCAGTGAAGAAGATGAAGGAGAGGATACCATGCACAAGGCACCATCAGCCCTGGCTGCTGGACCCTCAGGCCAATCTTCAAATCCTGGCCAAACTTCTTCATTGGAGGAATTTATGAAAATCCTGGTTAAAACTATTACTAATCCTACCCCATATGAAGGATCAAAATTTAAAACTCCTTCAATGAAATCTACAGGTAAATTTTATGGAGAACACCCTGACAGATTGTGTCCCTTCTTGAAAACATGCAAGCTACTTTTCCACAATGTCCCTAGAGCTTTTAGTATGGATTGTTCCAAGGTCATCTATGTATCTTCTTATATATAAAAAAAGGTGTCAAGGTGTAGACAATCCTATAATACTAGCTATAGGCCTTGACCAAGGAAGTTGGAGTAAAACTGGAGAGAAAAACCCCTGTCCCTTTGAGAAATACCAGGTGAGATTTATTTTCTACAACAAATTAGAGACTGTTACTATACCCCTTCCAACACACTTCTTGAGTGCTTTACAAGTCAAGACAGTAGCCAATAGCAGACCACTGAGAACCAAAGAACCAGAAACCAGAAATGCAGAAAGATCCACACCAGAAAAACAAAAACTGTGCGCTTGTTGCACAGGAAGCAGCAGTAATACTTGATGCAGGTTGCAAAGCTACACCAGAGAAACCAGTTGCCAAATTTGAGTTAAATGAGGAACTAACCTTGCAACAAACACATCCAATTGTGGCCAAAAAACAGTGAAAACTGAGTGAGAACAATGATATCACCTCCAGATGGTTGTATGATAATTATAGTTGCCCCAAAACTGTCTTATTCAGAATGTACAAACAGACCACCATCTAAAAAATCCATGCACAGCAACAAATTTGGCGCTTTTGGCAGCCAAATTGAATAAAAACCCTCTAGAAGCGCTTCCCAGCCTTCTATAACCAAGGCAGGAGGGCCTCCTAGAAGTGGCCAGACCTCCTTGAAGTCAGAAAACCACCAAAAACCTCCAAAAAAGCCCAAAAAACTTAGAAAAATCCACCACAACTACTAAAACCCTTAAAACACAAAATTAAGCTATGACAACATTGTGACATAAAATATAAAGCCAAATTATCTCTACTTAATGGAACTAAGCAATCAACCCTAAGACTTAAGGTTAGCCTGTAAAACACAAAAAACAAAATTAAACAGATATCTTTTAGAAATGAGAAATGAGGAAATGACCCCTTAAAACTTAGAATATAAAAATTTTTATCAAGACATAAAATATAGAGAAACACCGGGTCTAACCAATGGTAGTATCCACATACCCATTATCCCAATATTCACTGAATAAAAGCATAAAAACACGCAATTATTCAACCAATGTCAATTAAGACATACCAAAACAGCACCAAACAGCCCAAAAAAGGCCTCTGCCAATGTTGGAAGACCACATACTCCCTCCAATTGAGAATTTCCACATTCTTCTTCATCAAAACCACCATGTTCAGACATTTTTCCAAATCCATCTCTGAAATGGGTCCCTGTCAATACTGTATTGACCATAACCTCATCTGTACCATAAAACCCCCAATTCATCCATACAGATCTGCTTGTGATGCCTGCTATTCCAGAAAGAAATCTTTCTCCAGACCTGGTCCATTATCATCTGCAACAGATTCATCTCCCTCTCAACCTGGTCCTTCTTCCAGAAAAACCAAAAGATCTAGACCTTCCATCTTGATACACAGATTAATCAACAAGTTACACCCTTCCAAAAAGAGTTCCAACACCACTAAAGTCACTAGCTCTACCATAACTGGTCTTTCTGATGGTAAAACTAATGCTTCTCCATACTGAAATTTAAGCTGATGAGTTTCCAGTTCATTCCCATCCAGACAGTGATTATGACAATGTGGGAACCATTGAAACACCACCACCCAATCAATTTCCCACCATCAAGGGCAAATTCCAACAAAACTTTTCTCAACAAAAACATCTCATTCTAAACTACTTCCAATCCACTCCTGCCAAAGATCCACAGGAAATTGAGAAAAGAAGACACCTTATCCACCACTTCAAGACTGATGCTGAACACTTTTTTTCATCTCTTTATTCTCTTCTGTAATTGATTCTTACCTGAAATTCTTGATTTAGAAATTAAAAATAAATTTTTTTCTCATTTTAAGGTTTTGGGGGACTCATCCTCAGTTTTAAGTCTTGGGGGACTAACAGCCCTCATTTTATAGTCTTGGGAGACTCAAAAACCCTCAGTTTATAGTCTTGGGTGACTTAAAACCTAAATCTTAAAGACAGAGCCAAAGATCAAACCATTAAAGACCGAAGAAAATAAACTAACATTCTGGGGCAACTGTTCTTCAGAGCAGCCAGCTCATTAGTTACCCCCACACTTGCCTTAACAAAATTCAGAGACTCCCCCTTTGGATGCCCTCTGCCAAAATTACACCAACACCACATTATCAGTTTATAGTCCTGAAGAACTCAACCATCAAACCATCCTCATTTTATAGTCTTTGGGGACTATACCATTTTTTAGTTTAAAGTCTTGATTGACTGACCACAGTGTTCAGTTTAAAGTCTTGACAGACTTTAAAACCACATTTTGCATAAAAGGACAGAGCCAATTCCATGCACAATACGCCACAGCCGCCCTACTGAACTTCCACTCTCTCTTAATCATCTACACATCACTAATAAAAATTTTTATCTTATCTCTTTTCTCTTCATTATTGTCCCATCACAGGAAATGGCCAGATCCCCAAATTTTGACCCCTCAGACCTTCGTTGTTTCACTGCTCCCAAGGACTATGCTTGCAAAAAGTGTATCCACATGTGCAGACCTTGCACCTTCACTCTTTCAACTCCTGAGGCCAAACTTTAAAAAAGGGCCTGTGATTCTTGCAACTCCAAAAAGAAAAAATGTGACATAGACCCCAATTATCTTATACCACCACTTTCACCGTCACACAAATACATCTCTAGATCTACTACTAGATCCCCAAAACTAGGTCCTGCTTCCTCTTCTCTATCTTCAGCTCCATCCAGAAGATCATGCCTCTCCGTCCCAAGAACTCTCTCAAAATGACCTGCTTTATCCTCCTAAGAAACAGCATTTTTATCAGAAATTTCAGCTAAAACAGCTTTAAAATCAGCTCCTAGACTGCTAGACCACGTCCAGGTGGCCACCCGCCTCACTAGGAAGCGGAAATCAGGCTCAAAACCTCCAAATGCAGCCGGAAAACAGCCAAAATCCACTGGTAAACAACAACAACTCCACACAAAAACCTCCTAGTGCTGCCAGAGCCATGCGCACAAAAATTTCTTCATCAGAAAAGGCCAATAATACCAAAACTGCTAGAAGGCCTGCCAGAGGTCCTCAAGAAAACACCAAAGAACCAAAAATTGCTCCCAAACACAAACCTACTTGTCAAACAAGAATTACCAACTACACCTCTCCTCTGGAAGCCAATTACTAATCTGATAGTTCCATTTCTTCCAGATCTTCATCTAGAAGATCTCAATAAGCTTCCAGGTCACCTTCTTCTGGTCCTTCCTACAACCAACCTGGTACTCCTCCACCAGTATCCAACCCACCTGCACCAAGCAATAATATTAACAACAACAGGAGCCCTGCTGCTCCAACCAGGCCACAGGAACTTCTTTCTTCTACTACATTTTATCAACACTATTTAGCGGATGATCATGAAAATCCATACCTCCATCTGGTTGATCCTCCTTCAACATCCATTCAACATTCTTAAACAGTCCAGATTCCGGCCGCATACAAATTTGATGAGCTCCCAATCTATAAGTACTAAATTTATAAATCCAATTTCATCAACAGAGACCATTACTGATCTAATTCTTCTGTTTAGTTGGAACCCTGCCTCCTGAAGCTGCAATTAGGATTGGCCAACCTCTAGAAACTACCTCAATGCTGGATTATGCCAACATGAAACACCACCTAAGCATGTTATGTTCAAAGATGCTTAAGGACTTTGCTCTTCATTGTCCATGGAATGAATTTGAAAAGAATCTGAGGAAAAAGCTTCTTGACAACCACTGGAAGATGTCTAGAATAATAAAGCATACCTTCCATCACTCTATCCCCGCTTCTTCCACTTCTTCCCAAAAATTACCTTCCAACACGGTTCCTGACCATTACAATCCATATACTCTTTTTAGCTGCCTAAACCACAAAGAACACAGTTCTTCCTCCAATCATAACAAAAGGCAAAAATGCCAAAATAATACTGACCAACCGCCGGAGGCTTCTTCTTCCAGAAATTAAAATAAAATAAGAAATTAATAGTTCACTACCTAGAAAGACCAATAATAATTAGCAGATATATATATAAATTTTGTTTTATTTTTATTTTTATTCATTTTTTTTTATATTTATTATTATTATTTATTATTATTATTTATTATTATTATTTTTTATATTTATATTTTTATTTAAACTACTAACATACTAAAAAAACTTGAAAATAATTAAACAAAATTATCCAAAAAATATAAGAGCTGAGAAATTAAAATGAAATAATTAATAATTACAAATGGTATCCCTTAGCCAATTTAGGAGCTGATCCCCTGATACCTTACCCACATCCAAGTGCATCTTGATCTGGATACACCATTATAAATTTTTAAATGAATTGAGATAAAAATAAATTACAAAAAATAATACCATTAAAGATAAGATGAAATGAATATAAATTAAAGTTAATAATAAAAAATGAGATAAGGATAAATGAGAAAATAGAATTGCCCAAACCATTGATGAGCCTTTCCCCACCAATTCTTGCCCACATCCAGGTGACCCTGATGTGGTGACACTGTATAATATTTCCCTTTTTATATCCCAATTACCCCCATGAAAAATTAAAAGAAAAAAAGAAAAAAATCTAAAACTTCTATCTAAACAAAAAATACACAGAAAGAAAAAAGAAATAGTCTGGCTCCATAAAAAGTCCAATCCAAGGAAATAATCACTGTGTGGGATCCCTCCAATAAATAAAAATGATGGGAGACCACTAGTGATCCACCATCAATCCAAATAGACCAAAGAATCTTGTCCCAAGCCAGTAAGCTAGTTTAAAGTCATAGTGGACTTGAAACATGAATAACAAAAACCAGAACTAGGATTCAACTAGGACAAACAAAAAATTGAAACAGACATTAAGGGGTAACTGTTCTAAAGAGAAGCCAGCTTATCAGTTACCCCCACACTTACCAAAATAAAATCTAGAAGCCCCCCCTGGGTACCTTCTAACAAAAACACAACATCCCACAAGGTGAACCAAAATCAATAAGCGTGAAGAGTCCAGCACTTGAAGACCAAAAGAAATTCCAGATCAAAGTGATAGAGGACTAAAACATGTGAAGAAAAACCAATACTAGGATTCAACCAAATTAATCAAAGGGGTTGGAAACAGACAATCTGGGGTAAATGTTGATAGAGCATCAAGCCCATCATTTACCCCCACCCTTGCCAAAATAAATTTTAGAAGCCCCACCCATGGGTACCTTCTAACAAAAAAAGTTTCCAACAAAACAGATGCACAGCATCACCAAAATCCAAAATCAAAGAATGGTCCATAGTTTATCCTCATTGCAGAGTCAATATTCTTTACTTCTAGTGCCTATTGGGTAAAATCTCTTCACCTGATCAGCAGCCTCTCTCTTATTTAAGACTGCACCACTTAACTTCTCCAAAAAATAAGAACCTCCAGAAACCTGAGATCTGACTCTGTAAGGTCCACTCCATCTGTCAGCAAACATTTTTCCCCACTGACTCTCCAAACTTTTATTATATACCAAAACCAAACAACCAGGTTTAAAGGGATTCCTGAGTCTATGAGCCAGCTTCTTTTTCCAGTATCTGACTGATTGATTTCTTATCTTCATCATTCTAGAGTATGCCTTCTCTTGACATTCCACTCTACATTCCAACTGTTGCATCCTGGCACAGAGCAAATCTTCTGTTGAGCACACATCATCCCAATCAATTCCAAGATAAGATACTGCTTCCAAATCCACTTGTAGACCAGCTTTCTGACCAAACATTAGTTAATAAGGGGAATAGCCAGTTGTCCTTTTCACAGTGACCCTATCAGCAAATAACACCAAGGGTAAATAATGCCTTTATTTTTCAGCACTATCTCCACACATCTTCACCAAAGCATTCTTGATAACTTGATGGCCTCTTTCAACCATGCCTCCAGCTTCAGGATAATAAGGTGTAGCCACTCTGACTTTAGAACCAATACTTGCCACCGCTTCTTTAAATTCAGCTCCAAAATCTGGCCCACCATCAACAGTCACCAACTTCATCAATTCACACCTAAACACCCATTACTTATTCAAAAATTCTGCCACATTTTTGACAGGCAAATTAATCAGAGGCACAGCCTAAACCCAACCAGACAAATCATCCCTTTCAACAATCAAGTATTTATACCTGCCCTCTTTAATATGGACAGCATCCAGACTAGTTCTTCTAAACACAGTTGTTTCACCATTAGCAAGGCCAACCTCTTTAGGTTTCAAGTGACTTTTTCTTTGACATTATTAACAAGATTGAATCCAACCCTTCAGATCCAACTTCATACCTAGCCACCAAAATCTATCAGCTACTCTCCTATAAGTCTCCCCCAAGCCTCTATGACCAAGGTCTTCATGAAAAGACTTCAACACCAACTCTTGACCCTTCTTCTGAGTCACCACTACTTGAGTATTGGTATGCCTCCTCATCAAACTCCTTCCTGACACATAGAAGCCAGGACTCTTCTTCTTGATTGCCACCCAAGTATCATCATCACAAATATCTGGCCTCTCCAAGGTTAACAGATATTTGACCATAATAAAATAAAACCCAGTCTGACCCCAGGTCTCATCTTCAAAATCAAACAAAACAACATCCAAGGGTACAACACTGTCATCAAGATCTCCAGTGTACACATGGGCCACACGACCAGCCCAACCAGGACACCAATCCCTAAATTTTGGTACATCCTTTTTCTTCCACTGAATCTTAAGAGAATCCAGTTCAACAATAAAAATGCCATTTTCCAATTTTGAGCCATCACAAGCAACAGCTCCATCTTCATCAACAAAGACATCCTGATAAACAGAATCAAGATGAGAACCAGCCAGTTTAGCCTCTTGGGGGAGGAGAGAAAAATCATCCAGTTTAGCCTCATGGGGGAGGAGAGAAAAATCTTCAGCACCCGTTGTGCTGGCCCTAGCCACTGGGACATCTTCATCAAATTTATCAGTCTGAATCTTCATCCGTGGGTGGTCTCCTTGATAATCCATCTGGAATTGTAAAGGTTTTCCCAGGTTTGTGTAACAGGTCAAAATAAAAATGCTGAAGAAATACCACCCACCTAGTCTTTGGAGTATTTGGAAGACTAGGTGTATTGATCATTTGAACCAGATACTTTGCATCCACCTGCAGCTTAAAACGCTTCCCCCACAAAACAGTTTGCAGTTTCTTCAAAATTTTTGCTACACCACACAATTCCAACTTAGGTTGAGAATATCTAGGTTCAACCTCATTAAATACCACGGACTCATACCTTACTGACCTGACCCTCCAAGCTTTATCTTCCTGAGACAACACAGCACCAGCAGTAATATAACTTGAGCCCACTTCCAGATAAATTTTTCCAGCTCCCACTCCATAATGCAACTTGTGAAGAATAATATATTCACCTTCCACCTTCTTCAACTTGTGAAAAGCCTCTTCACACTCTTCAGACCATTCCCATTCCCCATCTTTATGGTCAAACTCCTTAAAGTTGAAGCCAACAAAGAGAAATCTTTAAAAACAATTCTGACATACACACAAACCCCCTAAAATCCCCTGACTTCAGTATTATTTTTAGGCCTTGGCCATTACTGAATTTAATTAACTTTTTTCTTTGCCATAATCCTTTCCTCCTTACATACAACATGACCCAGAACTTCTAGAGCAGGAACACAACAACAAAACCTTGACCCAGAAATTGTCAAACCTGCCTCTTCAATCCTAAACAATACTTTCTCTTGATTAATTGCATATTCCCAAAAAAATCTCCTTAAACCTGGGTTCTCTCTCAGAACTGCATTTCCATAATCAGTGGAAGGTTCTTTGATTCCAACATCATCAATAAAAATACAAGCATGAGTAGGAACCTCATCCTGTAAAATCCAAGGCATTTGTGCTTGATATACCACTACTGAACTAGTTGCTCCTTGAGGCAACCTAGTGAGCTGAAATCTTCCCAGAGGAGTCTCAAACGTTGTGAGTAGCCATTAATTGGTGTTAAGTTCCATTTCATCATAACCACCCATAATATCTCCCAACCACAACACACCCTTCCAGAAAAATCTTCCACAAAGTCCTCTGCACTTGGAGGCATCCCTGCATCCTTGATAGTGACTTTATTCAAGGCTCTATAATCATTCACCACCCTCAGTTTCCCATTCTTCTTTTTTACACAGAAATCCAGACTTGAATAACTAGATGTTGATTGTTTGTATAAGCCAGTCCTGAATCTTTCCCTAACAACCTCCACAAAATCATCCCTAATAGCAGCTGGAATTAGAATAGGTTTGATTTGCCAAGGTTTGTGGAAAACCACAGGAATCAAGTTAGGTTCCCCAGAAGAGTTTTTCAACACGCCCCTTTCCTCTTCAACAAATGTCACCTCTTTTCCCTCAGCACAATAACGTGAAACAACAACTTCTTTTCCTCATTAGAAAACCACCCATCAGGACCAAAATTAACAACTTTCAACCTTTCCACAGTCACCCTAGAAGTTTCCACAAAATCAGGAGGATTCTTTACCAGATGAGTACAGTACAGATCTCTTGACAAAGGAGTTCTCCTTAAAGGAGGATTTAAACCTACAGGCCTAATCTTCTGCACTTAATTCTTGTACTTTGCTGCTCCACCTTCAACTTGAGGGATCTTCAGGACATCTTCACCACCAGACCTGGAACAAAAACAAGGGTTTCCCAATTGCTCACATATGTGGCCAAAGTAATGTTTTTGAAATGTGTAGAAGAAACCCTAGCGGTGCACAATTGGTAAGACTTACTTTTAGACCCCAATACCACTACTCTAAAACTTTTCTGCAATTCCACATCTTCATCCTCAATTCCATCTTCTAAATCTTCAAATCTTGATTCATCTTCTGAATCATATATTCTAAAATTGTGAAGTTTATCCTCATGCTGGAGGCCCAAAAATTGACGTTGATGATCTTTACAAAAATGATTTTTTTCTTCTTTCTTGATTGTCTTCTGATTTTTTTCTTGATTTTCTTCAGTTATCTTGAAATTTTTATTTTATTTTCTTGAGTTTTCTTCTATCCTACCAAAAAAACCAGGGTTTCCCCAATGCTCACAGATGTGGCCAAGGTATTGTTTTTGAAATGTGTAGAAGAAACTCTAGCAGTGCACTATTGGGAGGACTTACTTTTAGACCTCAATCTCACCACTCCACAGCTTTTCTGCATATCTTTCACCAAAGATATATATCCAATCTTCTTTTTTGAACTTGAATTAAAAATAATTTAAAATTTTGAGAGAGAACAAATACTTGATAAAAATTTTGAAGAATACTTTTAGAGAAGAGAAACATTAAAAAAGAGAAAGTTAAAAATCCACTTGGTATATCTCCAAGGGAGCTGACCTACTACAACCTGGGATTTCCTCATCTTGGGGAGAGGTTGTAGCACTTGGGTGATCAGCCCTCATCACTCTAAAAAGACAGACCCTCACTAGAGCCCAAGCCACACTCCAATAAACCAGAGGTGGAACCCACTTCTCTTCCTCTCCTACAGCAATCCATGCACTGGCACATTGAAGACAAACCAGGCCTGGTCTCCCAACCATCCTCTCCAGGAGATTATAACCTCATGTGAAGTCTCTTTTATCTTCACCAGTCAACTCCAAACTGATTCCCACATCAAACTGATAACCAATTTTTGCTTGAAAATCCATCAAGAATGGTCCACCCAAAACAGCTTTTACAGTGCCTTTGGCAAGGTAAAAATGAACCTTCCCTGAGGCTCAACCAACATCCAGCTTCACAAACTGATCAGTTCCAATCAATTCAGTGACATGTCCACCAATGCCTCTTAAATTTCCACCAATTCCTGCCTTGATGGGGAGGCCCAAATGAGTAGCCTCTAACAAAGAAATAAGGTTAATCTGAGAACCTGAATTCACCAATGCCCTAGCCTCCCTGCCATTCGGAGGGACATTGACATAACCCAGAGGTGCAGAAAAATGAGTTTTCAACCCCTCTCCAAATTTTTCAGAAGAATCACAAATGTATTCTACCTCCCCAGAAGAAACCCTTCTCCTGGTCAACAACTTTTTCTGCCTATCAGCCAACCCAGGACTGATAGCATACAACTCCCCATAATTAATGGAAACCTGACCCTGATTCATCCTTTCCAGGACAGAGTCCATAACATTAACTTTTCCAGAAACCATGGGAATCTCAAAGTGAGCTCTTTACTTTATTACCTTGGTCCTAGAAGATTCTTGAAGACCAGAACCACCAACAGATTTACCATCAACAGGAATCAAACCAGATTCCTCACCAGCAGCTCTAACTCCAGAAGTCTTTGGCAATGAAGCCAAAGGGACATCCTCCTCAGAGTCAGAATCAAAATCTATAGGGATTGGCTCACCATTAATTTCCAATGTTCCAAAACTAGGGGGGCCCATATCTGCAATACCCTTCTGCATTTTATAAAGCTCCTCTTTGCTGTACTTCTTCCTAGCTGCACTCAGCTTAGGATCCACCTTTGAAACCTTAGGCTTTGGTTGGGCCTGAGAACTGCTCTTAGGCCTTCCCACATTTCCTGCTTCTACATCATAAACACCAGCCAAGAACTCCCCATTTGACTTTCCACCACAATAATACAACTCCAAACCACCAAAGGAAGATGTAAATGAGACTCTATTAGCCTCCTTTACTTTGCCCTTGCCATCATCTCCACCTTTACCAGAAGAAGAAGCCTCATTAGGCAACTCCTCAAATCTTGGCCTCCTTGAGTTTACATTATGTCTCCTCCTCACCAAGTCCACTGCAGCCTGACCATCATTAGGCTTCCCAAAAGAACCATCTGGGAACTTGAAAAATTTCTCATCAAATTATACATTACTTTCAGACACATCCCTATTCAGTACCCAACAATCATTGGACTTGTGGGCCTTCCTGCTGTAATAAGAGCAAACCCATGTATCACTCCTACCAAGCCTCCTATCAAAATCTCTAGGCTGAGAAGGAGTCTTATTGGCCTTCTGAGCCTCCTGAACAAAAATATGCAGCTGCCTGGTTAAATCAGCCAACTGCTCCACCACAGGGTCCACCTCCTTAGGATTCTCAGGAGCCTCTCCCTTTTTCACCACTTCCTTCTTTCTGGATGTCACGCTCCACGTGACACTCGAGGCGAAAGCAGCTCATTAAATCAATAATATCGAGTCCTAAATCTATACTCGAAGCACAGAAAGCAATTCTCCATAGCAACTGCAATTTTCCTTTGTGTACTTACTATTTAACTGCGCTAGCCTAAACTCTAAATCTAAATTAGTCAATCGCCCAATAGGGTGCCTTAGTCTCCTTTTCAATAAGCGACGCACAGCGCTAGGTTCAACAAAATAGTACAGTAGTAGTTTTTCATTAAAGTTTTGTTAATTAATTAAAAAGGGGTAAATTGAGCATGGACGGATATTTAGCGAAGAGGGTCTAAGTGTATGTTAGTAATAGTTAATGGTATGGGAATGGTGCGATGGAAGGGAGGTCAATGCGAGGAGGAACAAAGGATATAAAAGGGTTGGGTATTTTGGTTCGATATTCCTTAGAATTAAATTATAAATCGTATTTACATTAATAGTGGTAAATCTTTAAAGTTAAAACATTGTTATTGTATCTTTCTTTCAAATTCTCAATATTCATTTCTAAATCCTAAATATTTGATTATTGAGTTTCCAACCCTTCGTGAGATCTTAAGAATTCCTATTACCTTTGAAACTATTTTATAATTCTTCTCGAACGAATCTTGAACCTGTAGTGCTTACTTTGAGTGACCTTCAAATCACTTCCTCAAATCATTCCTCTGTGCCTCGAAGAAGTTTCTAAATCTCTCATCTTACTTTCAGGAACATCCTCGACCTTGTGCGTAGGTCGTCCGGTGACAGTATAATTTAATTCTCCGTAGTTCTCATTCTTTGCACTACTACGTCCTTTTAGGTGTTTTTAAAATTTTAAAATGGCACCTGTTCAACGCACTCCTCCTACGGGCGCTACTACTAGAGCTCGCGCTAGAGGCAGGCCAACAGCCGCAAGGTCTGTTCCCCGCACTCACTCTTTGGAACCACTTGACCTTAGGGAACGGCAACATTCAGTTCAATCTGTAGAAGACATCCCACAAGATTTTGAGGATTCTAGTGATGAAGAAGAAGGAGAGGATACAATGCACGAGGCACCATCCGCCCCAGTCAATCACCCTTCTGGTCAATCCTCAGAACCTGGACCATCTAACTCTCTGGAAGATTTCATGAGACTTTTCATGAAAACCCTTTCAAATCCAACGTCTTCAGAGGGATCTAAATTCAAAACTCCTTCTATGAAATCTCCTGACAAATTCGACAGAGATCACCCCAACAGATTGCGACCCTTCTTGCAAACCTGCAAGCTACTGTTCCATAATGACCCTCGAACCTTTAATAGCGAACAATCAAAAGTCGTTTACACTTCTTCATTCCTAGCCGGGAAAGAAGCAAGATGGTTCGAACCTTATCTGCTCATGCTTTCTTCGACAGAAACCCACTTACTTATCAATAATTGGGAAAAGTTCGAAGACCAACTTTTTACGTTGTTTGGAGACCCTAATGAAACGGACAACGCAGAAATTGAACTTGATTTCCTTCGCATGAGTGATAATGGTAAAGCCTCTGAATACATCTTGAACTTCAGAGCACTTCAGACTCGAGTAGGTTGGAATGATGCTGCCCTTAAGTATCATTTCAAGAAAGGACTTCCTTCGAGGATTCTGGATCAATTAAATCTTCACGGTCAGAAGATGACTACTTTAACAGATTTAATGGATCCAACCCTCGAACTTGAAGGCGTTTATCAAGGATGACTTCAACATTGTCAATATGCCAACAAATCTCAAGGCCTAAATTTTAAATTGGGATCTTCTTCACACCCACAACCAAATCAATCCTCCTCGACTCAATCCAAACCCAATAAGGGAAAGGATAAACCTCAACCAAAAGGCTCGACCCCAAGCAATATCAGCAAAGTACTGGATCCTAAAGGGGAACTTAAAGAAGCTGAGAGGAAAAGACAAGCAGATAATGGGTTATGTATGTATTGTGGGGGTAAGCACAAGTTGGAAGACTGTGTAAAGTTGAAAGAAAGAGAAGGTACTAGTTCGAAGTCAAAAAACTAGTAGATAGTTTACTTGTGTGCAAAGCAAACTATCTTATCTCTCCCAGTGCACAGAACCTCCATGTCTTAAGGACTGGAGTTGCCTTAAACCGCTTGAGATTCATTCTTTTTAAGGAGGATATCCCCTTCAGTTGTCTTATAGACTCTGGAGCTTCAATTTCTTTTGTTAGTTTATCTTTTGCCGAGAAGCTTCAACTAACATTTACAGATATCGATCGAACTCCAATCTATTTGGTCGAATCAGAGGAACCCAAATATTGGGTAAGTAAGAAAGTTTTATGGGTTTTCAACTTTCCGAACTTTCCCCCCTTCGAGTGGGAATTATCAGTCTTGGACGCCCCAAGGATGGACAATACCATTCTTGGCCATGACTTTTTAACGCATTGGAATCCCGAAATTGATTGGACTAAGGGATTGATCACCCCATGCTCTAAGTATATTTCTGATTCTTCAATGCAGGTCAATAGGGAGTTAAACAACCCGCCTGACAACGTCCTGCTAGAGGACAAGTCTCTGCCAGATGACTTGCAAGCATTTGATCCTTCTCTAAATGAGAAATTGGCTAACCCTTCTAGCTCGATGACTTCACTTGAAGAGGATTTAAATTGCCTCGAAGTAATCGAATTCTGCTCTCTCAATACAGGTATCCCCTCGACAGATTCTCTTGAAGATGAAGAGGACAACCAAATCAACGTTGAAGCAATTAAATCAACTCTACCAGAAATCTACCACAATTTCCTTGATGTTTTCTCAATCCGCAAGTCCGATAAGTTACCACCTCATCGACCCTACGACCATCAAATAGAGTTAATAGGCCCAGTACCTCCAGCAGGTCCTTTCTATTATTTATCGAAGGACGAATCTCAAGTTCTTCAAGACTACATTGCAGAGAATTTAGCCAAAGGTTTCATCAGAGCCAGTAAATCTCCAACCGGCTCCCCTTTCTTCTTTGTAAAAAATAAGGATGGTAGTCTTAGGTTGTGTGTTGACTATAGAAAGCTCAACACAGTCACGAAGAAGAACGCATATCCTGTTCCTCCTATGTCATTACTTCTTACCCTTCTCAATGGTGCTAATTTCTTTTCTAAAATTGATCTTAGAGGCGCTTACAATCTGATTCTCATTGCAGAAGGTCATGAACCACTGACTGCAATGCGCACTAGATTTGGTAGTTTTGAATATTTAGTTATGCCTTTTGGATTATGTAACGCACCTTCAACTTTTCAAACTTTTGTTAATGATATCTTTCAAGATGTTGTTGAACAATTTGTAGTCGTCTATTTAGATGATATTTTAATATTCTTGAAAACACTAGATGAACATATTCATCATGATCGACAGGTCCTAAATCGTCTTCGAGATCATGGTCTCTACGCCAAGCATAATAAATGCGAATTCCACCTCAAATCAATTGATTTTTTGGGTTTTACGTTGTCCACTGACGGTTTAGTCATGGATGATAAAAAAGTCCAGAAAATCCTGGAATGGCCTGAGCCCAAAAACATTAAATTGCTCCAAGGATTTCTGGGTTTTGCAAACTTCTATAGAAGATTTATTAAAGATTACTCTAAAACTATTTCCAATCTTACTTCTCTTCTTAGAAAAGACATTCCTTTTGTTCTTACTTCTACAGCACGAAAGGAATTCGAAGCACTAAAAACGGCGTTCACCACAGCCCCAATTCTTTGAAATTTTGATCCTTCTGCCTCAACAATAGTTGAGACAGATGCGTGCAATTATGCTATTGCAGGGGTCATCTCCCAATTAAATCCTGAAACAAATTTGTTTCATCCTGTTGCTTTTGAGTCACGCAAACTCATAGCCGCAGAATTAAATTATGAAATTCATGACAAAGAGCTTTTAGCTATTATCCATTGCCTTAAAAAATGGTGTTCTTTTCTTCTCAGCCTAGATAGTCCTTTTCAAATCTTAACAGATCATAATGCTTTGAAATACTTCATGTCTTCTAAAGTGTTAACCAGACGTCAAGCCAGGTGGGCTGAATTTTTGTCTGAATTTTCTTTCTCTATTTCCTATCTCCCAGGAAAAAACTGCATTGTCCCATATATCTTGTCACGTCGGGACGACATTTACCCACAGCGGGGGGACGCATTTGCTGACAAGAGCCCAGCAAATGTGCAATCAATCCTCAAAGAATCAATGTTAATGACTCATCAACTTAATTCAATGACAATTCAATCTTTTCAAAATCCACTATCCAACATCCTTGAAGCTCAGTCGAAGGACGAATATTGTTTAGGGTTAAAAGACAAAATACTCTCGAAGCAAGGGGCCAAAAGATTTAGTATTGAATCAGGCCTATTAGTCTTTTAAGGTAGAGTAGTCATACCCGACAACAATGAGATAAAATTATGGATTTTCAACAGTCGACATGATTCTCCATTAGCTGGTCATTTTCGGGTTGATAAAACCTACCAGTTAATAGCGAGGGATTTCTTCTGGCCAGGTATGACCAGGGAAATCAAAGCCTATATAAAAGCTTGTTACGAATGTAATAGGAATAAGGCTCCCCGTCACCGGAAGCATGGGTTGCTTCAACCACTTCCTATTCCCTCTAAACCTTGGGAATCTTTATCGATGGATTTCATTTCTCAACTTCCTTTTTCTAATGATTTTGATGCTATATTAGTAATAGTAGATAGATTTTCAAAAATTTCTATTTTCATTAAAACCACTACTCACCACGCAATATGGGGGGCGGACTTGTTAGCAAGTCCGCAACCTTGGACTCAAGTTCACCACAGATTGAACACACATTGAGCTATTGACAAAGGAACCATACAATCAGGGATAAACACCACTCAGCAGAACAGTTTTAGGTGGGTCTTCAAGTAGAGTTCAATATGAGTTCAGTATGAGTTCAGTCTGAGTTCCATCTGAGTTGTGCCTGAGTTCAGGTTGGGGACTTGCTAGCAAGTCCACCCCCTATATTGCGTAGTGACTACTGCTACTGCAGAAGATTTGTCAAAATTGTTTCTAGAATATGTATTTTCTAAACACGGCTTACCAAATGATATTATTTCAGATAGAGGCTCATTGTTTGTATCCACATTCTGGACCCAACTGTGTCGACAACTCAATATCACGAGGAACCTCTCCACGGCCTATCACCCTGAAACCGATGGTCAAACAGAAAGAGTTAACCAAATCCTCAAACAATATCTTCGAATGTATGTCAGTTACCAAAAAGACGATTGGACCACATGGTTACCATTGGCCAAATTTGCTTATAATAACTCGACTCATTCTTCAACATGACAATCTCCCTTAGAAACCATTTATGGACGACATCCTCGATTCAACTCAATCCATGTAGGAACTAATCATCCTGCGGAACATTATCTTGAACTATATCACGACTTCAAGAAGAACTTAAAACAAATTTGGAATCAGTGATTCGAAGATACAAGGAACAGGCCGACAAACATCGACAATCTGCTTCTTCCTTTAAACCAGGCGACAAAGTATGGCTCAATGCACGAAACATTCGAACAACACAACCATCAAAGAAACTGGCTGAAAAGCTCTTGGGACCATTCGAAATTGACTCTGAAGTCTCTAAAACTGCATTTCGACTCAAGTTACCTCCTAAATGGCAGGTGATTCACCCTGTTTTCCATGTATCTCTCCTGGAACTGGCTCAAGAAATATACCCGGGCAAGAACCAACCCCCTCCAGAACCGGTCGAAGTAGAAGATCATCTAGAGTGGGAAGTAAGTCGTATCCTTGATTCAAGAATACACAAGGGGAAACTTCAATACCTCGTGGAATGGGAAGGCTTCCTCAATGACTCAGACAAAACATCCTGGGAACCAGCCATCAATGTTTCTAACTCCCCTGAACTCCTAAAATCTTTTCATTTGAAATATCCTTTAAAACCAAAACCTTAAAATTTCTTTTATTTTAAATTTTCTTTTTCTTTTTTTTTCTTCTTTCTTTCTTTTTCTCGTAAAAATACTAAAAACACCTCTTAAATTTCTTAGCCTTGTTTTCTCTTTTCTCTCTCTTCTTTTTCCTTCTTCTCCTTCTATATAATTTTTCTCTAAAAACCAACTAAAAGTAAAATCAAAAGTAAAATAAAATAAAATAAAAATAAAATAAAATAAATACAATAAACATAAACAATAAAATAAAAATAAAATAAAATAAAATAAATAGAATAAACATAAATAATAAAATAAAATAAAAAACTCTTAAATCTCTCTAAATATTTTCTTTCTTTTCTTTTTCAATTCTCTAAAATATATTCTTTTCTTAAATTTAAAATTCTCTTTAAAATTTTCTTCTCTAAAAATTTATTCTCTCTTTAAAAATTTTCTTTTCTTCAAACCATCAAATCTTGTACGGCACAACCATTTCCTCAAACTTAACTTCAACCTCTAAATCTCCCTATAATAATTCTTTGAACAAATGATTCTTCTTTTCAAATTCTCTTTAAATTCTAAATTCTGTTTTTTTTCTTTTCTTTCTTCTTCCTCTCTTTTCAACTAAAATTTCCTAAAGAAAAATCAATCAACAACTTTTCACAAAAAAGAAAAAAAAAATTTCTTCTTTCATTAAATTCTCAATTCAACAAACTCATCTCAATCACCAACAGTTTCTTTTTCTCTCTTTTCTTACATAAATTTTTTTCTTTTAAAATTTAAAACTTCCTTTAATTAAAATAACTTCTTTCTTTCTTATTTAAATTTCTTCTTTCAAATTCTAAAGCAAAATTTTATTTAAAACTTCTTTTTTCTTCTCTCTCCCCTAAATCTTATAAAAAATAATAATATTCACCTACAATAAAAAAATAAAATAAAATAAAATAAAATAAAATAAAATAAAATAAAATAAAATAAAATATAACTAAAATACAATTTTACTTTTCTACTTCTTTACATCTCTCTTTTTTTTATTTTAATTTTTTTTTTTAATTTTTCTCGAACCAATCTTTTCATGTTCTCCAAAACTACCCTTATCTCCTTCCTGCATTTCTCAAATACCTCCTCCTCTCCTACCGGAACCACCTCTCAAATCTCCAAGAGTTCTTCTGCCATGTTGAAGGAAGCAGCGTTGATAATTGTGTCGACCTCCCCACACAACTCTTCCACGAACCTTACTCGTCGACCTTGACGAGGTTTCTTCGACCACACCTGGTCCAGTGTGTCTTCAGGTTCTTTGACTACATCCGTGGCCGGAGGATTTGCCTCAGTTGGTAAAAGCGGCGCAGGCTCCACAATCGGGTCTTCAAGAGTATTCGATGTCTAAACAAAACTCATCAGTAACCTCATCCTTAAAAAAAAATAACAATTGAAAACTTACCTCGAAGATGGGGTCAGGCTCTAAGAATAACCTTGGCGCCACCTCTACCTCTGCTTCTCGTTCCTCCTCGTTGTCTTCGATGACCACCCGTCGTTTCTTGGGTGCCCGCCCTGGAACAGGGACTTCATCTTCATCTTCCTCCACCAACTCGTCAACCTCTTCCTCGACACCTTGCTTCGAACTCGTGGCCTGGGTTACCCAGGTTGTGATCTCGTTATTTAGCTCCTTATCATTCTCCCCCACCGATTGTTCATCTTCAATCAAGACATCCCAAATGTCTTCGACCACCTCTTTTGTTTTAGGGATTACCCAAAACTTGGTCTTGGTAAACCATTGTTTGATCTCTGCGTTCTTCGTCAACGCATTGCACGCCACTTGTCGCCAATGGCAAAACTCACATTTCTGGCGAGGGCCTCGAGTCGCCGTACTTTCGACACAAAAGTATTCCATGCTTTCACAAGCTGTGCAAGTTTGTGAAAATTGTGGCGTAATCATTCCCCCATCTGCTTTAGGGTGTGGAGGCGTAGGTGTGGGAGTAGGGCAGCTCATTATAAAAGGGGAAATTAATAAGTGAGGAGAAAGTTATAGAAGAAGGGAAACTAGTGTGGGAAGATGGCTCAAGCTCAACGGAGTTCGCGATTCTTATACCCAGGCATCTGTCACGCGCCATGTGACACTCAAGGCGAAAGCAGCTCATTAAATCAATAATATGGAGTCCTAAATCTATACTCGAAGCGCAGAAAGCAATACTCCATAGCAATTGCAATTTTCCTTTGTGTACTTACTATTTAACTGCGCTAGCCTAAACTCTAAATCTAAATTAGTCAATCGCCCAATAGGGTGCCTTAGTCTCCTTTTCAATAAGCGACACACAGCTCTAGGTTCAACAAAATAGTACAGTAGTAGTTTTTCATTAAAGTTTTGTTAATTAATTAAAAAGGGGTAAATTGAGCATGGACGGATATTTAGCGAAGAGGGTCTAAGTGTATGTTAGTAATGGTCAATGGTATGGGAATGGTGCGATGGAAGGGAGGTCAATGCGAGGAGGAACAAAGGATATAAAAGGGTTGGGTATTTTGGTTCGATATTCCTTAGAATTAAATTATAAATCGTATTTACATTAATAGTGGTAAATCTTTAAAGTTAAAACATTGTTATTGTATCTTTCTTTCAAATTCTCAATATTCATTTCTAAATCCTAAATATTTGATTATTGAGTTTCCAACCCTTCGTGAGATCTTAAGAATTCCTATTACCTTTGAAACTATTTTATAATTCTTCTCAAACGAATCTCAAACCTGTAGTGCTTACTTCAAGTGACCTTCGAATCACTTCCTCGAATCATTCCTCTGTGCCTCAAAGAAGTTTCTAAATCTCTCATCTTACTTTCAGGAACATCCTCGACCTTGTGCGTAGGTCGTCCGGTGACACTGGACTCCTCCACATCCTCAGCCAATGCTTCACTGACCTTGCTAACATATTTAGTGCTAGCTTACTGGAAATAATCCACTGCAAAAAGTTTCAGATGACCCTCTACAAACTCCTTTACCACAGAAAGAGCAGCCGATTTCTTATTGCCATTAGGAAGAACCTTAATCTTGTCCTTCCTAGCCAACTCCTTCACAACATAAATCCTGACATTCCTGGCCAGAGAAAACCAGAAAATATCCCTTGCAGTGTCAGTACTCTCCAACTCCTGCATGTCCACCAAATATTCCAGCACTGGCTCCAACTGAGCCAGAAACTTTCTATAAGTGTGGAGATTATACACACCTCCATAAGATTGCCATTCACTTGCAATCATATTGAGATCCACCATGAAGTATCTGGATCCCCACCTGTCTGTCATCTGCAGACACAACTTCTTCCAATCCTTCTTTCTGTAGCCCTCCATTGCAGAAACTTCCTTCACCAAAGCCCTGTCACCAATGTAAATGTTGACTTGCTTCACCATGTCCAAGTGAGAAGCCCCATCTACATTCCCAGCAGCCTTGAAAAGCTCCAGAAACAACTTCACATCCTCCCCCATAAACATAGGCCCCTTCGAGGACTTGATCCTGACAGAAGGCCTAACAGAAACAGAAGGATTACTATCCTCAGCAACACCAACAGTGCCACTACCACTACTAGAGAAAGAGGGTCCAGAAGCCATGGTCCAATAAATTTTAGAAAACCAATTTTCAACCACAGAAGAGAGTCCAAAAATAACAGAAAATTCAAAAGCTAACAAATCCTCACCCCCACGTTAGGCTCCAGAAATGTAGACAATTCTTTAGTACTAGCTATAGGCCTTGACCAAAGGAGTTGGAGTAAAACTAGAGAGAAAAACCTCTATCCCTTTGAGAAATACCAGTTGAGATTTATTTGCTACAGAAAATTAGAGACTGTTACTATACCCCTTTCAACACACTTCTTAAGTACTTTACAAGTCAAGACAGTAGCCAATAGCAGACCACTGAGAACCAAAGAACCAGAAACCTGAAACGCAGAAAGATCCACACCAGAAAAACAAACACTGTGCACTTGTTGCACAGGAAACAGCAGTAATACTTGATTCAGGTTGCAAAGCTACACCAGAGAAACCAGTTGCCAAAGTTGAGTTAAATGAAAAACTAACCTTGCAAAAAACACAGCTGATTGTGGCCAAAAAACAGTGAAAACTGAGTGAGAACAATGATATCACCTCCAGATGGTTGTATGATAATTAAATTTTCCCCAAGACTGTCTTATTCAGTATGTACACACAGACCACCATCTAAAAAATCTATGCACAGAAACAAATTTGGCACTTTTGGCAGCCAAATTGAATAAAAAGCCTCTAGAAGCGCTCCCCAGCCTTCTATAACCAAGGCGGGCGGCCCACCTAGAGGCAGCCAGACCTCCCTGATGTCAGAAAACCACCAAAAACCTCCAAAAAAGCCCAAAGTACTTAGAAAAATCCAGCACAACTACTAAAACCCTTAAAACACAAAATTAAGCTATGACAACGTTGAGACATAAAATATAGAGCCAAACTAGCTCTACATAATGGTACTATGAACTTAACCCTAAGACTTAAGGTTAGCCCTTAAAACTCAAAAAACAAAATTAAAAAGCTATCTTTTAGAAATGAAAAATGAGCAAATGACCCCTTTAAACTTAGAATATGAAAGATTTCAACAAGACATAATATATAGAGAAAAATCTGGGCTATCCAATAGTAGTACCCACATACCCATAGTCCTAATATTCACTGGATAAAACCTTAAAAACACACAATTATTCAACCAATGTCAATTAAGACATATCAAAACAGCGCCAAACAGCCCAACAAAGGCCTCTGCCAATGTTGGAAGACCACAACGGTGGTTCAAACCTTATTTTATCATGCTTTCCTCAAATGAATCTCATTTTCTTATTAATAATTGGGAGAAATTTGAAGACCAATGTTTTATGTTGTTTGGTGACCCTAATGATATTGACAACACAGAAATCAAACTTTATTTCCTTCGCATGAACAATAATGGAAAATCTTTTGAGTATATCTCAAATTTCAGGGCTTTACAGACTTGAGCTATTTGGAATGATTCTTCTCTTAAATATCATTTCAAAAAGGGACTTCCTTAAAGGATTCTGGATCAACTGAATCTTCATGGACATAAAATGGTGAGTTTCACAGACTTAATGGATAGGACCCTTGGACTTGATGGCGTGCATCAAGGACAACTTCAACAAATTCATCACACACAAAAATCTCATGGCTCCGATTCCAAATCTGGGCTTCCTTCAAACAATCACTCCTAGCCAGCCCAATTGACCCAATCCAAACCCAGTCAAAAGGGAAAGGATACTTCTTAACCCAAGAGTTTGACTTCTGGAGATATCAGAAAGGTATTGGATCCAAAAGGGGAATTAAAAGAAGCTGAAAGGAAAAGACAGGCAGATAATGTTTTATGTATGTATTTTTGGTGTAAACACTAGAAGATTGTGCAAAATTTAAGGAAAGGGAAGGTAAGAGCTCTAAGTCAAAAAACTAGAGGATAGTTTACTTGTGTTTAAAGCAAACTATTTTATTTCTCCCAGTGCACAGAACCTCCATGTCTTAAGGACTGCAGTTGTCATTAACCAGTTGATATTTATTCTTTTTAAAGAAGATATACCCTTCAGTTTTCTCATTGACTCTGGAGCTTCAATTTCATTTATCAGTTTATCTTTTGCCAAAAACCCTAGACTGAAATTTGTAGATATTTATTGAATTCCAATTTATTTGGTCAAGTCAGAGGAACCCAAGTATTGGGTCAGTAAGAAATTTTTATGGGTTTTCAACTTTCCAAATTTTCCCTCCTTCAAGTGGGAAGTAACAGTCTTGGATGCCCCAAGGATGGACAATACCATTCTTGCTCATGACTTTTTAACGCATTGGAATCTGGAAATTGATTGGTCACAGGGATTGATCACCCCTTGTTTTAATTATATTTCTGATTCTTCAATGCAGTTCAATAGGGAGTTAAAAAACTGGTCTGACCAATCCCTACTAGAGAACATCTCTCTTCCAGTTGATTTTCAACAATCTGATTTTTCTCTAAATGAGAGTTTGGCTAACCTTTCTATCTCAGTTACTTCACTCAAAAAAGTTTCAACAGCCTCAAAGTAAGCAATTCTTACTCTCTAAATTCAGGTCTACCCTTGACAGACTTCTTTGACAATGAAGAGGACAACCAAATAAATATTGAAGCCGTTAAAACAACTCTACCAGAAGTTTATCATGACTTCTTCGATGTCTTTTCAGTTTGTAAGGCTGATAAGCTACCACCACATCAACCCTATGATTATCAAATAGAGTTAGTAGGTAAAGTACCTGTGGAAGGTTCTGTCTAGTCCCTATCAAAGGATGAATCCAAAATTCTTTGAGACTAAATTTCAGAGAATGTGGCAAAATGTTTCATTTGAGCCAGTAAATCCCCAACTGGCTCTCCAGTTCTATTGGTTAAGAAAAAAGATGGAAGTCTTAGGTTGTGCATTGATTATAGAAAGCTCAATTCAGTGACTAAGAAGAACACATATCCAGCTCCTCCTATGTCCTTACTTCTTACCTTGCTTAGTGGTTCTAATTTCTTCTCTAAAATTTATTTAAGAGGCGCTTACAACCTTATACGTATTGCTGAAGGCCATGAACCTTTAAAGGCAATGCACACTAAGTTTGGTAGTTCTGAATATTTAGTTATGCCTTTTGAGTTATGTAATGCAACCTCAACTTTTCAAACTTTTTTCAATGATATCTTTCATGATGTTCTCAAACCATTTGTTGTTGTCTATTTAGATGATATTTCAATTTCTTTGAAGACCTTTGAGGAACATATTAAACATGTCAAACAGGTTCTCAATTGTCTTTGAGAACATGATCTCTACACCATGCACACTAAGTGCAAATTCCACCTAAATTCTATTGACTTTCTAGGTTTTAAATTATCCACTGATGGCCTTGTCATGGATGAAAAAAAGTTAAAAAAATATTGGAATGGCTTGAGCCAAAATCCATAAAATGCTTACAAGGGTTTTTAGGCTTTGCTAAGTTCTATAGGAGATTTATTAAAGATTACTCTAAAACTATTACAAATCTCACTTCTCTTCTTAGAAAAGATACTCCCTTTCTTTTCACCAATACAGCTTAAAAGGAATTCAAAGCATTGAAGTCTGCATTCACCACAGCTCCAATTCTTTGAAATTTTGATGCCTCTGCTTTGACAATCATCAAGACAGATTCTAGTGATTATGCTATTGCAGGGGTTATATCCCAATTAAATCCTGAAACAAAATTGTTTCATCCTGTTGCGTTCAAATCATGCAAATTGGTCAAAGCAGAGTTAAATTACAAAATTGATGATAAAGAGTTAATACCTATTATTCATTGTCTAAAAAAATGGTTTTCTTTTATTCTCAGCCTTCATAGTTCTTTTCAAATTTTAACAGATCATAATGCTTTAAAATAATTTATGTCTTCCAAAGTCTAGAAGCAACTTCAAGACAAATGGGCTGAGTTATTATCTTAATTTACTTTCACTATTACCTATTGCCCTGCAAAAAATTGTGTATTTCCAGACATATTATTACGTCAGGAATACATTTACCCAAAGCGGGGGGAGGCATTGGCTAACAAGAACTTAGCAAATGTCAAATCAATTTTCAAAAAATCAATGTTAACAACCCATTACCTCAATATAATTACAACTCAAACAATTCAAAATCCACTATCCAAAATTCAAAAATCTCAATCAAAAAATGATTATTGTGTGGGGGTAAAATACAAAATACTCTTGATGCAGGGGGACAAAAGATTCAGTATTGAATCAGGTCTACTAGTCTTTGAAGGTAGAGTAGTAATACCCAAGGATAAGGATAAAAGATTATGGATTTTCAATAGCAAACACAATTCTCCATTAGCTGGTCATTTTGGGGTTGATAATATCTACCAGTTAATTGCAAGAGATTTCTTCTGGAAAGAAATGACTAGAGCAATCAAGGCCTACATCAAAGTCTGTTATGAATGTAATAGGAACAAGGTACCTCTTCATATGAAGTATGGGCTGCTTCAACCACTTCCATCTCCCTCTAAACCTTGGGAATCAATTTCTATGGATTTCATATCTCAATTACCTCCCTCAGATAATTTTGATAGAATAATATTGTAGTTAATAGATTTTCTAAAATGTCTATTTTCATTAAAACTGTGACTACTGTAACAGAAGAGGATTTGGAAAAATTATTTCTAGAGAACATATTCTCTAAACATATTTTACCTAATGATATTATTTTAGATAAAGGCTCTTTGTTTGTTTCCACTTTCTGGACTCAATTATTTCAACAATCAAATATTACAAGGAATCTTTCTACTGCTTATCATCCTGAAAACTATGGTAAAACCAAAAGAGTTAATTGAATCCTCAAACAATATCTTCAAATGTATGTTCATTATAAACAAGACAATTAGACCACATGGTTACCATTGGCTGAATTTTATTAAAAAAACTTGACACATTCTTTGAAAAAATAATCTCTGTTTGAAAATATTTAAGGATGACCTCTTTTATTCCATCTGACTTATGTAGGAATAAATCAACCTGCTGAAAATTATCTTTGAACAATTTCACAACTTCAAGGCAAAATTCAATCTAACCTAGAAGCAGCAAATTGAAGGTATAAGGAACAGGCCAATAAACATCAACAATCTGATCCACTCTTTAAACCAGGTGATAAAGTATTCCTCAAAGCAAAAAATACTTGAACAACTCAACCATCTGGGAAACTATCTGAAAAAGGCTTGGGTCCATTTGAAATTGATGCTGAAATCTCTAAAAATGCATTTTGATTCAAGCTACCTCCAAAGTGGCAATCTATTCATCTCTCTTGGAAATAGCTTGATAAATATACCTGGGAAATAAACATCCTCCTCCGGAACCGGTCCAAGTAGAAGATCATCTAGAGTGGGAAGTAAGCAGGATTCTTGATTCAAGAGGGTGCAAAGGGAAACTTCAATACCTTGTGGAATGGGAAGGATGCCTTAATGACACTAACAAAACATCATGGGAACCAGCTTCTAATGTTTCTGATGCTCCTGAACTTATCAAATCTTTTCATTTAAAATATCCTTCAAAACCTAAACCTTGAAATTCTTTCTTTCTTTTTCTCTTTTTTTCTCTGTTTTCTTTTCTTTTATCAAACTTAAAATCTTAAATCCTTAATGTTTATTTCAATTTTTTTTTAAAAAAAAACTAAAACTTCATAATCATTTAAATCTTAATAATTCTTTTAACTATTTTTCAATTTTTTCTTAATTTCTGTATATTTCTTTAAAACCCAAAATTAAAACTTTATCATAATAAAATAAAATAAAATAAAAATAAAATATAACAAAATAAAATAAACTAAACTAAAATAAGAAATAAAATAAAATAAAATAAAATAAAATAAAATAAAATAAAATAAAATAAAATAAAATAAAATAAAATAAAATAAAATAAAATAAAATAAAATAAAATATAATATAATATGATAAAATATAATATAATAAAATAAAATAAAATAAAATAAAATAAAATAAAATAAAATAAAATAAAATAAAATAAAATAAAATAAAATAAAATAAAATAAAATAAAATAAAATAAAATAAAATAAAATAAAATAAAATAAAATAAAATAAAATAAAATAAAATAAAATAAAATAAAATAAAATAAAATAAAATAAAATAAAATAAAATAAAATAAAATAAAATAAAATAAAATAAAATAAAATAAAATAAAATAAAATAAAAGTAAAATAAACATAAAATAAAATAAAATAAAATAAGCAAAAATAAGAATTAAATTAAAATAAACAAAAAATAAAATAAAGAAAATAAAAAACATTACAAATTGATTAAAACATTTTTTTCTTTTTTTCTATAATTATTTTCATATTACATTATTATGTTCTTTCTCTAAAAATCTTTTTTTCTTTTCAACCTTCAAACTCTTTCCATTTTCATTTCTTTTCTGTTTCCTCAAAATTTAAACTATCAAAACACTCAAATAGTCAAGACAACCTTCTCCAACAATCAACTTTAAATCAAACCTCTTTTCAAATTATAAATTTCTTTTTTTTCTCCCTTTCTTTTCTTCTCTTTACACAATAAATAAAAAAACAAATAACAAAATAAAATGATATTCAAGACAAAACTATATACAAAATAATTTTCTTTTCTTTTCTTCTTTAATTTTGTTCTCTAAACTATTTTTTCTTCTACTTTATTTCAAATCAAATCCTTCATCTTCTCCATTATTAGATGAATTCCTTTTTAACTCTTCTCAAACACCTCATAACCTTCAGCAAAGACCACCTCTCCAACATCTAACAATTCCTTGGCTATGTCATACAAAGCCAAATCAACAATATTTCCAAGCTCTTCACATAAATTCTCAAATAAGGTCATTTGATGAGTTTGAAGGGGTTGCTTGGACCATAATTAATCCAAGACTTGGACTGCTAAATTGGTGTCCTCAATGTTTGACAGACCACACTCAATCAGTCTTTTGGCTTCTGTGAAAAACTAAGGGAGGCCCACTGGTCAATGCTACAGAAACCTTTTCCATGATCTCCATTATCTAAAAACAAAAAACAGTTACCCGTTGAAGTAATAAAATGTTAAATTAATTCACTTACTCCAAAACCAGAGTCTACTTTGAGGAATAAGGGTTTCTTCTCTACCACCTCTATTTCATCTTCATTTTCATCCTTGATGATCAGTCGTCTTTTTTTAGAAGTGGTGGCTTCATCCCCTTCTTACTCCAAAGTATCCTTGAAAACCTTGTCTACCTCTTCATCCACCATCCTTTGTCTTCTTGAAGCTACCTCTGTAGCCCAAAAGGAGATTTCCAACCTCTCCTCTTGACTCAAACCTTCCAATTCATCTATGGCTTAATCACTGTTTGTAGGCACATCCCAGATATCTTTGAAAAAAGGCTTTTGGGTCAGAGATTGAAAAAAATTCAGTTGTGGTAAAGGGATCTGTATTATTATTACAAGCCAATGTGTTACAAGCTACTTGATGCCATCAGAAAAACTTACACTTCTTGCCAGGACCTCCTGATGAGGTACTTTCCATGCAAAATAGATCCATGGCCACAAAGTCCATGCATGGAGTCTTGAATTGGCAAGTGGGGAGTCCCCCATGAGCTCAAGGGTGAAGAGGAGTAGGGGTAGAGTTGGTGTTTTCAGGCATTAAATTTAAAATAAGTAAAGTTAAATCAAAAAAGTATAAGAAAGAATGGTAAAGCTTGGAAATGAAGTATTCTCATGCTCAACAGAGCTCATGTTTTATACCTGGGAATCTGTCACGTGCCACATGTCACTCAAAGTAAAAGTACCTCAATTACCCTGCTATTCAAGCTCTAACTCCACAAGCAATGTGCAAAAAGCAACCTTGGGGAAATTTCATTTTATTATATTCTCAAATCAGCCGTGCTATCCAAACCTTAAAAAACACACTAATGGTAAAGATGCTTATACTTTTTAATAATAAGCAATTTGCGCATAATCTAACGCTAAGATCAAGGCAATATTTGAACAGAGGTTAATTGTGGATCTGAGGATAAATTAAGAGGCCTGTGAAGTAAGAGCAGGGAAGAAGGGTTATAAAGCTAGATGGTTGGTAAATGGGAAATCTGATGGATTAGATGGGTCTACGGGTATATGGTGGCTGGGTGATTAATGGGTCAGTGCGAGGAGGAATGGGATATTTAAAGGGGATAATTTAGTTTGACATTCATAAGAATTAAATTATTAAATATATTTGTGATAGTAGTCAAAGTATTATTAGGCTATTGTTATAATTGTCCTTTTCTTTCTTAATAATCAATTTCATTAAATACTTAAAATACTTAACCTTTCCCTTTTGATTATTGAGTTACAACCCGTTATGAGATTTACCACAATAGTTAGTGTCCTTACCATATACATGAATTATTCCACAAAGATTATCCTGAACCAGTATTAGTTACTTAGATCTATCTTTGAATCACTTCCTCAAAGTAGTCCTCTGTGCTTCAAAGTTGTAAATGCCCTCTCCTTTCTTATCTCAATTAATTTGGGATCACCCTCAACCCTGTGCATAAGTTTTCTGGTGACAGGTCTCTATCCTAACCTTTCATCCAAATTTCGATATAGCCTCTCTAAACTCTGTCTCAAGTTCAGGACCTCCATCAACTATTATCAACTTCATCACTCCATACCCATATACCCAATTTTTCATCAAAAAATCTACCACATTCCTGGCATTCAAATTAATAAGAGGCGCTTTCTCTACCCAACTAGATAAATAATCTCTGGCTTCAATCAATTATTTATATTTCACCTCCTTAATATGAACAGCATCCAAACTAACCCTACCAAATAGAGTATTTTCACCAGTTTAATGTCCAGGTTCCTTTGGCTTTAAATAACTTTTCTTTTGAGATTATTCACATGACCAAACCCATTTTTTAACAGTAAACTTCATACCAAGCCACCAAAATCTATCAGTGATTTGTCTATAAGTTTCACCAGCTCCTATATGCCCAAGATCTTCATGCAGTGATTTCATAACCAATTCTTGCCCTTTCTCTTGAGTAATAACTACTTAAGGATCTGGATACCTCCTCTTCATTAATCTTCTTCCAGAGAGATAAAATTCCAGTGACTTCCTTTTGATAGCCACCCATTCATCATAATCACATTTATTAAACCTTTCTAAACTTAATAAATATTTTACCATTTTATAATAAAACCCTTTCTGTCCTCAGACATCATCTTGAAAATCTATTAATATAATATAAACAGGCACTTCCCTATCTCCTAGATCACCTGCAAATGAATGAGCCAATAACTTTAAATCTTGAACTCTCCATTTATCATAAAATATTTTTGAAATTTCCATCTTTGAACCTTCCAAAATTTTAGAAACCACAATTTATTCTTTCCCTTTTTCACCCTTTTCATCATCATCATCATCATCTTCATCTTTGTCCAACCTCCCTTTAACCAAATTTTTATTAATACCCAACCTCTCTTTAACTGAATTTTCTAAAACTCCAACATATGCACCATTCACCAAATATTTACTATTCCACACTATTTCTCCATCTTCATACAGATACACAACATCTCCAACCTCTTTTTTACCAAATTTATC
Source organism: Hemileia vastatrix (assembly GCA_030280995.1). Classification (NCBI taxonomy): domain Eukaryota; kingdom Fungi; phylum Basidiomycota; class Pucciniomycetes; order Pucciniales; family Zaghouaniaceae; genus Hemileia; species Hemileia vastatrix. Next base: position 11,577,753 of record JASXTE010000012.1, read on the forward strand.
TTCACCATCATCAAAATTCCCAAGCACATAATTTAACATTTTATTATTATTTTCCACTGTATTCTCATGGTAGAGGTATTCATCATCTCTATCCACAGATATTAATCCTGCTATTTTATCCTCATGGGGGATGTAAGGAAAGTCTTCAGAACCTATTTTACTGGCTTTAATCATAGGTATTTCTTCATTGAATTCCTCTGAGTCAGAATCCTCTTCAGGAGGTGGTCTTCTTAATAGTCCATCTGGAATAGTGAATTTCTTTCTAGGCATGTGAACTAAATCAAAAGAAAAATTCTGAATAAAATCTACCCTTCTATTAATAGGCACATTTGGTAAACTAGGGGAATTGATCATTTAAAGAAATGATTTGGAATAAACTTGCAATTTGAAGTGTTTTCCCTATAAAACATTTTGAAGTTTCTTTAAGATTTTTTCCACACCACAATGTTCTGATTTTGGTTGAGAATATCTTGATTCCAACTCAGTAAAACCACAGATTCATACCCAACTGGTCTAAAATAACCAGATCTATTCATTTGAGACAGAACTGCCCCAGCAACAATCTGACTTGAATCCACTTCTAAATAAATCTGGCCTTAATTTTTCCCATAATCTAAAATGTGCAGTATATTATCTTCCCCAACCACTTTTTTTAACCTAATAAATGCCTCTTCACAGTCTTCATCCCACTCCAAGTCAGAATCCTTCCTAGTCAACTGTCTCAAAGGAGCAGTGAATGAAGATAAGTCCTTGATAAACATTCTAACATAAACACACATGCATAAAAACCCTTTGACTTTGGCTATATTCTTCAACCTTGGCCAGGACAGAATTTTATTTACTTTTTTTGTTGACATAATACTACCCTCTCTACATACCATATGACGTAAGATTTCCAAAGCTGGCACAAAACAAGAAAAATTGGAACCTGAAATTGTTAAACCCGCCTCTTCTATCCTAAACAAAATCCTCTCTAATATAAAAGTGTATTCCCAGATAAATTTTTGTATCCCTGTATTCTCCTTCAGTACTTCATTAACATAATCTGTTTAAGGTCCTTTTATTCCACCATCATCAATAAATTACCAGCGTATTGTGGAATTTAATCTTGTAGAATCCAAGCTATCTGAGCTTGATAAACAGAAACTGACTTTTTTGCTCTTTTAGGTAATCTTGTTAGCTGTAATTGTCCAAGTGGCATATCTAAAGTTGTAAGAGGTCTAGATTCTAGATGAAACTCTCTTTCATCATATCCCCCATTATATCTCATAAAACATAACACACTCTCTATGAAAACATCTCTACAAACTCCTCTGTGCTAGGTGGTATTCCTGCACCTTTTATCATAACTGTATTTAGTTCTCTTAAATCATGAACTACCCTAAGCTTGCCATTAGGATTTTTAATACAGAATACTGGAATTGAATAACTTTATGGTTATTGTTTGTAAAATCCAGTTCAATTACTTTCTCTAATGACTTTGATATAATCCTCTTTCAAAGAAGCAGGTATTGGAATTAGTTTCTATTTCCATGGTTCATGACAAACAACTGGAATCTTTTAGGGCTCCCCAAAATAATGATTTAAAACACCTCTCTCCTCTTCTAAAAATGCAATGTGCATCTCCCTCTTAACCATTAAATCAAATAACAACCTTTTTTCTTCACCTTAAAGTCACCTTTCATTTTTTAAATTAACAACCTCTAATCTCTTGAAAGTGATCCTAGAAGTTTCAGAAAATTTGGGCATTTTAGTGAATAAAGAAAAGTCATATGGATCTCTTGATAGATTTGTTCTTCTCAAAGGTTGATTTAATTCAGCTAAAAAAGGTTTGTTTATTGGTCTAATTTTATTTTCTACCCTTATATATTTTTCCATGCCAACTTTCAATTTTACTTGAGATCCTTGATCCATTATAGTTTTTTCATTATATAATTTGTCATAATAATTTTCTTCAGCTTCAGATCCAGTATCAGAAATAGAGTAAAATGAAAAATAGTTTTTATTTTCAATATTTTCATTTTTATCACTACTATCCCCTTTTCTTTGTCTAATTTATCATATAATTTTCCAACACCTTCTTACCTTTCATCTTTCATCACAAAATCACCAGTAAATAAAGTTGGCAGTTTAACCTCCTTCTGGAGGAAAGAAATAGAATCATTACAAATATTATTTTTTTGTTGATTATGATGTGATAATTACATTTTATCCTCATGTTGGAGGCAATAAAATATGCCACCACTAATATCACCATAATTAACTAAATTCCCTTTCCAATTTCTATCCAACATAATATATCCCATCTTTCCCTTTGAACAATTTTTAAATTTTATAGAATAGATTGATAAAGATAATAAACATATAGAAAAATCCAACACATAATGACATTCCAATGAAATATCTACAAAAAATAATTAAGAATCCACTTGAATTATCTCCAAGTGAGCTGACCTATTGCAATCTAGGATCTCTTCTTGAGGAGAGATTGCAACATTAGAGCAATAAGCCCTTACTACTACAAAAAATGAGGGTAATCATACTTATCTTTAATAATTTCACCCGGAGCTGACCTTTTAATTTGCCTCTTCTTGGTGCACATATAACACTGGCACATTGTGGTTAGGCCAGGCCTTGTCTCCGAGCCATTATCTCCTGGAGGTTCTAATCATAAATGAAGCCTTTTCATATCATCACCAGTAATCTCTAAACTAATTCCCATACCACTGTGATAACCTATCCTAGCCACAAATTTTATAAAAATGGGCCCAGAAAGAACCATTTCTACTAATCCTCTGGCCACATAAAAGTGCACTTTTCCAACAGATCCATTAATACATAACTTGACATGCTCTGCTGTACCCATAAGCTCAGTAGCACTCCCACCCATGCCTCTTAAATTACCACCAGTACCAGTTTTAATTTGAAAGCCTATTTTAGTTTCTTGCTCTAAAGAAATTAAATTAATTTGTGACCCAGAATCCACCAGGGCCTTCACCTTTTTCCCATTAAACATCACCATTAAATACTCTAGAGGAGAAAAAAAATGAGTTTTCACCTCCTCTCCAAATTTTTCAGCATTTTCACATATATAATACACCTCTCCAACAGTTGCCGTTCTCCTTTTCAGATGCTTCTTTTTCTTCTCTGCAAGGGCTGGACTAATCATAAATAATTCACCTAAATATAAAGGAATCTGGAGTTTATTCACTCTACTTAAAACCATCTCCATAGCATTTTATTGACCAGATGCTACTGGCCTTTCATATTGAACTTTATTTTTTCCTCACTTGGCCCTGGAAAACTCTTGGGGACCCACATTGCCATCTTTACCCCCCATAATAGCATCTTCATCTACCATATCCCTAGCTCCATCACCAGCCTATTTCACCAATCCAGATCTATCACTGATTCTCCTTACCCCTTCCATATTAGTAGGACCAGAAAAAATTGGTCTATGAAGAGAAGCTATTGGTACATCATCCTAAGAGTCAGATTCTTCATTCACAGGCATTGGCTCACTGTTTAAATCAAATTTACCACAACTGGGAGGCCCCATATCCATCATTCTCTTCTGCATATAATAATTTTTGCCCTTAGTGTAAGGTTTCTTTTCAATCTTTTTAATTTCAGCCTTTCCCGGTGTGGTAGCCTAAAGTTTAGTACGGCACCTAAATATGTAAATGGAGTTATCATGGCATGCAAGATTGGTGTTATTATTTTTTATAAAAGGGTTTTATTTAATTTATTGGAGTTTAAAATATGAAGAAATTGGTCACGAGCGAATGCCTACACAAATACAATTTATTTCACGGAGAAAACTTATTTTTACGGTCTGAAAATTTATAAGTATTAAGTCGAGTCACTCAAGAACCTTGGGAAATTTTCCCAGAATTTTTACTATTTTTCTTAAATTTTTAAATGAATTTTAAAGTTTTATAGAAATATTTACGTTTTCAAAAATTACTTAAATTTGATGAATTTTCACGGGGTAATTAGAGCTGCGCAGACTACGAAAATTAGTTTGGTATGTAAAGGGGAAGTAGCTCTATTATGTGTAATTTTTCTAGATTTTTTATTATGGTTTTAAGGTTCTAAATTGAGTCCGGAAGTCCGGACGGACTCCGTTTCGACTCCGTACGGACTCCGTACGGGCTCCGGATTGACTCTGGAAGAGCTCTGGAGGGGAAAACTTAGGCACGTGACTAGGAATACTTAAGCGCTTCTCAAACTCGAAATTGAGGGGGGGGACACATCATACAGCTTAATCTTTAACCACCACAGTCTCATTTTTTATTACTCAACAAATTAAAATAACTTGTAATACCCTTATAACATTATTATTTTTTTTACATAACATTTTAGAAATACAATTCAACAGTTTAAATAACACTTCATACAGGGTATCTTTAGAAAGGTCTTCGTCGCTGGGACTTGATTATTGCTGTCTCATAAAAATTCAAATTATTATAAAAACATAAAAGTCAATCTTTTCAGATCTTTCACTGGTACACCTTAATTGTTGTTATCAGTATTTCTTTCCTCAACAGCCACAATCATTTAATCTCAATAAGCGTTAATTATTTTAGAGTTTCATTATTTTTATCAATCAGATCTAAGTAGATTGGTTAGCTTAGTGATTTAGAACACCTACTTTGTTATTTTTATTGGAAGGACGGGGTTTTCAGCTAAATCCACATATCTCCTCCGGATTCTGCTTACAGCAAGGCGACTGTAAGAGTTTACCTTACCATAGTTGGCGCCCAACGTGGGGTTCGATTTCTCTAGCTTTCTTTAAAGACTTACTTGGATCAAGAAAGTTCTTAGCCTGCAAGAGGCTTATTCTCTGAAACTCTAATCGGATTTTTGTTATTTGCCTGCAAGAGGCTTGTTATTTTATCGATTGTTAACGCTTTTCATTACTTATTGGGATGTCTTCTTCTGCTGTTGCTTCTGGATCTTCTAACCCTCTTACTCCCTCAGTTAGAATTGTTTCTTGGGATGGCCCAAAGTTTGATGGGGAGGAGGTTAAATGGTTCATTAGCAGGTATGAAGCTGCTGCTGCTGTTGATGGTGCTTCCCATGTGGATATGGTGAAGCAAGTTAGATTTTTTATTGCCGATAGGGAGGTGGAAAAAGAGGTTATTGCTATGCAGGCATTCAAGGACAAGGATTGGGTTAAGCTTTCTAAAGCTATGGTTGATAGATGGGGTGTTAGGTTTACTATGATGGACCTCAATAAAATTGTTGGAGACTGGCAAGCAAAAGGTGGAGTTTCTTCTATGGCTGACTTCAAAAAGCTCTGTGTTCAGTTTGATGAAGTGGTGGAATATCTCATACTGGTGGACGAGTTAGTGCATGAGAACCAAGCAAAAGATTTGTTTTGGTCAGCATGCAGCAGGGATATTCGAATGGACGTCTTGAAGGATCTTTCAAGAAAAGATTTGATGAAGGAACTGCCTAATGGTGAGCAGAAACTGCCGGCTCTGGAGGTTATCAAGGACAACATTCAAGCCCATCTAAAGTTATTGGCGTTGGACAAATATCAAGAGTCTTGCACTCAATATGTTAGCAAGGTTAGCGAAGTTTTGGCCGAAAACAACGATATTATGGTCAAAGCCCAGGAGGCCAAGAAGGCTCAAATGGGATTACCGGCTGCTAAAGTTGAGGGCAATGTAGACAATAAGATGGTCAATCACTTGGCCGATTTAACGAAACAATTAAAAATATTTGTTCAAGAAACCCAGAAGGCCAATAAGGCCCCAATCGCTTCTTCGTCGACGTCGACTTCTTATCAGTCTAGAGGTTATGAACGTCGAAATTATAATGGCAATAACAACGGTAACCGCTTCCCAGGCAATGGGAGAAATGGTGGGAATGGTGGTAGTAATTATAGAGGTGGCTATGATGAGCCAAAGGTGTGCTCCTATTGTAATAGGAGGGGTCACAGAGCAACAGTTTGTTTTGCTCTTGATAAGGATATGGATGCTGGGCGAGTTTTATTTGACGGTAAAGTTTATAAATTTCCTGATGGTTCGTTCATCAAGCCCAGTGATGGACAGTCTCCTTCTGATTTGGTCAGAAGAAGTTTAACGGCTGAAAGGAGAGCCAGATTTGAAGAGGTGACGGATGAAGATGTTAATGCCAAGAGTGGCAAAAATGGTAATGGTAATGGTGGAAAAGCTGACAAGGGCAAGGAGAAAGAGGTCAGTAAAGCCACATTTTCTACTTCTTTTGGTGGTTTAGAGCTGGCGACGGTTTCCCAGGTGGAGGGTAGCTGTATGGCTGGCGAATACGATGTTAATGCTGCTAGAAGAGCAGCTGCTACTAAGGCGAAAAGTAGCATTCAGAGCCAATTGAGGGCTAATCCTGGCAAGGCCAATAACAAAGTGAACCCTTACTCTAAGGACAAGATTTCTAGTGCTCAAACTGCCGCCAACAAATTGAACCCTTACTCTAAGGACGAATTATATAAAATGCAGAAGGGGATTGCTGATATGGGGCCCCCTAGTTATGGCAAGTTTGATTTAAATGGTGAGCCTATGCCAGAGGATGATTCGGATTCTGAGGAGGACGTACCGTTGGCGTCTCTACCCAGACCAAGTTTTAGCGGTCCCATCCCAATGGAGGGTGTAAGAAGGACTAGCGATGGATCAGGATTAGTGCAAGAAGCTGGTGATGGAGTTAGGGTTATAGAAAGTGAAGATGTTATAATGGGGGGTGAAGATGGCTCGGTTGGACCTCAAGAGGTACCCAGGGCCAAGGTTGTTAAATCAAAGGTCCAGTATGAGCGGCCAGTAGTTTCTGGTCAAGCTAATGCGATGGACGCAGTTTTGAATAGGGTGAATCAACTTCAGATTCCCTTATCTTTGGGGGAGTTATTTACGATTAGTCCGGCGCTTGCTGAAAAGCAAAAGAAGCATTTGACGAGGCGTCGGGTTTCCACTGGAGAGGTGGAATATATTTGTGAAAATGTTGAAAAGTTTGGGGAAGATGTAGATACACATTTTTCCGCTCCCCTGGGTTACCTGGTGGTAACTCTTAATGGTAAAGAAGTAAAGGCCTTGGTCGATTCAGGGTCTCAAATTAATTTAATTTCATTGGAGCAAGCGACGAGTATAGGCTTGCCAATTAAAAGTGGAACTGGGGGAAACCTCAGAGGTATTGGTGGGCATGCAACAGAGCTGATGGGTACAGCTGAGCATGTCAGGTTAGGCATTGGTGGATCTGTTGGTAAGGTTCACTTTTATGTGGCCAGAGGAGCAGTCAAAACTGTTCTTGGTGGTCCTTTTTTGATGGATTTTGAGGCCAGGATAGGGTATCAAGCTGGCATGGGGATTAGTTTGGAGATCACTGGTGAAGATATGCGGAGGTTACATATGCGGTTAGCACCTCCTGGAGATGAAGGTTGGGAAACACGGCCAGGGATTACTACTTTGTGCCAGTGTTGTGTTTGCACCAAGAAGCGGCATATTAAACGGACGGCTTCTGGTGAATTATGTTTGTTGGAAAGGGATGAATGCCCTCATTTTTTGGGGTAGCAGGGGCTGATCGCTCAAATGTTGTAATCTCTCCTCAGGATGAGATCCCGGATTGCAATAGGTCAGCTCACTTGGAGATAATTCAAGTGGATTCTCAATTATTTTCTGTTAATATTACTTTGGAGTGCAAATACGTTTTGGACTTTTCTATATGTTTATTGGATTTACCCTGTTTTTCTATTAAATTTAAAAATGGTAAAAAAGGCAAAATGGGCCAAATTAGGTTGGATAAAAATTGGAAGGGTATGTTTTATGACCTCCAGCAAGAGGGTAAACTGCAATTAACTCGTCAAAACTCAATAAAAAATCTCAGTATAAGTAAAACACAAAAAAATAATTTTTGTGAAAATTCATTTCCGGACCTCCAGCAAGAGGTTAAACTGCAATTATCTCCTTCTATTTTGGACCTCCAGCAAGAGGGTAAACTGCAAAAATTACATCAAAATCCGATTAAAAATCTTGGTATAATTAAAACACAACAAAATAATTTTTGTGAAAATTCAATTCCGGTCCTCCAGCAAGAGGTTAAACTTCCGACTTTCTTTACAGGTGATTTACTGTTGGATAAGGGAAGAAAAGGTGTTGGAAAATCTGTTTATAAATTAGACGAGGGAAAGGAGAAAAGGGTAAAATTTAAAAATGAAATAAAATATTTTTCTAATTTTTCTTATTCTGATTCTGGCGATGAAGAAGATTCATTTGATGAAAGTTTTAATGGCGATACAAAAGAAAATGTTTTACCTCAAGTTAATTTAGATGTGGACGCAGCCAAATATAAGAAAGTAGCAAATAAAGTTCGACCTATTAATGAACCGCTACCTGCTGAATTAAATCCACCTTTGAGAAGACCAAGGTTATCAAGAGATCCTTATGAAAGTCCCTTGGTAAAGAATCCGCCTGAATTTTCTGAGACGTCAAGAATCACTTTTGAGAGACTGGGTGTTGTTAATTTTGGACCTGATGGTTGGTTGTCTGGAGAAGAGAAGAAGTTGTTGTTGGATGTGATGGTCAAGCGAGAGAAGGCCATTGCTTTTGTAGAAGAGGAGAGGGGTGTGTTGAAGCATTCCTATGGGGAGCCTTACAAGATTCCTGTGGTATGTCATGAACCGTGGCAGCAGAAACCAATTCCTATTCCGGCTGCATTGAAAGAAGCTTATATCGAAGTTGTCAGAGAAAGGATACGCACTGGACTGTATGAGCAATCAACGTCAAGTTATTCTAGTCCTGTATTTTGTATCAAGAAACCAAATGGCAAGCTTAGAGTTGTTCATGATCTTAGGGAATTAAATAGGGTTACAATAAAGGATGCTGGGATACCACCTAGTGCTGAGGAGTTTGTTGAAGCATTTGCAGGGAGAGTGTGTTATGGATTGGGAGATATTATGGGTGGATATGATGAGAGAGAGTTACATCCGGACTCAAGGCCTCTCACTACATTCGATACACCACTTGGACGTTTACAGTTAACAAGATTACCTCAAGGAGCAACAAATTCGGTTGCAGTTTATCAAGCTCAGATGGCTTGGATCCTTCAAGATGAAATTCCACAATATGCTGGAATCTTTATAGATGATGGAGGAATTAAGGGACCAACAACCGACTATGATAACCAGGTGTTGGAAGAGAATCCCGGGATACGCAAATTCATTTGGGAGTTTGCAATTACTTTAGAAAGAATCTTGTTTCGAATTGAAGAGGCTGGATTAACTATTTCAGGTTCAAAATTTTCATGTTGTGTGCCAGCCTTAGAAACATTAGGCCATGTGGTATGTAGAGAGGGTAGGATTATGTCTAAGAAGAAAGTTAACAAAATTCAGTCCTGGCCAAGACCCAAGAATACGACCGAAGTTAGAGGGTTTTTAGGCGTTTGTGTATATGTTAGAATGTTTATCAAGGACTTTTCTTCATTGGCAGCTCCATTGAGACGGTTAACGAGAAAGGATGCAGACTGGGAGTGGGATGAAGAGTGTGAGAAGGCGTTTGTGAAGTTGAAGGAGGTTGTGGGGAAGGATTTAGTCCTGCACAAGTTAGATTATGGAAAAGATGCTGGTAGAATTTATTTAGCAGTTGATTCAAGTCAGGTTGCAGCTGGGGCGGTTTTGTCTCAGATGGATAAAGCTGGTTACATCAGGCCAGTTAGGTATGAATCTGTAGTATTTACTGAGGTCGAATCAAGATATTCTCAACCGAAATTGGAATTATGTGGTGTGGCGAAAATACTGAAGAAACTTCAGCATATTTTGTGAAGGCAACATTTTGAGTTGCAAGTGGATGCGAAATCGTTAATCCAGATGATTAATTCCCCAAGTTTACAGAATGCACCCATGATGAGATGGGTAGCTTTTATTCAACATTTTTCATTTGATTTAGTTCATAAGCCTGGCAAGACTTTTACTATGCCAGATGGTTTATCAAGGAGACCACCCACTGAAGAAGATTCAGACTCAGAAGAGTTCGATGAAGATATACCTATTATCAAAGCCAGCACTAAAGGAGCTGAAGACTTTCCATACCTCCCCCATGAGGTTAAACTGGCAGGACTAATGTGTTTAGATTATGGTGTTGATGACCTCCACCAAGAGGATAAACTGGAAAATAGTTTTTATGTTAAAAAAGGTGTTGAAAAATGTGTAGATAAATTCGGCAGAGAGGAGGTAGGAGAAGATGTGGTGTATGTAGAGGAAGATGGATTGGTAGTGTGGGATAGTAGTAAATTAAGGAATGGTGTATATGTTGGAGAATTAGAGAACTTAAATAAAAAGGTGGATAAAGAGAAAGAGGTATTTTCAAATACGGTTTTCGAAGGATCCAAAGGTTCAGAAGAAAAACGTCGACATAGCTCGATTAAAGATTTATTTAGGGGTCAACGATTATTGGCTCATTCATGTGCAGGTGATATTGGTGATAGAGAAGTCCCTATTGATGTTATATTAATCGATTTTCAAGATGAAGTCTGGGGTCAGACTGGTTTTTATTTTTTGTTAGTCAAATATTTGTTGACTTTAGAGAGGCCAGAAGATTGTGAAGACGATGAATGGGTGGCTATCAAGAGGAAGTCATCTACGTTTTACCTATCTGGTTGACGTTTAATGAGGAGGAGGTATCCAAATCCTCAAGTAGTTATAACTCAACAGAAGGGGCAAGAATTAGTTTTGAAATCACTGCATGAAGATCTCGGGCATAGAGGCGTTGGAGAAACATTTAGAAGAATTTCTGATCGATTTTGGTGGCCTGGCATGAAGATGGCTGTTAAACAGTGGGTTCAGTCATGCGAAGAATGTCAAAGACGAAGTTATTTAAGGCCAAAAGAACCTGGACGCGCGACCGGTGAATATACGCTCTTTGGGAGAGTTAGTTTAGATGCCGTTCATATAAAAGAGGGACGGTATAAATATTTAATTGTGGCCAGAGATGATTTATCTGGTTGGGTAGAGGCAGCGCCTCTTATTAATTTAACTGCCAAAAATGTGGCAGAATTTTTTTTGAATAATTGGGTATATAGGTATGGGGTGATGAAGTTGGTAACGGTAGATGGAGGTCCTGAATTTGGGACAGAGTTTAAAGAGGCCGTATTGAAAGTTGGATCAAAGGTTAGGGTAGCAACCCCATATTATCCTGAAGCTGAAGGCATGGTTGAAAGAGGGCATCAAGTTATCAAGGATGCTTTAGTTAAAATGTGTGGGACAAGTGCCGAAAAATGGAGGCACTATTTACCTTTAGTTTTATTTGCTGATCGAATCACTGCCAAAAGGACGACCGGATTTTCACCTTATGAACTTGTTTTTGGACAGAAAGAAGTTTTACCGGTTGATTTAGAAGCTGAATCATATCTTGGAGTTGACTGGGACACGGTCAAAACTACTGAAGAATTATTGTGTGCAAGAATGATGCAGCTAGAAAAGAAAGAAGAATATTTAGAAAAGGCATATTCGCGGATGATGAAGATCCGAAATCAATCAGTCAAATATTGGGATGAGCGGTTGGCACATCGATTAAGGAAACCTTTGAACCCAGGTGATATGGTCCTGGTGTATAATAGGAGTTTGGAAAGTCAGTGGGGAAAAATGTTTGCAGATAGGTGGAATGGACCGTATAAAATCAAGGAGCAAGTTTCCGGCGGTTCATATGTGTTAGAAGAGTTGGATGGAGTAGTATTGAAGAAGAGGGTAGCTGCCGATCAAGTGAAACGGTTCTATCCTAGAGGCACCAGGAGTGCCAAAGTCTTCCTCCGCAATGAGGATAAACTATGAAACTTCTTAAATTTTACGGATTCCTCCGCAATGAGGATAAACTATGATATCTACGAAATTTTATGGATCCTCCGCAATGAGGATAAACTATGAAACTTCTTAAATTTTATGGATCCTCCGCAACGAGGATAAACTATCTTCTTATTTTTATCAAAAATACTTTACTATCGTTACACTGAATATGGGCGAAGAAACTATGATGAAACTTAACGAAATTCAAGAAGACCTTCTATGAAATTTTCAAAAACTTAAAATACTTAAAATATGGGTGAAGATAGTGTTGGAAAAATTTTAAAATTTATTGGAAGAAGTGTTCACAGGGGAACCTTCTTAATTTAATATTGGCAAGTGTGGGGGTAATTGATGGGCTGGCTGCTCTATACACAATTACCCCATAATGTTCGTTTCCAAAATTTTCCCTGTTTCTAGTTGAATCCTGGCTTTGTCTTTTAATTATAGGAAGTCCACTAAGACTATAAACTGGAACGAATCAAGAGACACCGCTCTCAACGCCGGATTCAAGATTTTCTTATTTTGTTTTTGATTTTTTTATGTTAGATTGTGATTTCTTTTCTTTAATATATATTATGAATTATTGTAAAGGTGATGCTCACTGGTGGTCTCTAATCATTTTTATAAATTGGAGGGAGCCCACCCAGTGATCATCATTATAAAAATTATCTTCTAAAAACTTTCATTTATTTTCTTTTCTTTTCAATTTCTTAAAATTGTGTAACCACATCAAGTTGCACTTGGATGTGGGTATGATGTCGAGGGTACGGCTCATCAAATGGCCGGGGGGCATCTTTTAAAATTTTATTTTAAAATTTTTTTTTTTAGTACTTTTTTTAATCTTTTTTTCACATTCATTTATCTTTCTTTAAAATTAAATTTTAACTTTTATTTCAAAACTATCTTTTCTAAAATCTTTTATTTTAAATTTAAAAAAAAAAATAAATAAATAAAATAAAATAAAATAAAATTAAATTAAAAAAAAAAAATTAAATAAAATAAAAAAAAAAATAAATAAATAAATAAAAATAAAATAAAAATAAAATAAATAAATAAAAAAAAATAATAATAATAATAATAATAAAAAAAAAAAAAAAATTAAAATTAAAATTAAAATTTATTAATTAAATCAAAATCATTATTATATTTCTTAGTTTTATTTTTTTTTTAGTTTTCATTCTTTTTAGTGTTATTCATTTAGTTTAGACAGGAAACAGGGTCTAGGAGAACTCAATACCAATGGGATTTTACTTCAAGACATCTGTTAGTCCTCCAAGACTTTAAACTGGCTACTGTTCAACACGATCTTTAAGGTTTTATACGAATTTTGGAGCTGTTAGTCCTCCAAGACTTTAAACTGGCTACTTTTCAAGACTTTCCTTAAGGTTTTATACAAATTTTGGATCTGTTAGTCCTCCAAGACTTTAAACTGGCTACTTTTCAAGACTTTCCTTAAGGTTTTATACGTATTTTGGATCTGTTAGTCCTCCAAGACTTTAAACTGGCTACTGTTCAAAACTTTCCTTAAGGTTTATACAAATTTTGGAGCTGTTAGTCCTCCAAGACTTTAAACTGGCTAATTTTCGAGACTATCGTTAAAATTTTTTATTGGATTTGTTAGGTCCACCAAGACCTTAAACTGGACTATTATCAAGTGTTGGGTCCACCATGACCTTAAACTGGATTTCTTATCGATTAAATGTTTGGTCCACCATGACTTTAAACTGGTAGTTCATTCATTGTTTAGTCCACTATGACTTTAAACTGGAAAATTAATATCTGCAGGATAATTCAACATTCATTGGACCACTATGGCCTTATACTGGATTACTTGTCGATCAAATGTTTGGTCCACTATGACATTAAACTGGATTATCAAATTTATTCAATCTTTGGTCAAGCCTAGGCCTTACTTAGGAATATATTAAGATATTTATGCACTTAAACGATCTTTGGTCCACCAAGACCATAAACTGGCAATCGATTATATGTTTGGTCCACCAAGACTTTAAACTGGAATGTCAATCTTGTTTGGATAACTCAATTCAATCTTTTAATATATCACTGTCCACTATGACTCTAAACTGGTTATTCAGTTATTTCTGGAATTGGGTGCTGATAAGCTTTAGGAGGTTAAAATTTTAGGTGGTGATGATGCTATGGAAAGCATAATGGTTAATTAGGTGAAATTTGTGGCGCTTTAACATGGTCTAAAGTTAATATTATTATTGGAAGCCTGGCAAAAGTATTTTATGGGTTTGCTGTATAGCAAAGTTTGAAAATTGTGATGAAGGAATCAGAAGTTAGGATGGTAGTTGGATTTTAGGGAATGATTTTTTTTTTTTAGTGCCTCATAGTTAGGCCATTTTTTTTTGGTGTGAAGCTTGGAGGACCTTATGGCGAGATTGGAATCATAGAATTCAGCTCAGTGGGGGGCCCTATGAGGTTGGAATCAGGGGTATTCGGCTCATAGGAAGATCCACTCTCTCAATGCTGTGACAAGAAGGAAGACTGGTTAATGGGAGTCTGAAGGGATTCAAACCTTGCTCTCGTAGTGGAATCATCACAAGATTTATATTATTTTATTTTATGTTATATCAAGCCAGAGAAGAAGAAAGAACGTTTTTATTATAAAGATTTATAAGAAGACCTGCTAAAACAAATTTATCAAATTATTTTATTAGACAAGATAATTCTTTTGGAATTTCTCAACCACTTATGCAAAGTTATAAGAATGGGGACATTCTCGATTGGAGGGAGGATGTGGTAGCCTAAAGTTTAGTACGGCACCTAAATATGTAAATGGAGTTATCATGGCATGCAAGATTGGTGTTATTATTTTTTATAAAAGGGTTTTATTTAATTTATTGGAGTTTAAAATATGAAGAAATTGGTCACGAGCGAATGCCTACACAAATACAATTTATTTCACGGAGAAAACTTATTTTTACGGTCTGAAAATTTATAAGTATTAAGTCGAGTCACTCAAGAACCTTGGGAAATTTTCCCAGAATTTTTACTATTTTTCTTAAATTTTTAAATGAATTTTAAAGTTTTATAGAAATATTTACGTTTTCAAAAATTACTTAACTTTGATGAATTTTCACGGGGTAATTAGAGCTGCGCAGACTACGAAAATTAGTTTGGTATGTAAAGGGGAAGTAGCTCTATTATGTGTAATTTTTCTAGATTTTTTATTATGGTTTTAAGGTTCTAAATTGAGTCCGGAAGTCCGGACGGACTCCGTTTCGACTCCGTACGGACTCCGTACGGACTCCGTACGGGCTCCGGATTGACTCTGGAAGAGCTCTGGAGGGGAAAACTTAGGCACGTGACTAGGAATACTTAAGCGCTTCTCAAACTCGAAATTGAGGGGGGGGACACATCATACAGCTTAATCTTTAACCACCACAGTCTCATTTTTTATTACTCAACAAATTAAAATAACTTGTAATACCCTTATAACATTATTATTTTTTTTACATAACATTTTAGAAATACAATTCAACAGTTTAAATAACACTTCATACAGGGTATCTTTAGAAAGGTCTTCGTTGCTGGGACTTGATTATTGCTGTCTCATAAAAATTCAAATTATTATAAAAACATAAAAGTCAATCTTTTCAGATCTTTCACTGGTACACCTTAATTTTTGTTATCAGTATTTCTTTCCTCAACAGCCACAATCATTTAATCTCAATAAGCGTTAATTATTTTAGAGTTTCATTATTTTTATCAATCAGATCTAAGTAGATTGGTTAGCTTAGTGATTTAGAACACCTACTTTGTTATTTTTATTGGAAGGACGGGGTTTTCAGCTAAATCCACATATCTCCTCCGGATTCTGCTTACAGCAAGGCGACTGTAAGAGTTTACCTTACCATACCGGCTTAGCCCTAAGTGGGCTCTATATGCTAATTGTAGCTTTAGAAGCAGCTGCTCTTCTAGCAGCATCAACATCATATTCCCCAATAATGCAGTTGCAATCTACCCTAGAAAACTTTCACAACTCTAATCCATCATATGAAGTTGTAAAAGTGGCCTTACTGATCTACTTTTCTTTAATCCTTATCTAATTTTCCATCATCAGTACCATCATTCATTTTTCCACCTTTAATATTTTTGTCATCATCACCAGCTAATTCTTCAAATCTGGCTCTCCTGTCAGCCATTAAATTCCCCCTAACTAAATTACAGGGTGGCTGCCTATCACTGGGTTTGATGAAAGATCCATCAGGGAATTTGTAAACCCTTCCATCAAATTGTATTCTACCAGCCTGCAAGTCCCTATCTAAAAAATATAAATATTCTCCTTTTTGTCCCATCATATTACAATAGGAGCACACCCTAGGTTTTCCATAACCACCTCTATAACCATCTTCACCATTACCACTTCCATGCCCATTAAAATAGCTTTAATTTCCATTATTACCATAAGTCCTCCTCTCATAGCCTCTTGACTGATAAGAAGAAGAAGTTGCAGATGAAGCCACAGGCACTCTGTTGGCCTTTTGAGTCTTTTGAATAAATATTTTGAGCTGCTTTTTTAATTCAGCTAAATGATTAACCATTTTATTATCAACATCCCCCTTAACCTTAGAAACAGGCTGACCCAACTGAGCCTTCTTTTCCTCTTGAGCTTGACCATCATGTCATTTTTTTTGGCTAAAACTTCACTAACCTTGCTATAATATTAAGTACAGTATTCTTGATACTTATCCAAAGTCATAAGTTTTAAGTACGCCTGAATATGCTCTTTGATGACCTGTAAAGCAGATAATTTCTGTTCCCCATTCAGCCTGTCCTTCATCTTGTGGTTCCTAGGCAGTTCCTTCAAAACATCCATCCTGATCTCCCTACTAAATTCTGACCAAAACAAATCCTTTGCCTGGTTTTCATGTCCAATCTCCTTCATCAGAATTAGATAATCCACCACTTCAGTAAACTGACTACATAACTTTTTAAAGTCCACCATATTCAAAACATCATATTTAGCTTTCCATTTTCTGACAATTTTGTTAAGTTCTACCATAGTCTACCTAAAACCCTATCTATCAACCATCTCCTTTGACAATTTAAACCAGTCCCACTTCTTATAAACTTCCATTTCAATAACCTCCGATTCAACCTCTCTATCAACAATAAAGAACCTAACCTGCTTCACCATGCACAAATGTGAAGCCCCATTTAAAAGCAGCAGCAGCTTCATAAAAATTTAGAGACCATTTAACTTCTTCCCCATTATCTTGGGCCCATCCCAAGAAACAATCCTGACAGAAGCATTGACAGGAAGCAAAAAACCAGATCCAGAAGAAGAACACATTTCAAATGTATAAGATTAAACAGTTAAAATAAGATAAGTGTTTGATAAATAAGCCTCTTGCAGGCTAAGATAGTCCAGATACTAAGTATGATCAACTTTAAACCAGAAAATTTGAACACCATGTTGGGATCCACCAATGTAGAAAGACTCTTACAGTTGCCTAGCTGTAAGCAGAATCCAAGTGAGTTGGGTAAGCCAAAGAAGACCCTGTCCCTTTAAGTATATAGAAAGTTCACAATTAAGTAAGCTATAATCTCTACTTGATAAGAAATAACCAATAAACTATTTTTTATTAACAGTGTTGAGATGTAGAAGCAGTGTTTTTAATAATGAGGTTGAAAAACACAACAGACAAGCTGTATTTAGAGAAGTTATTTAAATGATTGAAAAATATGTTTTTATGAAGCTTTTATTTTTATAGGATATAGTTGTTAAATTAAAGTCCCTGATGATGAGACCTTTATAATGGTACCCTATAGGTTATTATTTATGATGATGAGTGAAATTAATCAATTGTTATGTAAAAGTGTTATATTTATAAGGGTATTACAATTTTATAATTTGTTATGAAAATACTAAATGATTATTTTAATATGTTTTTTTGTGATTGGCTCTCAGATACTATGACTGTCTATCTTTTTTTATATAATTTCAAGTCTAAATACTTTATATGCATAGTATGTCATGTGCCCTACTTTTTCTAACCAGAGAATTCTGGAGCTTTTCCAGATCTTGTCCAGAGATCACTGGAGTTTGTATGGAGCTTGTTTGGAGCATTCAGGAGCCCATAAGGACTTCTGGACTCAATTAAAACCTTTAAAATATCAATGAAAAGTCTAAAAAAATTAAAGATGATAGAGCTACTTCTCCTTTCTAATTCATTTTAATTTTTGTAAACTGCGCAGCCCAATTCACCTAGTAAAAAATTTTCAAATTTAAGTAAATTATGAAAAATCAAATATAACCAAAAATTTGTTATTAAATTATTAAAAATTGTAGGAAAACATTAAAAATTTTAAAAAAATTTCAAAAGATTCTTGAGATTCCTGACTTTAACTTCCATGTACTTTTAAACCTATTATTGCATTTCCTGTGCAGTAATTATTTGTTAAATCTTGACCTGCAAAATTTACCCTTTTTAACCACTTTCATTATTCAACTTTTTTAATATAACCATTTAAAAATTAGATTGGACTTTCTAATCTCAGTAATAGACCCCCAGAAATCTTTTACAATAAACTTAAGTGCCCTAATAAACTTTAGAATACCACACCATGACAACAGCATTACCCTGCCTTTTAACTTGCTGTTGCACTGTGTTACTTTGCTTCAAATGGAAATGTTGCTTCTGTAAGTCTTTTGGATAATCTCTTTACCATAGGATATGGTACCGTCATATTATACACCAAGACCTGTATGATTTCTATCCTTTCTTTCAAGTCTAAAACACTTGCTTGGCCAACCTGTGAGAATATGTAGTACTTCTCTCATGTTTGTTCCTCTTCTAATTTACTGTTCTCCTGTCCAATATGTCATGTAAAATTTATTTGATACTCTACATTATCACGTTATTTTTTTTCTAGTTTTCTTCATGTGTGTGTGCTATTCAATCTTAAACCCATACTGTCATTGAGGAAATCTACTTATTTAGAGCTGATGATGTGTCTCATTTTTCCCATCTCTGTTATTTTTTCTAAAAGATATTTAATACTTTTATAGGTTAGCATTATTTGTAGCTTCTTTTATTCTCTATCTATTTTGTTTTACTCATATTTGTGATACTAGGTATATTGTAGAGATCACTACTTGGGAGAGTTTTTAAGCGACATTCACTAATAGGGCAATTATTTAATTTGTAAAAGGTTCTTTTATTATTACTTGTAATTCATCTCTGATTTTTTTGCTCAAAGAAATTTTATTACCTTTATAGGTATATTTAAGATATCACTACTTGGGAGAGTTGTTGGGCACTGTTCACTAATAGGGAAGTTATTTTATTTGTAAAAGGTTTTTCAGGTTATGGGCCCAGTCCAACATTGAATGTCATCTGAAGATAAATTTGATCTTCCTTCACTAATTCCCACTGACAATCAATCTAAACTTTCCACTGAGACCATTTGCCCTTTATCACCCAACATTAAGCAATCTTCAGACAATTCTTCCAATGACTCCTCCCAAAATATACCAATTCTTTCTTCTGATAATTTCCATGAGTGGAGAATCAGGATGCTTTCCCACCTGAATCAACACAAATTAAATTCCCTTGTTCTAGGCAAAGAACTTTTCCCAGATGAGAATGCCTCTCAAGTCTTAAAAGATGAATTTCAACCCAAAGTTGACAAAGCCACCAACATCTTTATTTTTAAGATAGATGCTAGATATTTAGCAGATTTTTTTACTGAAAAAGATATCAAGAATCCATAGTTAATTTGGTCAAAACTATCAAAGCAATATGTGGCAGATGACACTTCTAACAGGGCTTCTATATTCTCTCAATATCATGATGTGAAATGTCAGAAAAAAGGGTGTTAAAGTTTCTGTCAATGAAATACATACAAGAATTAATAAATGAGGAGCCGTTAGAGTTTCTGTTGAAGGAGAAATCAAATCTCATTGTATCTTACAACTGTAACCCAACTCTTATCAGAATCATAAAGCATTAGTTCTGCATTCAATCAAAGTCTCTCATCAGAACCTTACAGTACATAATTTACTGTCTTGTTTGGCACAATTAGAAATTGAAGTCAAACACAATGTTGATGAAAATTCAGCTCTTGTTTACACAGTCAAAAACTCTGAAAAACTGAAATGGCCAGTTTGTTGTAATGGGAAACATAACCCTAAAACAAAACACAGTGAAGAAAATTGTTTTGAGCCTCACCCAGAAAAAATAGGAGTTGCTCCATTTCACAGAATGTCTCAGCTACCAATCCAGAAACTCATGCTAATATCAGTTATGGACTGACCAACATCTTCAAAGCGAGCTTGTCTTCTTCAGCTGGTAATCTTTTTATCTTCAATAGCAGTGCAACCATTCATATGTTTTGACACTGTAAACACTTCAAGGACTACCAGCTCAGTTGAAAGCCCATAAATCCTGATAATGGTTCTGTAATCTACAGCCAAGGCATAGGCTCTATTGATCTCATGACAATACGTAAATCCATTACATTGAGTAGGCGTCTTCATGTTCCTGTGAAAAATTAAAATATTGTAGGAATCGGCCCCTTTATTTCTCAAGGCTGTAATCAAGTCACCAAACACAATGTAAAATTCTTAATTCTCAAAAATGATGACATTATTCTTGACGGAAGTTGGTATCCATGTGAAGGACTTATAGCTCTTAATGCTAAGTTTGGTAAGTCTTTTAGTGTTTCTTTTAAATATTTCTTATCTTCTAACTCAAAATCTTTATGGAATAACAAGTTAGGCCACACAAACAAAGCATATTTGAATAAGCTCAAAAATATTCTTGGTTTCACTTTCAACAATGACTTTAGCCTTTGTGAGCCTTTTGTTGATGCAAAGAATCATAACTTCCCTTTCTCTGGTGCAATCCCAAGAGGTTCTTGCTTCCTTGAATATCTACACTGTGATTTAAGTGGAAAAATAACTCCACCCTCTTTAGGAGGTTCATTTTACAAATTTAAGATTACCAATTCTTTTACCTCCTACTTATTTGTTTTTATCATAGAAAGAAAATCTGATACCTTTAATAATTTCTTGAAATTTCTAAATCAGATTGAAAATGCATCCTCTCTAAAAGTTGCCAATTTTGTTTACAAAAATGGAACAGAACTTTTTAATAAGTGTTTTCATGACTTAAGTGCTAAAAACAGTTTTAGAATAATAACCACCTCACCTTATACCCCACAAAAAAATCCTATTTCAGAGAGGGAGAATTGAATTACTACAGAAATGGCAAAGGCACTACTAGTCCATGCAAGAATGCCTGTTGAGTTCTGGGGGGAAGCATTCAACACTTATGTCTACATAGAGAACTACTTAACATTTTCTTCAATAAAATTTCTTAAACCATAAAAGAAACGTTTCAATAAAGCTTCAAAACTTATACATATGAGAAATTTTGGTTGTGCTGCAAACACACTTATTAATAAAAAATTAAGAAGAGGAAATTTTCACCAAATTCTATCAAATTTTTTTTCTTGGTTATTCAGAAGATTCCAGTTCCTATCATTTATTAAGACTTGAAAATAAACAAATCATATATTTTCATAGTGTTATTTTTGATGAATTCAATTTTCCTTTATCTAAAAAAGATGATAAAGAGATCCAGATGACAGATCTTTTTACAAAATTCATTGATTTTGATGTTACCTTGGATTCCTCTCCTAACCCCCCTTCTGACTCATAAACTAGTGTTGTCAATGACTCACCAGGAGCTTCAAAAATATTGAAGACCTAAATGTTTACTATGACCAAACATTGCACAATAGTAAATTTTGGGAATATAAGCTCACATCTAACAGGGCCCCCAAAGACATAAGCTCCAATATAGACACTAAGGATATCATTGAGAACCCAAGGACACAAAAAAGATGTAATCTAAATTCAGCTTCATTAATCAATGAGTACCTCTGTTTCATGACCTCACTCTCATCACCTTCCCAACAGGACTTTACATAAAATTCTATGTTTTCTGATCCACTCATGGGTATAAATTATTTTTAAAAATTCTCTCCTACCAGAAGATTAACTACGCTATGTTTTTTTATAAGTATTTCCAACAGTAAAAATTGGAATTTCATCCATATATATGTAAAAGGTGCTTTTCTTCATGGGAAGCCTGACAAAGAGGTTTTCATAAACTTCCCTCTTGGAATGAGGAAACTGGGAAATTTTATCAACCCTGTGCTCTTATTAAAACACTCTACCTATGGATTGAAGCAAGCCTCATTTTGTTAATATAATGAACTATTGCAATTTTTCTACACAGTTATCTTCTATCCATCATCTTCCAATCCTTGTTTATTCATACATGAAATTTTTTCCAAACCATGTTTTGTTCATTTTCATGTTGAAAATTTGTCAATTTCTGGTAAAGATGTTTCTTGGTTCAATGATGCAATATCATTGCATTTTGAAATGAAGGATTTGGGAAAAGTAAATTTTATTCTTGGAAAGTGTGTCACAAGATATTGTCAATCCGAAACTCTTTCCCTTTTCCAGGATCAAGAAATTAGGGATTTATTAAATTCCTATGTAATGCAAGACTGTAAACCAATTTCAACTCCAATTATTATGAACACACAACTTTAAGAAGCTACTGAGGAGGAAATTGAATACTTCAACAGACTAAAAATAAATTACCAACAAGCAGTGGGTTGCCTCAGTTATATCTCATAAGTTACACCTCCAGATATTGCTTTTGCAAACAGTCAACTAGCGCAACATTTCAATTCCCCAGGTATCAAACACTGGATTGCATTTAAAAGAGTTCTGAAATATTTGAGAGGCACTATTAATATTTCACTTAAATTCAAAGCTTTTAATAATTTCTCTAATTAAGGGAGCCTCAGTTACTCAATGCCCAAAGATTTTGTCAATGCTGATTGGGCAGGATGTTGGGACACTTGTAGATCATCCACTGGCTATTTCTTCACAATTAAAATCACAGAAGTCAGTTGGAACTGTAAAAATCAACCCACTGTTGCTCTAAGAACTTCATAATCCAAGAGAAAAGCTACTGTAGATGCTAGTCAAGAAGCCATTTGGATGAAACATCTGCTGATTGACTTGGGGTATAACTGTAAATCTTCATCTACACTTTTCTCAGATAATCAAGGGAGCATTGCATTGTGCAGAATCCGTGTTTTTCATTCAAGGACAAAGTATATCAAAATTATATTCCATTGGATCAGAGAAAAAATCATGAATGGTAAAATTGATCTCCAATATATTCCTACAACTGACATGGTTGCAGATATATTTACAAAAGTTCTCAGCAAGGAAATATTTGTTAAATTCACTAAAAAAATTGGATTAATGGATAATATTGATAGCAAGGAGGGATGTGAGAATATGTAGTACTTCTCTCATTTTTTTTCCTCTTCTAATTTAGTGTCCTCATTTCCAATATGTCATGTAAAAGCTATTTGATACTCTACATTATTACATTATTTTTTTCTAGTTATCTTCATGTGTGTGTGCTATTCAATCTTAAACCCATACTGTCATTGAGTAAATCTACTTATATAGAGTTTATTGTGTGTCTCATTTTTCCCATCTATGTTATTTTCACTCAAAGACATTTTATTACCTTTATAGGTTAGCATTATTTGGAGTTTTTTTTTTCTCTATCTATTTTGTTTTACTCATATTTGTGATCCTAGGTATATTGCAGAGATCACTACTTGGGAGAGTTTTTGGGTGCCATTCACTAATAGGGTGGTTATTTTATATGTAAAATGCTCTTTTATTATTACTTGCAATTCATATCTGTTATTTTAACTCAAAGACATTTTATTACCTTTATGCGTATATTGCAGAGATCACTACTTGGGAGCGTTTTTGGGCACCATTCATCATAGGGCAGTTATTTTTTTTGTAAAATGTTTTTTAAAACTCCACAACATCAACTTGAATACTCTCAAGTAATGAAAGCTGAAGGTTTCCCTGGATCTGTAGGTTTTTTTGATGTTGAAGCTATACCATTGAGCCAAAAGCCTGATCATGATTGCAACCATTATTTTGATGACAAAAAAAGTTTTCTTTAAAATTCTCTCAAATTTCTCTTCATTCATGTACTAAATTTTTATCTTCTTTCTAGATACTCTATTTATCTTCAACTTGTATATGATGTCAATAAAAATTTTATTGCTTTTCATAGTGGCTGCCCTGGCTCATGCCTTGAATCTTCTGTCTTCCAAAAAATGAGGATTTCTCAAAATTTTGACTCATACTTTGATGAATTTCAGTACCTCCTTGAAGACTAAGCATATGTAAGAGGAAAGTATAATATACCTGCTTTCCAAGGTGAAACTTTAGAATATGACCCAAAAACAACTTTTAATTATAATCTTGCACTATCAAGAGTAAAAATTGAACATGCTATTGGTATTTTAAAGGAAGATTTTCTAGTCTCCATGAACTCAGAATCTAATTGCATAAAAAATTTGGAAATCAAAACTGCAAATCATTGGATAATGACTTGAAATATACTCCACAATATCCTAGTTGATTCAAAAGATGAGTGGAATGATATTTATGAAGAAGAGGATCCCAAAAATTTACCATTTCTCCCCTCCCTTGAATTGAAAAACACTTTTTCCACTGGCATATGTTCTTTCATTATGCCCACCACCCTCCAACATTTTGAAACACAACCCTTTTAATTTTTTTTCATAATCTCAAAATGTTAAACTTGTCTGCTTTATTCACTTGGGTTAGTTTTTTTTTTGCATATTCATTTTTATTTTGAATTTACAGTAAATGTCTCTTTTTTGAATGTCTCATTTGTTTTCATTCACCAGCTCAACATGGAAGTGCATATTTTCTGCAACCACATAATTTTTCAATGTTTCTTTTTTTTATTTATCCCTCATATCCATTTTCTCCTCTCCTCAAGTATCCCTCAAACAATTTGATTTCACTTATTTTCTCATCTAATCTCCATGTAAGTCATTTTATTGATTTTTTGTTTACTACTTTTCATTTCCCACAAATGGGTTTGAATTTGGTTCAGTGATTGCTAAGATTTTGACCTTTAAAGTTGAGACTTTTTTTCCAAATTTCACTTAATTTATGTTATGTTTTTATACTGCATAATTAGAGAATAAGGCTTCTGAAACTCTTATCTGATATTTATCTAGGCTTTTATCTTCATCTTGTTTGAATTTTCATCATCAATTTTCAGGTTTTTGTGAGATTTTGAAAAGCAGAGTCAGAATTAGGGTTAGGTTTATTCAAATATTATGTTCTTTTAGCTAAATATTTTTATGAAGCCTATATTTCATTTCCCTTTAATGGATATGAATTTGGCTCAGTGGCTTCTGAGAAATCAACCTTTAAACTTGAGCCTTTTTTCCAAATTTTACTTAATTTATTTCATGTTTTTATATTGCATAATTAGAGAATAAGGCGTCTGAAACACTAATCATATGATAATCTAGGTTTTTATCTCCTAAAGCTTATGATTACTGAATTATTTTCAGGCCAATTGCTTTAAAAAATTTTATATTTGTGGATTTAGATCTAATCATAATCCAGCCAAGAAATCTGGACTTCCCAATTGGATAGATATGTAATGGGTTGAACTAAGTAATTATTATGTATTTTATTGTAATTTTATCATCAACTATGGAGGATTTAGTAGCCATAGCCATGTTTACAAAACCAATCATAATATGCTTAATTTTTGGCTTCTCTGCTATATCAATCCTATTACTGGAAGACTGATCCATTCACCTGCTAAAATCAAAGGCCATGGACTATACTTTTCAGATCATAAATGTATCATGAAATTTAGATTAGGAAACAGGATTATGGAAGTAATTTGGAATTCTTAAAGAGATTATAATCAAACTACTAAAGCACCTCCTGGATTGGAATCTTGCAAAACTTTTACTCATTTTGGATGTTCTTTTCAGATCAATCAAATTTTGATAAAATGGGTAAGTAAGATAAAGAATGAAGAGTAAATGGATACTAAAAACTTAGGTGGTATCAAAGTTGACAAATCTGCAATTAAATTAATTGCAGATAAAAATACTTATACTCAAATTATCTTCTGCAATTATTTTTGATAATAATTGGGTTATTAGACATTTTACATGTCAAATTTTACCACTTATCCAAAAATTTTCTACACAATTTTTCATAACCACATATTGGACATCTTTCTGTCATAACCACATCTTGGACTACTTTCATTCATAAAAACATCTTTGACTATTCTCTGGATATGCCTTCTACCTTTCTGTGCACTCCCATTCTCATCTCATACTGTCTATTCTCTCTATTCAGAACACCTCTCAATCTCATCCGTTTGTTTCTTCTCCTTTTCATCTTCAAATATCTTAACATGCCTTGTTGTAATAGATCTTCTCAAAGGCAGCCTTCCCCAAGTTGTTCTTCAAATTGCACTACTCCCTCTTTCCCCCACTTAGCTGAGAAATCAAAGACCGTTCAACTTAAACAAGATTATCATCTCATTCTTATCAACTGGCTGAAAACTAAATTTAACTATGATTCTTATTTTGGTTCTGAAAACTCAACTAAAGTATGAAAGCCCCCCCATCAAATTTTAATGGTTATCTACTAATGGCCAATGAATTATGAAATAAGACCAAGGGAAGGATAGATCATTTAACTAAATAGATGTCTGAACGTTTTGAGAATTAAAGAGTCAAATACAAGAAGTAAAATATTCTTTCATCTTCCACTGGTTTTGGTATTACCAACATCGATATTAGTAAGGGCATACAATCCATAGATGATAAACTTGTATATTTATGTCCTTACTTTAAAGAGATGGATTTTTTTTTGGAGAGTGAGCTAATGTTAATCCTGCAAACATGTTGGATGGTGAAGATGCTATCTCCAAACATGATGTCAAAAGAAATCCTTTTCCTTCTTCTTCTACTCAAGCCTCCCCTCATTTAACTTCAACAAATCAAGATATCTTTTCAATACATCCTTATGGTGATATAAACCAACCTGATCTAACTCAAGTATGTTTTTCCGTTTATCTTACCGATCCTTTTTTTTATTTACATTTTTGTATTTTTAAAAAGGCTGAAGAACAAAAGCAGGAGCCACAATCAACTGAGTCAGAAGCCAGCAACAACAATGAGGAGTAAAATTTGACCTCAAAAAAAAAGTAAAGGGCTTCAAGTAGTCAAAATCTCCACTCTCAAAGAAGAAGAAAAAGTGATACTTCATCTCAAACCCCTTTTTCTTTTATCAAAGAATTTTTGGAGAAACTTGATGCTGGTAAGTAATACCATACCTCTAAATACTTTACTCTGCTTTTCTCCTACTTTTTGTTAATATTTATTATCACTCTAGAACAAGTGGAAGTTACTAAAGAGACTCTAAAGTTTGAAAAGCAAAAAATATGAGCTCTCTTTAAGGAGGGATGATAGGGCACAAGACTTGGAGGAGAGGAAGTACCAGCTCTCTTTATGGAAGTATGACAGGGCACAAGACTTGGAGGAGAGGAAGTATGAGCTCTCTTTACAGAAGGATGATAGAGCACAAAACTTGGAGGAGAAGAAATTTGAGCTAACTCTTAGTATAGAAAAAAAAAGAAAGAGGAGAAAACACTAGAGCATCAAAACTTAATAGAAAAGATGAAATTTAAGCATGATATTGAAGAAAATTCAAAGAAGATGTTTTTTTAGTGGAATGTGTTAAATCCAATAAATCTTATGAGGAAATAGAATGTCTAGTGAAATTTGTTAATGACTAGTTTATTTTATTTCTTTCATACTTCAACTATTCATAATTATTTTTACATAAAATTTTACAATAATTTCCTGTATTTTATTACTTTATCCATCATTAGTTGGATTAATGTAATTTAATTATAAAAATTCTTTTTTAAATAAAATTTTCAAGTCTCATTTGAAAATTTGCTGATCCCCCCCCCCTGCATTTTTTTGGAGTAAGGGGTGGGTATCTGTCAGCCTAGGTATCTCCAGTACTGGGTAATTCTTATGTTTAAAATAAGATAACCTTAATTACATTAAGATTATAACTTAAAATAAGGTTAAAATACTTATATATATGGTTATAATACATATATATATAATTATTACACTATTATATGACTTATAGTAGTTTAAATAGATTATCCATAGCCTAATAATACTTATTAAGGTTTTAATGGAGTCATAATATACTTATCTTGAGTGATATTAAGTAATTATAGACATACATAAGCTTATATGTAGTTATATTATGTATATTTAGGTCTATATGTGGGTTTTAACCTCTTAATAGCCTATAACCTTTATTTTTCTGCTTTTTTAGGTCATATGGAAGTATTAAGTGGACTCACAATTGCTACACAAGCATATACACCTTTTTCAGGCGCATATATCCTGTTTGGACAACTTAATCTGCTTTGATGGATTTTCACAGATTTATGGGTTGGGATATCATTACTGGGTTAATATGGATGCTTGGGGATGTTATTGGGAGATTTTAAAGTTAATTTGTTTCTTTATGTGTTTTGGGTCTCATTATATACTCTTTGGATGAGTTATTTTACCTGTTTCTTTATGGTATCAGCTTTTATCTGTTTATTCTATGTATGGTATGGGTCGGTGGTATCATTAATTGTGATGTAGGGTCCTTACTGGAGGTCTGAGTGTTTAAACTGCTTGAATTGGACGCCATGGGGAGGTTGTGGGCCCTCAAAGTGCTTTAATTTCTGAGGATAGCATTGACATCATCTGGATTGAAGGTCTGTGCACTCCAGTGAATTTTAGTATAAGTAAGGGAGGATTTGATGGGTTATTGGACATCACTTACTTACTACACTTCAAATAAATATTATAAAACATTTATTATCATATATAACATATTTTAAAGCATTTATAAATTGATATTATCTTTAAATGAGCTATAACTATATTTTATTGATCTATTTTTCACCACTAGCATGCATATAAATCCAGGTAATGTGAGTTTTATTGGGAATAACTATTTTATTAGTTTTCTCCTGAGGTTTAATCACTAAATAATTTAACAATAAGTAGTAGGATCATTAATATATACTATTAAATCATACTTAAATACTAGCACACACTGAAAATTGGGGATCTTTCCTTAGTTATTACTTATTATTTAGTATAAGCCTTAGGACATAATTTTTACTCTAGTATATCTCAAACAAACCAAATATTTGGGTCTTCAGCACATTAGTGGGTCATCATAACTCATTTATTGCGGAAAAGAATCCTTATAATAATTTTACTAATTTTTTATAATAAAAATTAGGTATTTACAGTAGTAACTGTACCCAACATAAACCCAATTTCATGTGGTATTTGGTCACCAATATAACACCCAATTAAATTGGTATTTGGTTAAAGCTTGGTAAGTTAATTATTCACCCTTATAAAGGTCTAGTTAAACTTATTATTTTATTTTTAACATATTTTTTCAAATTTTTCTTATATTTTATTTAAATAAATAAAGATATAAATTCAGGGTAAGCTCCAGTGCTTTTATTGGTAATTGTATTGCTACTATTTTTTGTCTACCAATTACCATAAAGGTTTTCCCTTTTGTAGATGTGAAAATTTTTTATTTAAGACACAATGAGTGCTCCATAGGAAATTGTAAGTGAAAAACTTGCTTATAACACCAGGTCTAAAGCTAAAAACATTGCTCCAGGACATAACCATGGAGGGTCAATCCTACTCACAACCAGAGTCTATGAGTATAGGGGAAAAGGAAGCCCTTATAAAAAATATAACAATAAAAAAGACTTCACCTCCTCTGCAGGATCAACTTTCCCATCTGGCCAGGCAGGTTCTGAAACTAGAGTAATCAAATTCTACCATGCTAAAGGAGGTAAAGAAGTTGCAAAACAACTGCAAGGTGGGGTTCCAACAAATGAATCAAACATTGGAAGATTTAAATGTAGGGAAGCCATTCCAACAACCCCCTACCCAGGGAGGGTCACATCATTCCCAGAAAAAAATCTTGGTAGAGAAATGGAAGTGGGATTAGTTCCATCAGCAGTGGTCCAGCCACAATTGCAACAGGGATCATCCAATCATAATATCACCCAAAAAATTTGTATTCCTTATTGGTAAGAAAACCAAAGCCATTTTATATAGTTTTATTATGAGATCGGATAGTTAATTAAAGTTTTCATCTTTTGAACCATTAAAAGAATAATTTTCATAAATAAATTGAGGTTTAAAAGAATTACTGATAACTGCTTTAATTTCATTGTCTCCTGATTCAGTTAAATATTTCAAATCTTCAGATAACTCATTTTGATAAGAATTTTTTTGATCCACTTTATTTTTATAATACTTGATATTTGATATATGGCCAAATAAAAAATCCAAATGAATTTAATTTTTTAAATTTCTTTTATTCTGCTGAGTTTGATCATCATTATTTTTTTGATATTTTGGATGATGATTGAAATGAAGTTGAATTTGAAAAAGATGATAAAGATGATAAAGAGGATGATGATAGAGAAGTAAGAGGTGATTTTGACAAAATCAATTTTTTTTTCTGAGCAAAAATAAATGGCAAAAAAATAAAACTCACAAAATCTAGTTTTTTTATTCAACCTTAAGAACTTTATTGATAAAAATTAATCCAAATAATTGTTTTTTGAAAAGAAATCAATTAATAAAACTGTCCTTGAAAAATAAATTGAATTAAAATAAAATCAAAACAAACATCAGTAAAATTATTTGCCAAAAAATGAATTTTACAGTTATTTGATGTTAGATATACCACCAAAAATCCTTGAAAAAAATGATTAAAAAAATTATAATCAAAAAATTAAGCCAAAAAAAAAATTTGTATCAGAAAAGTATTTTCCAAAAATAAAAATCAAAATTATAAACACATTAAATTTATTTTTTGTTTCAGCTTGAACTGTAAAAAAAATTTTTTTTTTATAATATTCTGTAAAAAATAAACAAAAAAAATACAAAATAATGTAATTTTTCTTTTACATACACCCATATTGCCCTTCCTTGTCTGCCTCAGTTAACTCTTTTTGGTGTCCTCAAACCCCCCCTCCCCCTTCTCCTCCATTTTCACCAGGCTCTCCCCCATTTTCCCCCCATTAAGCCATCTCAAAAGACTCCCCCTCCCCCCCTCTCCCCTCCACCACATCCCCCCCTCCCCCCTTTCCTATCATCTTACTTCCTCCCCCCTTTAATAGCTAAACAAATGGTATAGCAATTTGTTAGCTAATAGGTAGAGTGTTGAGGTGAGGTGAGAGGGGAGGGGAGAGGGGGGAGAGTTGAGAGGTGACCTGAAGGGGGCAAAGGAGGGAAAAGGGGGGCTGAAGGGAGGAAAAAGAGCGCATAAAGGTTAGAAAGGTGAGGAAGAGAATAAGGGGGGAAAGGAAGGATTGATACAGTCAAGAAGGGGGGAAAGGTGGGAAAAAGAGAAGGAAAAGAGAGAAAAGAGGGAGAGAAAAAAATAAAAAAAACTATTTTAACCTTGAAAAAAAATAAATGAAGCACTTACAAAAAAAACAAAACAAAAACAAAAACAAAAACAAAAACAAAAACAAAAACAAAAACAAAAACAAAAACAAAAACAAAAACAAAAACAAAAACAAAAACAAAAACAAAAACAAAAACAAAAACAAAAACAAAAACAAAAACAAAAACAAAAACAAAAACAAAAACAAAAACAAAAACAAAAACAAAAACAAAAACAAAAACAAAAACAAAAACAAAAACAAAAAACAAAAAAAAATAAAAATAAAAAAAATAAAAATCATGATTAGCATATAAAAAATCAATAAAAATGAAAAAAATGACTTACCTTGTGAGATGAGTTAAAAAAATGCAACCAAAATATTTGAGGGATGTTTGAGAAAAGGAGGAAAAGGATATGAGTGTAGAATGAAAAAAATAAACACTGAAAAATTATGTGATTTCAGAAAATATGCAATGTCATGATGAGCTGGTGAAAGAAAACCAATGAGCCATCCAAAAAAGAGATATTCACCATAAATTCCAAAAAAAAAATTAATATGCAACAAAAAAAAATACTATGCCAAGTGAATAAATTATACAAAGTGGACCTTTGGAGAGTATGAAAACAAAAAATTAAAAGGGTTGTGTGTCAAAATGGTGGAGGTTGATTAGCATAATGACAGAGCATATGCTGGTTGAATGAATGTTTTGTGATTCAAGGAAGGGGAGAGCTGGCGCTGGTTCAGGATCCTGTTCTTCATAAAGATCATTTCACTCATCCTTTAAATCAGCTAGGATAATGTGGAGTATAATGCATTTCATGATTCAATGATTTGCAGTTTTGATCTCCAATTTTTTTTGAAATTGGATTCTGAGTTCCTGGAAACTAGAAAATCTTCCCTTTAAAATACCAATAGCATGTTCAATATGCACTCGTTATTGGGCAAGGTGATAATTAAAGGTGGTTTTGGGGTCATTTTCTAAAGTCGCCTCATGGAAAAAAGGTATAATTTACTTTCCACTTGCATATGCTGAGTCTGCAAGGAGGTACTGAGATTCGTCAAAGTATGAGTCAGGACTTTGAGAAATCCTCATTCTTTGGAAGAAGAAAGAGTCATGACATGAGCCAGGGCAGCCACTATAAAAAGCAATAAAGTTTTTTTTGAGATCACAGAAAAGTTGAACAGCAATAGAGTATCTACAAAAAAGATAAAAAGTTATTTTATGAAAGATGTGAAATTGGAGAACATTTTAAGATAACCTTCTTTTGAAATCAAAATAATTGTTGCAACCATGAGCAGGCTTTTGACTCAAAGGTATAGTTGTTCAATCAACAAAACCTACAAATACAGGGAGACCTTTGGCTTGCATTACTTTAGAGTATTCAAGTTGCTTTTGTGGAGTTGGACAAGCAAGTGTTTGAGACTTGAGGGAAAGGATAGCAATCATACAGCGCATGGTGTATAATATCACTGTACCATATCCTATGTTAAAAATATTATCCAAACATCTTACAGCAGCACTATTTCCGTTTGTGCCAAAGTGACATAGTGCAACAGCAAGTTGAATAGCAGAATAACACTGTTTATTTTGAGAATTTTTATGAAAGATAGGATGTTCGGAGATGAGTTGATAAAGTTTGAAGAAAAAATTGGGAGAATTTTAAAATAGTTGAGGAATGTTGAGAATGGAGAAGAGATCATGTCTGGGATCATGATGAAGATTTGGCCCCCTTGGGTTTGTGTAATGCTTTTTGGAAAGAAAAGACATATAGGTTAAAGCATCTTCCAAATCAGAGTCAGATTTATAGTAAAGAGCTAAAATTAAAGTGATAGCATTCATAGTTGAGTGAAGGAGCTGCCTAGTAGAGAGGTGTTCCATAGTTGTTGTTGGAAGGCTCATGTGATGAGGGAAGTGGGAATTCACTGCCAAATGTGCAGTTGGGGTGTATAGATAGAAAAAAACCTTAAGTTTTTGCCACCAAAATTAAGTAGCGTAGAGTGAGGAAAGACTTAAGGATGTAATCAGCAATTATATGTCATGTGACTTATTTAAAAATCAATTATGGATGTGATGAGTTTGGGATCAAGAATCAGGAACAGAAATTGGGGTATAAGAGGTGGGATAATGCATTATCGTGGACTCTTAATCCACTAGCCCTGGGGCTAGTGGATAAGAATCTTCTGCAATTAAAAATGTCTGATCCCTGGAAAACAAATTCTTAATCCCTAATTTCAGATCCCTCAACTTTGATATCTCTTATTATGGAGAGGTTTTAAATATGGTAATTAAAGGATTACCAAATTTTTATTTTTTTTCTAAAATTTTTAATATATCAGTTATTAAAGATAATCAATCAAATTAAGTATTGTACCATTGAGCCCTTGTGCTGTATAAAGGTTTTCATTCAATTATATTCAATGAATAAGTTCATATTAGGGGGTATCAATGTTCAGGGATCAGAAATTAAATTAATTGCGGATAAAAATCCTTATACCCCAATTATCTTCCGCAATTATTTTTGCTAATAATTGGGTTATTAGACACTTTATGTGTCAATGTTCACCTCTTATCTGACATTTTTCTACTCAATTTTTCATAACCACAACTTGGCCATCTACCCTTTGTTACCTTGTCAAGTCTGTTTGCTTGTCTACGCTCACCCCCAGCTCTCAACAACATTTTTTTTTGCTT
This sequence comes from Hemileia vastatrix, assembly GCA_030280995.1. Lineage (NCBI taxonomy): Eukaryota > Fungi > Basidiomycota > Pucciniomycetes > Pucciniales > Zaghouaniaceae > Hemileia > Hemileia vastatrix. Next base: position 11,611,729 of record JASXTE010000012.1, read on the forward strand.
TCATTTCTGCTGGAGTTCATACACCTATCTCTCATTGGCCTTTCATCTCCTTGGTTTTCTCAGTGGCAACTTCCTCCAAGAAAAATTTAAAAAATATGGGCTTAGCCAATTTTTCAAGTGTTAAAAGTGACTTATGCAAATTTTTAAGTGTTTCAATCAACTTAGACAAATTTCCGAGTGGTGAGAGTGAATCACACAAAGTTTTGAGTGTTGCAAGTGACTTAGACACATTTCTGAGTGGTGAGAGTGAATCACACAGATTTTTGAGTGTTGCAAGTGACTTAGACACATTTCCAAGTGGTGAGAGTGAATCAGACAAATTTTTGAGTGTTGCTAGTGACTTAGACACATTTATGAGTGGTGAGGGTGACTCAGACAAATTTTTGAGTGTTGCAATTTACTTAGACAAATTTTTGAGTGGTGAAAGTGACTTAGACAAATGTTTGAGTGTTGTGAGTGACTTGGACAAATTTACAAATGGTGAGGGTGGCTCAGACAAATGTTTGAGTGTTGTGAGTGACTTGGAAAAATTTACAAATGGTGAGGGTGACTCAGACAAATGTTTGAGTGTTGTGAGTGACTTAGAAAAATTTACGAGTGGTGAGGGTGACTTGGATTAATCTTTGAGTGAGGTGTGCAGATAAAAATTTTATTTTAGGCTTAATAACAGAAATGTAGGTGTGTTATGCTCCAGAAAGACATAAGGTTAGGATATGTGATTTGAAACCATGTGAATTGCTCATGGATGTGATGAGTTTGGGATCAGAAATTAGGAATGGAAATTGGGGTATAAGAAGTGGGATAATGTATTATTGTGCATTCCTTATCAACTAGCCCCAGGGCTAATGTATAAGAATCTTCCGCAATTAATAATGTCGGATCCAGGAAAAAAAATCCTGATCCCTAATTGCGGATCCCTGAACATTGATACCCCCTAATGCCATTCTTGTCATATGTTTTATTTGACTTTGATCATGAAATCATTGACAGATAGTATTTGGGATTACTTTACTTGGTTTATTATCTTTTTTAATTGATTTACTTAATTACTTGTGAAATAAAATGAAAATTTGGTAATCCTTACCCCCTTCCAGAGTTAATTGTAGAGGGGGAGGTATTGCCATATTTTCAAATAAGAGGTTTAAATTTCTTGACTTGAAAAAAATTTAGAATGAAATATGAATGAAAAAAATAAAAAAAAACTAGTCATCTAGCATTTTCACTAAGCAGCGCATTTCCTCAGCAGATTTTTTATCTTCAATATATTTTATCAAGAAAACTTTCTAACAAAATTTGGAATGAAATATGAACAAAATAAAAAAAACTAGTCATCAAACATTTTCATTAAGAATTCAATTTCCACAACAGATTTATTAGCTTTAACACATTCTATCAAGAAAATATTCTTTTTTGAACAATCTTCAAGTTGATACTTGAGTTTCCTTTGATCCAATAGGAAAGTGTACTCAAGAGCCTTCTCTGCTTTCTTTATCTTGAATTTCTTCTCCTCCAAGTCATGTGCTCTCTCATCCCTCTTTAAAGAAAGCTCAAATTTCTTCTCCTATTCCAGCTTCAGACTCGCTTGCTTGAGGATCCTTGTTTCATTCATTAGCCTTTTTAGAAATAAAAAAAATAAAACAACTAGACAAGAAATAAAAGCTCACTGGAGTGAGATCAGGTTGGTTGATATTTCCATAAGGATCTATTGAAAAGATATCTTGATTGGTGGAAGTCAAATGAGGGGAGGCTTGAATGGAGGAAGAGGATGGGAAAAGATTTCTTTTGGCATCATGTTCAGAGATAGCATATTCACCATCCAACATGTTGGTATGATTAACATCAGCTCGCTCTCCAAAAATAGCATCCATCTCTTTAAAGTATAGACATAGAGATTCAAGTGTATCATCTATGGATTGTATGCCCTTACTGATATCAATGTTGGTAATACCAAAACCAGTGGAAGATGAAAGAGTCTTTTCCTTGTTGTATTTGGCTCAGTAATTCTTGAAACATTCAGACATCTGTTTAGGCAAAAGATCAATCCTTCCCTTTGTCTTATTTCGTAATTCATTGGCCATTAGAAGATAGCCATTGAATTCTGATGCAGGGGGCCGTCCTACTTTTGTTGCATTCTCAGTACCAAAACAAGAATCATAATTAGTTTTTATTTTGAGCAAGTTGATAAGTATAAGATGATCATCTTTTAGTTGAAAAGTCTTTGATTTCTCAGCTGAGCGGGGGAAAGAAGCAGTAATGGGATTTGATGAACAGCTGGGGGAAGGCTGCCTTTGAGAAGATCTATGATGATGGGCATGTCGAGATATTTGAAGATGAAAAGGAGAAGAAAAAAACAGATGAGATGGGGAGGGGTTTTGAATGGAAATGAATAGACAGGATTTTTTTTCTCTTACAATCTCACCCTACAAGGGGCATGAAGGATTTGTAGACAATGTAAGTAGATACATGAAGATAGGAAAAGGAAAACATTGCTAAACCGTGCAATAAAAGTAAACTAATGTGGCGGATAACTACAATTTGTGCTTAGCCCAATAGAGGGATGTTGTTCAAAAATCTTCCCAAGTAAACGAGAAAAGAGGCAACATCTGAGATGACTTTAGAAGGAGAGAGGAGGGCAGAGGTATTAAAAGGGACTTTGTGAGATTTGGAGGTTAGGATGAGGGATGACCGTAGGTCAGAGTGAGCAGTGCAAAAGAGTAGGAGATGTTCTGGAGTATCTTTGCACTGGTTGGAGCACTTGTCACAGTAAGGGGAGGGTGACACTTTGAATCTATAAAGTTAGTGGTTGAGAGGGCAGTGTCCAGTATGTGCTTGTGAGAAGGCTGTGGCGTGGGCTCTTGGGAGGTTAGCTAGTTGGTTGAACATGTTGAGGGGACCAAAGTGACCACAAAGTTTCTTTAAGGTGGAAGGGTTAGAGGGGAGAGTAGAAACAAATGAGCTTGGGTTTTTAGAATAGTTTTGAATGAGGAAGATGAGGGGGGAGTGAAGTGGAGGTAGGTTTTGGCTTCAGTTGTAAAGGGGTGCGAGCCATTGGCCAGGCTATCTACAGTCTCATTTCCCACTATGCCTGAATGGCCTGGACACCATTTAAGGAAGAGTTGGAGACTAGGGTTGGCAAGGCTGAGACGTGAAATGGTGTGGATAATGGCAGTGATGGCAAAGGTATTGGATGTGTGAAGAGGGTTGGCGGAGAGGGTTTTGATTACAGCTTTTTTGTCTGCTAGTATGGTGAGTTTTTTATTAGGCGGTGCAGGGGGTTGAATAAGAAGAGGTTGAGGCCAAGGAGAATCCCCATCAGCTCAGCTTCAAAAACTGAGTAGAGAGTGGAATCCCCTAGAGTGAAAACAAATGGAAATGGTAAGCTAGGGTCATATGCATCCACTTGGGTGTGAGAAGAAGATTTGGAGACATCTGTGTAAATGAAGTGAGATGAGAGAGGGGAGGAAAAAATGGAGGAGGAGAATTCTCTAATTGCGGTTTCCCTGTCTGGTGCAATCTCCGCAAAGAACAGAGGGGGGCACCAGGGGGGAAGGAGGCCTCGACTCTTTGTGTCCAGGTTTTTCAGTTGGCTAGGATGAGAGAAATTGTGGTGAAGGGATAAGAGGTGGAGTTGATTGAGATGAATATTTGGCGGGGGGAGGAGACCAGCTGTCTTGCAAGTCTAGCCATGGGGTTAGACAGCGGGAGGGAGAGGAGGCGTAACCATGCATTCTGTGCAACTAGGTCTAATCTCTGGAGGCAAGTTAGTGAGGCTGAATCATGAAGTAGGATGCATACCGGGGTGGTCCTTAAGCAGCCAAGAGCCCTCCTGATTGCTTTGTTGTCCACCACTTGCAGCATGCGAACCGTGCATGTGGTTTTCTTGGGTTGATGCCATACAACAGTGGCATAGTCAGTATGTGAATGGATGAGGGAGGATATAAGAGTTTTGTAGTTTTTAAGGGGGACGCCCCATCCGGATGAGGCTAGGTGGTGTATGTTGGAAGCAGCTTGAAGGCCAATGGATGTCAATCTTGATCCATTTTCTTTGAATGTAAGTTCAGGATCAAGGATCATTCCCAGCCACTTAATGGTTGGCAAGGGGGGAATGCTGTGGTCATTGAAAGTCAGGGAAGGAGGGGACTTTAGTAAAGAGCGTCTTTTTGAGAGAAATAACCACTTAGTTTTGGCTTTGTCAAAAACAGCAGCATGCTTTTTGCCCCATTCCAGTGCTTCAAAGCCAATGGAAGCAAGCTTGTGGGTGACTAATTCTGGGGATTTGTTAGCGGTGAGGAAAATTACATCATCAATGTACCCTAAAGAAATTCAATTTAGTGAGATAGAGGGAAGGGAGAGGAGAGAGACATTGTATGAGATGTAGAGAATGGGGGAGAGGGGAGAGCCTTGGGGAAGGCCTTTGGGGTGAAATATTGGTTGGGATTCAAATGAGGAGAATGCAATGCTAGTGTATCTGTCTCTGAGGGAGTGGATGATAAGGTTAATGAGGTTACGGGGGAGAGGGAGAGAAGATAAAATTGCTTCAAGCCTGAAGATTTTAATGGAGGGGAAGGCCCCTTTCACATCTAGAGAAAGTGCACGGACTACATTAACTTTGGACCATTGATTCTTGGTCCAAGTGGTGAGTTGAAGTAGTGCATCTGTGGTAGATTTCAGAGGGCAACCTCCGTAATGGGTTTCTGGCAGGAGGTTACCTGATTCAAGTAAGAAACTGAGGCAGTTAGTGAGTAATGAGTCCAGAAGCTTTTCCATTGTATTAAGGAGATCTATGGGACAAAATTTGTTAGCAACAGTGTAGTCAGGGCGTTGGGGCTTAGGAATAATGATAGTCTTAGCTCCATTCCATGCTTTTGGGTAATGTCCGGTGTCAAGACATGCTTGAAAGATGGGGAGAAGAAGATGAGTGGAGTTGAGGGGGTCTAGTTTTAGTAGGGAATTAGGGATGCCATCCGGTCCGGGAGCCCCTTTCCATTTTAGTGTTGTTTAGGGCAGTGATGACTTCCTGCATAGTGAAGGGGGGTGGTATTGGGGGAAGGAAGGTCATTGAGGTCACATGGGATTGGGGAAATTGATGTTCCATCAAAGAGCAATTGTGCTTTCACTGTGTTGTCCAAGATGGGTAATCCATCATTGGAGACTAGTGGGGGGTTAGTGAGTGGAGCAAGGTGAGTAGAGGAATATTTAGCTGCTTGGTATACAGTGGATGGGGTGAGGGATGTGAGGAATGATTGCCAGTGTTGTTTGCGGAGAAAGGTAATTGTGGTGCGGAAGACTTTTCTTGCTGCTTTGAACTCAGCTACAAGGTGTGGTGATGGGGAGGACTTGCATTGACGCTGGGCCTGATAGCACGACTACTTGAGAGGATCCAGGATGCTTTGATTCCACCATGCATTGCATTTTGAGCTGGGCTGCAGAAGTGGGACAAAGACATCCATTAGTTTGGTAATAGAGGAAGTAAGGTGTTCTGCAGCCTGATCAATTTGTGATGGAGAGAGGAGGGGGGAGGGGAGGGGATGGAGGAGAGGGCTGAGAGAAAAGAGGACTTATCCAGTTTTTTCCAATTACAGAAAGGGCAAGTGGGGGGGAGGAAGGGGGAGAGAGGGAGAGAGTAGAAGTAATTTAGTGGTGGTCAGAAAGGTGGGATGAGGAGCCATCATGGTCTGTTTTGCACTTAATGAGGATATCAGTTGCTTTTCTGTTTTCAAAGACCAGGTCAATAACAGATGTGAAATTTCTTGAGTTGCAGAATGTGTTGACTCCTGGTTGGGAGGAGAGGGTCATGTTGAGTGATGACATATTATCAAGAAGAGAGGATGATTCTGGATGGTTGTTGTGGTGGGTTTCTGGATTGGCCCACAAGTCATGGTGAAGGTTAGAGTTGGTGAATAGGAAGCTGGGTAGCTGTGAGTGAGGTGAGAGGGACGAAAAGAGAAAGGGGAGAGAGGAAAAGGAGGAGGGGGGTTATACATATTTTCAAAGAGGACTGGAGATGTACTGATGTTAGTGAGGAGAAGGGTGATGTCTAGGCATGGGGTAGGGAGAGAAGTGAAAGAGTGGATTGGGTGCTTCTTGTTTATATAGAAGCAGCTCCTGATGGGGGATGGAGTTGCAGAGTGACCAGTGAAGTTGGGTGTTACACAGGTCCATCCCTTGGCCTGAGCCGTTTGAATGTGGTCAGGAGACAGGAATGGTTCCTGGATAGCTAACAAATCAAAAGAGTGAGTTTGCAGGTCATTAAAGAGGGAGTGGAAAACAAGGAAAGAACGGTGGCAGTTAAGTTGGAATATGGTAAAAAAATTTTGGTGTTGATGAGGCAATGTGTATGGAGCCCTCTTCATGATGATCTATGTGGGCAGGATGCATGGTGTGGGAGGTGGAAAATATCAGGGGCTGAGGGTGATTCTGGGATGACCTCAGTGAGAGGAGTATTAGAACATTTGAGAGGATGATTGTGAGGGAGGGTGTCCACACAACAAAAGCAGATTGGGTGGTTGAGTTTGGGCTTGTCGCATGTTTTGGTGTTGTGGTGGCCTGCACAGTTGGAGCACCTGGGTGGGAGAGAGCAGTGAATTGAGAGATGGCCCTTACCCCAACATTGGAAACAGGTGTTGTGTTCCCTGTTAATTGCTTCAGTGCAACAGACCTGGCCATCACAAATGAAAGGATAGAGGGGAGAGGGAGAAGCAATGAGATCAGCATCATGTTTATTTAGTAAATGTAGGATAACAGAGGAATGGTTTTTCCCCTTTCTTCCTTCCGCATTCTTGAGCCAGGAAATCTTGTATAGGGATTTGAGGGTTTCAGGGTTTTCTTCAATCAAGGAGTCAAGGCATGTTTGGTCTTCTGGGTCAAACAAAGTGGGGATGCCATGTGCAACAACTGGGAAAGTTGGGGGTTTATATATCATCTCTTGAGGAATCCACTGTTGCCATGAATTTGAGAGAACCAGTTTTGCCTCTTCGGATGGAAGGGTAAGTTTGATATCATTGGAGTGGTGTCAGAATGCTCCACGGATTTTTATGGGTGAGGGGGACTGAGGGAGTGAAATTTTGTTTTCAGAGAGGCGGTTGTTGAGAAAGGTGAGGAGTTGAATGTTGTTATATTTGGTTAAGACAGGAGAAGTCGGATCCAGTTGTTTGATGGTGAGGGTGGGAACAGAGGGGGCTAAAATGTTATGGGGTGTCTGAGGGGCGGGGGCTGGTGAGGAATGAGGAGGGGAGGCTCCTGTGACAGCTATTTGAGCAAAAGATCTGGTATGAGAAGGCTGGGGTTTTGGTGGTTGATGGGGATTCTTCAAGCTGGCCAGGATGGTGTTGAGTTTGTTGTCAATAGAGGTCAAAGATGGGGGAGAGGATGTGGAGGAGGGTGGAGGTGGGGGAGAGTGTTGGAAGGTAGATTTCTTTATGAGAGGAAGGAGAGCATCAGCCAGAGTTTGTAGATCTGCCATGGTGGAGACATGGACTGAAATTTTGGAGCCCTTGCGGGGAGGGTCTCAGATAGTCTCTATGATGTTGTGCAAACATTGCATAAGGGCTGTAGGGTGGTCGACTTTGTCCAGTCCTACCAGGCGGGTGAGGCGGGCAGCTGAGGAGTTCTGGTCTATGGATGGGGGAGGAGCCGTTGTGATTCCAGGACCAAAGAAGGGAGCATTGGGGTTATGAATGGAGGCATTGAGTGATGAGTTAAGGGGAGGAACAGGAGCATTAGGATTGGGGGGAGGTGGGTTAAATGGAGTTTCGGGGATGGACGGCGGGAGGGGAGAGAGTAAAGAGGAAGAAAAGAAAAGTTCTGGGTGCTCATCTCTAGCTGCACTGGTAGATTCAGTGGAGAGGCCTCTTTCTGGGTGAGTGGTGGCAGGGGACGGGGAAGAATATCTTCTTTTCTTGAGGGCAGGGTAGGGACGAGGAGGGGGAAAGAGAAAGGCATTTTCTGTGGTTGGAATAGGCGGGGGAGGCAGGGCAGAGGGCAGAGGGGCCTTGACTTGAGGAATGGGGGGATCTGGAGGCATGGGAGGAGGAGGGGAATCAGGTGCGTCGATATGCATATCATGGTCATTTAAGTCAAGATCCATGAAAAGTGTGCAGCAAGGTGGGGAGGCTGGCACATCCAGAAAGTTGTCCAAGATGTGGTTATGAAAAATTGAGGATAAAAATGTTGGATAGAGGTGAACATTGACACATAAAAGGTCTAATAACCCAATTATTAGCAAAAATAATTGCAGAAGATAATTGGGGTATAAAGATTTTTATCCGCAATTAATTTAATTGTGGATTGGTCAACATTGATAGCCCCTAATTTGTGCTCAATTTAATATGAATTGGGTTTCAAGGTTGCGGACTTGCTAGCAGGTCCGCCCCCCATATTGCGTGGTGTGATGTTGATCAGCAACTCTCCACTCACAGATTTCACCCAAACACCAAAGTAACTCTTGTTCTACTTTGTTCTACCCACTCAGTTCCTTGAATAGCCTTCCCGAGTTAACCTCCCTATCTTACCGCTCAAACCTCACTAGTATTTGTAACCTAACGTTTCCTCCTTTATCCCCCTTGCTCTTGCCAGATGAGATTGTAAAAAATAAAATAAAAAAGGTATCGTCAACGAATTACTGATTAACCCTTATCCGATGATTTTTGTTTTAAAGCCTCGAGTTATTTTGATGCTGTGTGAGGGCTGAACTACAACTCAGAAACGGTGGTCATTTAATAGGGTGTCGCATATTCGAAATCCTCCGTGTTTGCAGATTGTGTGCGGCATAGTCAAAGGAGAGTAAGAGGACCGAAACACAGACTCAGCCTCCGTGCCTTGAAAAGACAACATCTTTATGATAAGAATTGATTCTACAGATATAACAGAGATTATACTTGCTAGGTGTATTTTGTTTTGGGTGTAGTGCCATCAACCAAGACAGCATGTCATTCTAAGATTGATAACACCCCAGAGATATTTTATGCTGCTCCACCAGACTTGGATTGATCTTTCGCCAAGATACCTTCCATATCGCCGCTACTGATATTTTTTGTAGTAGCGATGAGGCGGAGAGTTGGATGCCACATCTGGTGTTACTCAACTGTTTCCGCAGCATTCCCTGCATATCTTTGCCTTGCTTGACACAAATTGCCTTATAATGGTGACTGAAGTACATGAAGGATCTCCCTCCATCTTCAATCATATCCACCATGACCCATACAGTCTCAACTGCTGAAAGCGAAAATCATCCATCTCTATTTAACAGTGCCTACGATTCGCTGCTTCAAAACATAAGTCAGCTTGAGTCTTGCTGGTCCCCCCAAAATGAAGAAGTCAGCATTCCCTCTTCAATATTCTCTCTTTCTCTATCCTTATCTATCCTTTTTTAGATCATCCTTGAGCCTTACACGTACATCACCTCTACCCCAGGCAAAGAAATCCGATCCCTCATGATATCTGCCTTCAATCAATGGCTTAAAATCCCCGAGCAAGCCCTTGATTCCATTAAAAGTGTCGTCACTCAGCTTCATGCTGCAAGCTTACTGTATGCTTTCCATCCTCCTCCTAGCTCATCCAATCCTTAATTATTTTTTTTCTTTCTGATTATCTAGCGTGGATGATGTGGAAGATTCGTCTCTTTTAAGACGTGGAAGACCTGGTATGCACACTTGTTTAATCTTGTTTGTCTTGATGAGCTCGACTTGAACTCTTCTGCTCGAGTTAGTTGCTCATAAAATTTATGGCGTCCCTCAAACGATCAACTCGGCAAAGTGTGTTCCATGTCATTTTAACAGCCCTAGAGAAAATCACCTCACACACTTTTCCTATTTCCTATCACCAGTTATGTGTACTTCAAGGCTTACCAGGATCTAGGCAAGCTTATGTCCTTGTGCACTCGCGACTCGCCCAACCTTCTCCAGCTGGTAAATGGTATGCCAACGAAGCTTATTTATCTATATCAACCCCACTAAGGCTATAAAACTTTTCATCAATTGACCTTCAATGGAATATTAGAAGAGATGCTTTGGTTACACAGGGGACAAGGCATGGATTTATACTGGCGTGATTCGTTGACATGTCCCACCGAAGAAGAATATGTCGAAATGGTCAACAATAGTAAACAAATTGTTATATTCAAGTTCATTCAAAGTATGCTAGCTCATACTGAGTGCTATTTCAGAAACGGGTGGTCTATTCCGTTTAGCGGTTAAGCTTATGCAAGCATTATCATCTTTGGATGATATTCCGTATGCTTCAATATCCGTTATTCATTGGGGTTCCAATCTGTTTCTCTCGATTGTTTGATTATTGATTAAAAAATATGGTAATTTTTTTCTGTATACTTTATTGTTAAGGAATTGCGTTCCTTTAGTCAGCTTGCTAGGTATTATGTTCCAAATAAGGGACGATTTACAAAATTTGCAGTCTGATCAAGTGCGTTTCTTTTCTTGTCTTTTTTTTTTTATATTTTTTTTTAGCTCTTTTGGACATGTTTCATATATGCTTACAAACTTTTTTGACATAACAGTATACTCAAAACAAAGGTTTTTGTGAGGATCTCACGGAGGGAAAGTTTAGTTTTCCAATCATCCATGCCATTCGCGCAGATCAATCGAATAAATCAATTATAAGTAAATAGAAATCATAGCTAGTTTACGTTTAAATAATGTCTACTGATGGAATTTATGGGTTTACACTTTTTGTTTATTTTCGTTTATGCGTGTTTATACGTATGACCCCACTAGATTTGTTAAGACAAAAGCCAAGTGATGTTGAAAGAAAGACTTGGGCTGTCACTTATATGAAGGAAGAAACCAAATCATTCGATTACACTAGGAGTGTTTTAGATTGCCTTTATAAACAAGCAACAGATGAAATTAGTCGATTAGGTGGTAATGAGGCCTTACAAGCTATTTTGGATCTATTATGTAAAAAATAATAGTTGTAGCGTTTTTTCCATTTACTGAGATTTATCTGATTGATATGTTGTTTTTTGTTACTCGAATAAAGTGATTAGTGTAATTTGGGTTGTTGAATAACCAAATTAGGGTTTTGTCTGTGTAGCTGAAAAATCAAACAGTGATCTTCTTTGTTTTGCAACTAATAAAAACTACTTGATAGCGAAGCTTTGAGTTATCAAAAAATATCTGATCAAACTCTTCAGAATTCTGGAGATAAGTTTTGATAGCTAGATATAATAGAAAGTGTCAAATATGGCTAATCTGTCTTTTTATTTTTATTTTTCTCTGCGCCATATACACTATTATTGCCAAAATTCGAGGTATGAGAGCAAGATAAATAGTATAATTTAATTTACTTATTCAACACTGTTACGGTTGAATAACTTGCAACATGCTATTAAAAATCGTGGATTGGATAAAAATGAATGGCAAATCCCTGATGACAGCTTTGTGAACTTTTGATACCCCTAATAATAATGGATTTCACAGTTAAAAAAAAAATCTGTCATTCCGAAATTGATCTTTTTTTCCATCAAATCAGCAATAATCATTATTTATTATTAATTTTTTTTTTTCATACATGGTATATTTCGCTCATAAAAAAAACCATTCTTATGATATTATAAAGTTGAACTTGTATGTACATACAATGGCCATGTAAATGTTTAACATGATTAAATTGGACACACAAAATATTAATATCAATAAAAGAAAGAGTGAATCCAATTTTTTTTGTTCATTTACAACACTGTATTCCTCATGTATTCTACATGACCAACCAACCAATACATACAAAATGGTGAAAAAGACACCAACAGATTATGTAAATAATATAGAAAGATATCTGTGAGGTAAAAATATATATATGAAAAAAGGTAAAAAACAAAGCATAAACATAAAAATAAACATAAACATAAAGTATCAAGTTTGTGAGCAAGTAGACAATCCAGAGGCATTGACCACAGCCTTCATTCTATGAGCCATACCATTGATGAAATGGAGTTTTTGTTAAAAGTTGACTTGGAAGGTCATCCCAAGCAGAATACAAGGTGATCACCCTTTCACCCTTTGTTTTTCAGATTGTAAAAATGATGAAGGTGACTATTCATCATCTTCCATAGGTTTTCAATGGGATTAAGATCTGGTGATTAAGCCAGTCACTCAATTTTTATCAAATGAATATTCTTTTCAGAAAGCTTGAACTTGCTTTGAAGTATGAATTAGTGTGTTTTTTTCTATAAGAATGAGGTTTGAGTTGGATTTGTTTTAATTCAAAAATGGAATGAGATGGCCCTGATATACATGCTCAATCATTAGGGGGTGTCAAACATTGATGTATATGCCTGGAAAAATTCAGTCTCAAAAAACCATCATAAATGGCTTACTTAAGCTTAGACATGTCAAAAATTAGGTCACATACTTCACCAAATACTTCCTATCCTTGCACCATTTTCACAACCACAATTCAGCCCACCAATACACACATCCCCTCCATCCACTGCAAATCAAATATCACACTTCTAAACATATTTCATAATGCATTTCATAATGCATTTTTTAACACATTTCATAACACATTTCAGAATACATTTCATTGTGCTTTCATGATGCGATTCTCCTTCAAGATCCCCCCAACTCTCTTTCTCTTCACTTGTTATCTTGCCCTTTCATCAAGGTGTGTGTCTTTTTAATCTTCTTATCATTTTAAAACTTTTTTCATTCTTCACATCTTTTTATGCCTTCAACCTTATATATTCTAATACCATCTGTCCCTTTTTTCCCCTTTCTTTTCTCTTTTTACTTTCTCCACCCTTGCTAAATTTTTTTCTTGCTCTTTTATTCTTCTTCTTTAATTATAGTTACATATTACATTTATCCCAGGTTAATACTTACTAATAATTCTTTTACCTTAGCTTACTCTTACAAACATTTGTTTCTTTTTTACTTTTTTACATTATTTCTTCTTTTCTTTTTTCCTTACTTTCTTTCTTTACTTGTTAATTTTTAATTTTTTAATTTTCAATTTTTTAATTTTTTTTAATTTTCACATTTTTTTAATTTTCACATTATTAAATTTTTAAATTTTTAAATTTCTAAATTTTTAAATTTTTAAATTTTTAAATTTTTAAATTTTTAAATTTTTAAATTTTTAAATTTTTAAATTTTTAAATTTTTAAATTTTTAAATTTTTAAATTTTTAAATTTTTAAATTTTTAAATTTTTAAATTTTTAAATTTTTAAATTTTTAAATTTTTAAATTTTTAAATTTTTAAATTTTTAAATTTTTTAACTTTTTAATTTTTTAATTTTTTAATTTTTTAATTTTTTA